>QEPC01012912.1:1346-23689 GCA_003113815.1 Sphenodon punctatus | reverse complement strand
CCCCCCCCCCCGAGTGTTACCTGGTGCAGGTAAAGCCCCAGTGTCTCTACACCAATGGTCGGCACCCAGCGGGTCTGCGTGTTGGAGAGACGGTACTGGGGGACTCTATGAGCTGGTGATGGAGCTGGGGCAGCCAGAGGTCGAGGCCTGGAAGAGCTAAGAGGAGAGACTGCCCAGGAACGGGCAGAGTCCCGGTTGCATTTGTTTACCATTGGGGGTGGAGGTACCACAGCATGAGCATACACACACACACACCATGGCAAGCTCTCTGGGTGGCCACTGAAAAGAGTCTTGTGGGGCTCCCGCTGAGGGCAACACTGAGCTGGGATCCCCTTCCAGGAGAGATCAAAGCGGGTCGGGTGGGGTGGGGAGGAAGGGGGCAGCCCTCCCCATGGGAGCCCAGCCACTGGCCCCGGGACTGGCTGCACCGAGTCCCCAGCTGCACCCCCAGCCAGGCACCAGCGCGGAGTTTCCTCATCCGTTTTCTTTCTTAAGGTGTGCATGGAGAGGGGAGGAGGGGAAAGCCCCCTCCCCCAAGTTCATTTCTTGTCCCTGGGCCCGCTCCAAACTAGCTACGTCCCTGGCACGGCTGCCTCCTGGGGCTTTTCCCCACCAGCCAGTGACACAAGTAGCAGCCACTACTGCCATGATGATTCACTGCCTCAAAAGGAACGAACGTTCAGACAAACTGATCAACAACAGGGGAGCATAGTTCCCTGGGGCATCTCCCAGTCTGCTCTGGAGCAGCACCTCCATACGGAGACTGTTTGGGTGCGGCCATGAGCCAAGAGCAGCTTGCACTAGAGGAAACATTCAGAGAGAACAAGGCTTCAGATGTAGCTCTGCTGTCAAGCCCCTCGGCAGCTGCTGAGCCTCCAGAGACCAGAACCATCTCTAAGGACAGAGATGGTACCAGGGAGAGAGGGAGGAACAGCAGCTGCTCTGCCCCCTAGAACCTGCTCTGGAGACTGGGGATGGATTAGCATCTCAACTGTGTTTCTGTCTCTCCAGTCCCTGAGGTGGGAGAGGAAACCATCTCACACAGGTCCTGCAAGATCACAGGGGTTCAGCCTCCTAAAATGTAAGGGACCGGGCATCAGGTGAAGTAGGCCCCAGGCCCCCACAGCTCCTAGTAACAGAGGAGGAAGGATCCTTACCCAACGAGGCCACGTTCTGGTAATTCTCCTGCATGACGCTGCTGTAAAGGGCTCTTTGCTCTGGGTCCAGAAGGGCCCCCTGTTCCCAGGTAAAATGCACGGCCACATCCTGAAAGGTCACCGCCATCTGGAACAACAAGTCTCGCTCAGGATCAGCTGCTGCCAGAAGCACTTTGGGGCAGCAATGGGGAGTAGGACAGACACACAGATCCCTCATTGCACACACCCTGCTCCAATGGGAAGGGTGGAGTGGGGGGGAGGGGAGGAGATAAGGCCCAGCAAATTCATATGCAGGCAGGAGCTATTTGCAAAAACGATCAACGGGGACAATGGGTTGAGTTCGCCAGCCTAAGGGCAGAGTCAGTCAAAATGGTTTCTCCAGGTGAGCTCAGAGCAGCCCCTTCCCCACAGAAATTCAATCTCCAGGTTATTAGCTCTGGTGCCTCTGAACCAGGATCTGAAACTCCAGGGAGGAGCAACTTGTCAGTGTCTGGAGAGGAAAAAAAAACCCACTTGGGAGACTCGATCGGGAACCAGAATTTCCAAAGATTTATCTGGCCAAACTCAGCAGCTCCAGCTTGCCCTGCCCTCCCCCATTGGAAGCAGGATTCTCCCCCCCCCCCAGTCAAACACGTGGCGAGACGCCTGGGAAAATGACCCTAAGGACAAAAGAAAACGGGGGGGAGTTAGAGCCAGGCTGAGCTCGTGGCTCCTACAATGACCTAGCCCTGCAGCGCGGAGCCTGGCAGCGGGGTCTGCAGAGGGTCCTCAGCCCCCACTCCTGCTACTGGGAGATTTCCCGATACCTTTGGCCCAGGGCAGAGATCGCCTCCCCCTTTGGGCGCTGCAAGGGAGTCCCCGGTAGGCGCCACCGGATCCAAGCTGGGAGAGTCTCCCCAGGAGCAGCTGGGCTGAGATTCCCTTCTCCAGCCCGGCAGCAGCAGCAGCAGCGCCGCTTCCTGGCACCAGAGTCGCCTCCCCCACGGAGCTCCCGCTGGGTCCTAGCGCGGAATGAGTCTCTGGCCCCAGCTCTTGCCTCTGCTTCCAATTCAACTCAACCTTCAGTGACTCTCCCGCAAGCGCTGCCAGGGGGGATCAGGGAGGGGCAGACACAAACCCACCGCCTTAGGATGATGAGCTCGTGTCTGCATTGCCCCCCGGGTTCATTCTTGAAGGGGTTTCCTGATATCCCGTGCATTAAGAAATGCCCCTTCTGTACGAGCCATAGAATGGGAGCAGGGCTGGGTGAGAGAATTGGCGGGGGGGAGGGGCATAAACCAGCACTAGAGCTGCCACCTATGTACATTTTTAAGGAACACGTATGAAAAATACATGTTGCAGGGCCTGCATTGGTGCCTTAGGCCACTTAGGGTTACCACCTATGCATATTTTTCCATGCCACTTTACATGTTGCAGGGCCTGCATCGGTGTCAAAGGTGCAAAAACTCTACGGCCAATGCAGGCTGTAGATGCCAACACAGGCCCTGCAACCTGTATTTTTCATAAGCGTTCATTAAACATTTGCATAGGTGGCAACCCTAGCCAGCACTAGGGTTACCACATATGCACATTTTAAAAGGACGCTTATGAGAAATACAGGTTGCATGGCTGCATTGGCTCCAACACAGCCCTACAACCTGTATTTCTCATAAGTGTCCTCTCATAAACATCCTCTAATTGTCCTCCTCCTCCCTCTTCCCTTTCTGCTCAGGATCTCGTTTCCTTCTTCACCTCCTAGACAGACAAGATCCACCTCGAAATCACTTCCTGTTCCTCTCCTCTTCCTACTCCCTCCCCTCTCCCTCCTCCTCTTCTGTCCTCCTTCCCTCCTGCCTCCCTTGAGATCGCCTCCCTGCTCTCCTCCTCCAACCCTTCCACTTGCCCCCTTGACCCCATACCCTCCCGCCTCCTGACCTCCATTGTTTCCACTGTTGCCCCTTCCCGCCTGCACATCATCAACCTCTCCCTCTCCACTGGCTCCTTCCCCTCTGCCTTCAAACATGCCATTGTCTCTCCTATCCTCAAGTCCACTCTTGACCCCTCTGACCCTTCTAGCTACCGTCTTGTCTCGCTCCTTCCTTTTGCTTCTTGAATGTGCTGTCTACTCCTGCTGCCTCGACTTCCTCTCCGCCAACTCCTCCCTTGACCCCCTCCAATCTGGCTTTCGCCCCCTTCATTCTACTGCAACTGCTCTTGCTAAGATCACCAACGAGCTTCTTGTGGCTAAATCTAATCGCCTCTACTCCATTCTTGTCCTNTCCCCCTTCCCTGTCTCCCCTCCCCCTGTCTTTAGATTGTAAGCTCTCGGGCAGGGACCGTGTCTATCTTATTTTTTGTAAAGCGCCAGGTACATTGCTGGCACTATATCAATGCCTATAATAAAATAATAATAATAATACCCACCCACTATACATGTTCCAGGGCACCCATAGGGCAACACTGCAGCACTGCAACATTTATAGTTAGTGGGGATGGAGAGCGTCTTATTTGAAAATGCCCAATATATGCCTCTGGAACACCATTATCAATCACCGAAACTAGTCACTGGCAGGCAGTGTTTAAGATACTGAGATCATCATACCAGTTACCCAGCAGACATGCCTTGAGCAAGCCACTTCTTTTCTCAGAAAATGAATGAGTGAGTCATACGAATGAGTAATGGAGACTGTGCAAGAAAAAAGAAATGAATGCATTGCCTTGTCTTACAGTACTTACAGATGGATGGACAAATGTATGGGGAATTTTGCTATAACAACTTCTTGGCCAGTTTTTTTTACAAGTGCGTTGAAACAGGAGAGAACAGACATTACTACAGGATACATCCATAGTAAAATCCGCAACGTGTTAGAGAAGATTGGAAACGGAGTTGTGCGTGTTATGTTTGTTTCTTTCCACCTACTTTAACTCTGCTTTAACATTTCTTCTGCATGTTGCAGGGCTGTATTGGTGCCCTAGGCAGCCCTGCAACATGCATAAGAAATGGGAAAGCGGCGTTAAAGTGAAGTTAGTGTCATGTCTGTTTTCACCCAATGCTAGTAATATGAATGTACTTCAAGAGGATGTGCTTCCCACGGCCTAAATTTGCTTCTCACATGATTTTATGAAATTGGGCACCCTGGAAGAGATCTATAAGCAAGCAAAACAAGTTATAAAATACACAAAAGTGACTCACATTGTAGCTGTGGTCTTTAAGGAGCTGCAGGCAGAAAAGAATGGCAAGAATAAATCTGTAAGACTGACATTTCCTAGAGAAAGAAGACGGGGTGGAATTATCTCATTGGAAAGTCTATTGAAAAATAAAAGCAGCTCTTCAAGAAACAGTGATAATCAAAAGATCTTAAAGTAGAGAGAATTGTACGACAGACTTTGCTTGAGGAGAACTTATTCTGGGTTCAAGTGCAGAACTCTCTGACAGCTCTACAACCAAAATTGCTTCTGCAAGAACCACAGCAGAGTCAAACAGAGCATTATTGGGAGAGGATAGACGTTTATAAAATCATGAGCCGTGTGGATCATGGAAATAGGGGGCGGTTATTTATCCTCTCTAACAGGACTACGGCAAGGGGACACTCCACGTAATTAACTGGCAGCAGATTTAAAACAAGTATTTTTTCACTCAGCACATAATTAAGGCAGCGGCGGGTGGGGGGGGATGGGTATGCTGCCACGGTGGGTGGAGGTGGGCGTGCGTCCGTTCCCACGGGTGCCCATCCACGGAGCCTCCTCCAGTTTTCTGGATGGCTCTATGGGTGGTTGATAGGTGGAGGGGGTGTTGCACGAGCATGCTCACGCACTCCCACCCCTGTCTCTTATACACATCTAGATGTGTATAAGAGTGCTATATAAATGCTTGCTAATAATAATAATTAATACAAATGTACCTGGATCACATACTCTCCCCACCCCACCAAGGCTTTAGAGTGGCCCAGGAGCTGGAACATTAACCTGGGTTCAGGAGAGTTGGGTTCAGTGGTCAGGAGCCAGGGGAATTTTCTTTTGTTTTTTTTGTTTGAGAACAGTGACATCTAGTGGCCAAAACAATATAATGCAACTACATGGCAAACCTGCATAGAAGCGCACAAACTCTGCCTTCTGTATGTAGAAAAAGTAGAACAGTGGTAGACTGAGCAAAGTCTATAGTTCTAACTCCTGACTTGCCTGATGAAAGACCCCGTGGGATCCGAAAGCTTGGGAACCTCCACCCACTGGAGTTGGTCCAATAAAAGTGATCACAGTACCACTTTGTCTCTGTTTGTCTGTATGGTATGAACAAATGAATAGGAACTATCAATCAGAGCCAGGAATAGAAAAGGGGGGGGGGGGCAAAAATAGTCAAGAACACACTCCAACCTTCACCCAGGCAAGATTTGACAGGTGGTTTGCTACTCACCTACATGTGGTGGCAGTGATCTTTAGACGTAACCCAGTAAGGCGGGTGGCTTTGCTGTATAGCGCCCCATACTGCGTTTCGTCACAGGGGGGGGAGGGGAGAATGGGAACTGGATTTGACCCATGGGCCACAGGTTCCTAACCCCTGCTCTAAACTCTCAGAAACCACAAGACAAATGGGAAGATTCCAATGTTTATTCTGTAAAATGCTGTGATTTTAGGGGCCAACTCACGATTTTTCTACAAATCAGGAAGCAAGAACCCTGAACCTGAACTCCACAAGAAACACTTCTTCCAGCTTGGAGGAGCTATTCAGACAGAGCATACGAGGCATTCATTCTTTTCAAGTAAATGTACAGTTTCTTAGACCTAGTTAAGTAATGTTAAACCTACGTTTTTAGAATATAACTGGAAGGGGTATCTTTTTATAAATAATTTTAAAATAAAAACTATCCTTCTCTTTGCTGAAAAAGATGGAAGTCCTAATCAATCTATATGCAGGATTCATTGAATTTAACATTTTGTATTCTTGTAAACTATTAATGATCAAGGACTATTTTTTATTCCTTCAGCAAAAATGGTACGACCATCTGGAAATGCTTCTAGCATATGGAAGCATTTCCAGACAGAAAGTAATCCAGAAGAGCATCCATCTGCATATTGAAAATACTGCAGAATGAAATATGATTTTCCAAACTTTACTAGGATGACTAAACACATGACTGCATGTGTGAAAAGTCCTGAAGGTGTTATAAGATTATTTAGGAGTGGAAATGAAGCCCAAGAAGAATGTGAAGCAGGTTCTGGTGGTCTTTGCAACAAACAATCCAGAGCCAGAAGTCCTTCTACTACTTCTGGGAGTACAATTTCATCAGCATCTGGAAGTGAAGCACTCTCAAATACAGGTCTCTTATCACAGCAGGATCACGAAAACAGCAGATATCTTCTCAACAAACTTCTTCCAAAAGATTTCCAGCAATTTCACTACTTCATTTGTAGACAAGAGAACACCTGAAAATCAACAAAAAAATCGACCAAGCTCTTGCAAGAGCAATGGGCATTTTCACACAAGACACTCTCCACCCACTGCAACCAAGTCAAGAACGTGTACCTGAGTTCTCACATCCTCATGAATGTCCCATCCCTTGTCTCTCCCTCTGTTCCCCCTTCCCTGTCTCCCCTCCCCCTGTCTTTAGATTGTAAGCTCTCGGGCAGGGACCGTGTNGTGGGGTTAGTGGGGAGGGAGTGTTCTTTTTTCCCTACATAATGTGGAATTTTAAACTGTTTTAAATGTTTTATTGTTTTTTATAGTTGTTGTTCACCACCCCAGGCTGCCCTGTGGGCAGGATAAAAATTTTATATAAATAAAAATAAATTAATGGCTATTAGCCAAGCATGTTTTTGGGAACATAATCTCTGAATGTTGGGGGCTGGAACAACAGGGAATGGATTGTCCATTGTGACCTGTTGGGTACGTCTCCCAAGAGAGACTGGCCACTGTCGGAGACAGGATGCTGGGCTTGATGGACCATTGGTCTGATGCAGTACGGCACTACTTATTGTCAGATGTTCCTGAACTTATGTGCAAGATAAAGTCAACTATTTTTGAAAGCCTATTTGAGTCTTCATTAATGAGCCAAGAGAAGATACAAGTGAAGACTTCTATTCAGCATCAGGTGGAATTTTGTTGTCAACCTATACACCTTGCTGCAAATCTTTTAGATCCACTTTTCAAAGGCAGTAGTGTTAGTAAGGAGAATAGTTCAACTGGATTTGACTAAACAAGCAACACACTCAGGACCTGATGTTGGAAAAGTGCTTTCAAAGGTTGCTGAATGATACAGAACCTGTTCAGGTATTAGGTCCGGGAATGCAGTCTGAGAATCTGTTAAGCATATTGATCCTGCAGCACGGTGGCAAGGCCTTTGTAGGACACAGCCTCTTGCTTCTCTTCCGCTTCAGCCTCCTCCATCTTATGCAGCATGTGAAAGAAACTGGTTCACATTTGGAAATGCACACACAGAAAGAAAATCAAGGAACAGACGCACATTGTGAAAGTGTTGAGACACTCATTTTGATTCATGCAGACCTTCAGTTTTCTGGAGTAAACTGAAGAGCACAAAGGGCAGTTCAGAACCAGACCTTCCAGACACAGATTCTGATTAGATAAGGGAAATCTCTGCCTTTTCAAATTTGGCTAAACTTACAATGCTATAGTAGTAATAGTTATATTGATCACTGTATGGCTAATTTTGATAACGGCTATTACGTATAGGCACACAACCTACTCAAAATTAGGTCTGCTGGCATTATAGATATTTTGGCTAGGCACTGACTATTAATTTCCCAAATGCATCTCTACAAGTATGCAACTGACTCTGCATGATACTTAGGGAAACAAGTAAAATGATAACACTGATTTTATATTTTATTTCTGAGTCTAAAAATATGGTTTAAAATTGATAGTCTATTAAAAATTACAGGGATTTCAATTTACCCCCAAATTTCAATTTCTCCCCCCAGGAATCCCCCCGCTCCCATGCTGACAAGATTTCTGGAAATTGTACATCTTTAGCCCAAAGGAAGGACCAGAACCCAGGACTCTTAGTATGGCTTCCCCAAACCTTCACTACTCAGCTACACTGAGTGTTTTTAAAGAAGCAAGGGGAGGGGGGTCTGTGGAGTGCGTGGAGAAGTATTCTAATAGGCAGCTCCTAGGGTGGCCACGCAGACAGCTTCCACGCACTCCCGCTACCATGAACCAGTCCTGCAAACAGCTCATACAGGCAGCCATTCCTCTCCCCCGCCCCCCGACACAGCGGCAACACCCCAGAGCCCCACCCTCTGCCATGACACACAGCTGCAGGCACCATGGAAACAAGTTCAGGACCTTGGACAGCCAAACTCAGACAAGATCCTTTCATCTCAAGCAGGATCTCTGCTGAGCGTGCCTGGCCAAGGTCCTGAAGACTCTGCTTGTCAGGGAGAAGCTGCTGACCCAGGTATTGGGAAAGGCTGAGCCCAGAAGGGAGCTTGCTGCCTGGGGAACGCTTGGAGTGTTAGTCAGGCGAGGGAACGTCTGCCTGGCTTGGCTGAACTTTGGGTTTGTTACCCGTATATGAAGACCGTAATATCGAGTGGAAACTGTATTCACTAATACTGCAGTGGGCTGGCGCCCGGTTGCCTGGCCAGGAAGCCCTGGAGACTAAGAATAAAGGCAAAAATCAGCTAATTCACTATGATTGTATGACTTTCTGGGACTGATAAGTGTATATCTTCATTAAAACAGCAATCACAGCACACCCAGATACGACAAGCTCTATCAGAGCAAGTTAAAAATGCACAACCAGGAGCAGAATTTGTCCAACAGGGCAGCGGCCCAGAAGCCTTACTACTTACACAAATGCCCTCCAATGATGATCCTGAGACCTACCTACTTGCATTCAAATGAGTGGTCACTGCAGCTACATGGGATCCGGCAACCTGGGCTAGCTCTCGTCTTGTCCGGCGAAGCTCAAGCTGCTGACCAGGCTCTAAGTGATGGAGATGCTAATTGTGATGACAAAGGAAAAACGGCTGTTCTTTGGCGATTTGGGATTTCTAAGGAAACGTATAGAGCCCAGTTTCCAGCCCTGAAATATGTCCTAGACAGCAAGCCACAGATAGTCAGAAATTATTTGATCTGGCCACGCGCTGGCTGCGTCCTGAAGAACAAACTGCAGAGCAAGTTATTGAGCAGGTCGCTTTAGACCAATTTCTTTCTTTTCTTTAAATTGTCTTTCACATGAGAGTACAATCAATCAAGCTTTACAGTATAGACCCGTATTGTGTGAACCCTGTTCACTTCCAGGCATATAGCTGGACAGTGATCTATATAGTTTAAAGTACATATCATTCGATTACATAGTTACCAAAGTACCTTAGTTTCTGGATTACAACATAAGCCTAACAACAAAACATCAATAAACAACACCACAGGGTAGCATTGTTCCAGTCTATGTCTACACCCGCAGCAGAAAATTAGATTTCTTTAAGGCATATAGTATGTGTGAATTTTTCCATTTTAATATTCTTAGTTATTATTGTCCAACACAGATTCCATGTGGAATAAAAGTCCTCTTAGTTGTCTTTCAGAGTCTCGGCAATTTTTTCCATGGAGAAGACATACCATATTAGCTGAATCTAGATCAATTTCTACATATCTTGCCCAACTTTACGCGCACCTGGGTTAGAAGACAACAGCCAGTAACCCCCAACGCAGCAGTAAGGGCTGTAGAGAATTTTTCATTGACAGAATCACACTATAAAGAACCAAAGAAAGAGTTTAATCCCCGAAACTCTATGGGTGGTTCTCTCTCTCTCCTAGAAAACCTCATTGGAATCAGAGGGGAGTAAGAAGGGGCAATTCCCCCTTTAAAACTACTAGCCCGTATATACCCATCCCAGTGCAAAAAGATATTTTGGTAGGAGAAAGATAAGGAGTGGGACAACCTAGCCCAACTGATGCTTCGCAGCAAGTCAGTTTTTTTCAGTGTGGCAAATATGGTTGTATCCAGAGGGATTGTCCCGTTACGGGCAACACAACTGAAAAGGTATACCAAATGACTATTAATTTCTGCTAGGGGAAGCTTTAGTGATGGCCTTGCTTGACTGGGGTTCTAACCAAACTTTAGTGGCCTTGGTTGAACCTGAATGGTACACCAAGACAGAGAGAATGAAGCTCGACTGCATCCATGGGGATGTTCAGGAATACCCAGTAGCTTGGGTACCACTGAGAGTGGGAACCCAAGAACAGTCTGTCAGAGTAGGTGTGGTGCCCCGACTTCCTTGGCCAGTTATCTTGGGCCGGGACTGGAATGCCTTTAATTATGAGTAGGAGCAAAGAATTTACAAAAATCAGTCTAGGAATAACAAGACCGTTGATGGTACAATAAACCGTGTCTGTCAAACAAGAGATAAATTGCCCCAGTGAGGGGCTGCCTTATGTTTATTTACATGTATTGCCACGATAACTGGTATTGGATACTGGATCAAATTGTGTAGCCAAGATAGCGAGACCCTGACCAACCAATGCTTGGCTGAAGAACTGGAATACGAGGGTTCATTAACAATTTGGTAGTCCTGCTTGGCCGGTATTTGGAACATCCATATGATGACCGTATTTGCCCGTGCCCTCTACAGGAGGTTGAAGACTTGCCCCACGTTTTTCTTAGATGCCTTTCCTACAGTAATTTAAGGCGAGTTGGGCTTGAGGCTCTATGGGAGGGCAAAGAATTTTTGCCAGCGGATAGCAAAATTAGATTATTATTAGCAACTACTGTGGAGGAAGAGTTAAAATCAGTGGCTCTGTATACTTTCCTCGCCTCCAGATTTGCGGCAGGAGACACTGGCCTAGGGATTAGAGCTAATTCTTATAACTTGTGTAACTTTTGGTTTCTTTACTACAAATTCCCAGTAGTGTATTGGTTTATATTATGACCTCTCTGACCCAATGTAGATTTCTTACGGTGGCTTGGAAATTAATTTTTCATGTATTTGATTTATGTTAAATGTATTCAGAGCTTGTATATAGTTTTTGTCGTTATACATGAGCTTCTTAATGTTTGATAATTGTATTAATTTTTATCCTAATCGGCTATGGCGGAAGCTGATGCCGTAATAAAATAAAATAAAATAATTTATTTATTATAAAATCTTCTATCCCGCTTCCTCCTGCCCACAGGCAGCTCGAAGTGGCGAACAATATAAATTATAAACAGTATAAATATTACAATATAAAACATATCAAATATAAAACAAGACAACAATAAAATACTGGAACCCGAAAAACATAAATAACCCTCAACTCCACCACACACACCCCTCAAGCCTCCCCACCCACTACCCAAAGTCGGAGTTTAAGTCAAAGTTTATTACGGGGATTAGCTTTTGCCATTTCCCAAGATACAAACATAAACATAGACAACATAATATATATACATTCCAAAACACATCCCCCCCCCCCTCCAAGCACAGAAAATATAACAATAATTGGCTCCAACAAATAAACAAAATTCTGTGAAAGAGCCATAAGCTATTTAGACAAGAAAATCATTCCAGCTGTATTACTTTTAATACCTATTCGCTGCCAGCCATTGCATGCGTGTTTGTTTCGGGTCAAGGAATAAAAATGCTAAAGAGCTTTATTGGATTATTGAACTTGCTTGGATTGTTTTTAAAAAAAATTAAATTATTATTTGGATTATTGCTGGAAATGTTTTGGACCCACCTTAAATAAGGTAAGAAACAAAACACTTTATAATATTTAGTGAACCATAAGATATACCAAGGTGGTCTGAGCATGATTTGATCATGCCTAGATGACCTAAATAAAAACTTTCAAAGCCGTAGGAAGATATTGAAAGAACATTAATGGAGCGGGAGACAACCCTTATGAAAAAGAAAGATTGCAAACAGTACAGCTTTCCATTTAAAGTGGTTTATATTGGCACTATGGAATAGGTTTAGCAGAAAAGAATGCACTTGCCAGTATACCTTAAAATTAAAACTTTTACTAAATTTGGTGTTTTGGCACAGTGAGGCACAAATGCCATTGGCTAACCAATATATTTTATTTTTTTAAAAACAGAGTCACCCACCATTGGACTTTTGAGAAATTGGGCTACCGACTGTAGAAGTGCATTTCTAAAAAATACACAGTGTTAATGGTAATTTTGGCCAATATTACGGACATTATGAACATTTAAATACACGCACAATGATATACACTACATGAATATCTTGACATTTATATTCATTTTGGTCTGGGGGAATTCATTTGTGGATGATTTTTATAGATTACAAACAAAAGAATATTTTTGGTCGGGGAAAACTGAAACTTCTGCTTTTAAATCTGCTCGTAAATCATTTTAAAAGCAGAAATGATTGCTGTGAGATTGGATAGCTGTTTGCAATTCACGTATAGTGGGGTTTTATACATTTTATTTCTTGTAAAAGTATTTGATACATGTTTGGTGCAGGGTAATTAAATGATAGGTTGTGCAGGCTGCAGCACAAAAGCACCAACTCTTGGGATGTTACTATAGAATGGTCTGGGGAAAACCAGACCCTGGGGACAACTTCCTTTATTTACTCCAGTAGTAAAGATTTTTACCTCGGAAACGAAAGTTACCTTGCTGCCCCCTATTACCACTCTGCATACCCTGCAAGGAAAAAGGGGGACCTTCTACCCGGGTGACATTAGGAAACCCTGCATTTACAGCTGTGCCTGGAAAGGCTGAAAACTAACCATGTTGTTTAGATTTGGACTTCAACTTAGGAGATCTGGGCATTTTGGGTGAACAATTAGAATAAGCCTTGGTCAGGAGTTTGAGTACTTTGGGAATTGTAGTGGTGTTTTTAACATGCATAAGAACAGCATTTTAAAAAAACCTCAGGGCAACATGTACAATGCCTCTGTAGCTACTCTGCCTATAGTTACTGCAGATTCTAACATCTGAAATCTCAGGAGGGTAAGCATCCTGCACAGTGGAAAGCTTTGTACCTCTACCAAATAAGTTTCCATAGGGAAATTAAATTTCAGCCTAAAGTACCATGGTGCAATTTTGTTTTCTGCAACTCTGGCCCAATCCTCCCGTTTGGAGATATCTAGCACTCTACGTTTCAACTTATGAGCAATGGTCACCCTGGGTAGAGACATGCCAAAAACAGGTTAAAGACCGATTCTAGCCAGACCATGGACAATCTCTTTCCGCCAGATATACTGGACATCACCTTTATGATTATACTGCTCGACCCCGCAAAGATGGACTAGTCGGGAAGAATCCATCCTACGGATCTTATCCCAGAACAAAAAAGTTTTAAGCACAGCGAATGCGGAGACAGCGTAAAGTCCTATCTCAGAGTGCAGCATTGCAATTGGTGTAGACCTGGAGACCCCCAATATCCCTCTGATAAAATTGTTCTCAACAACTTCTACATCTCTATTATAGGACAAAAAAGATAATTCAGCCGCATACAGAAGTTGAGCCAGAGATTTCGCCTTAAATATTGCCAGGGCAGCTAATAATGTTTGAACTCCATGCACTCCTATAAAATTTTAGGAGTCCAGCCATAGAGCTTTTAGCTTTATTAATAAGACTGAGCCTGTGAGAAACCCAAGAACATGTGGCCGAAAAAAACATACCTAAATATAACAGGATTGCAACTGAACGATCACCCACTTTAGGTGGATCTGCTCTTAAATCAGAAATGGCTGCAACCAGGTCATTTATAAATAACCGCCTTCGCCCCTTCTCCCTTGCTGCCCCCTATGCCTGAAACTCCCTCCCTGCCCACATCCGCCTCGCCCCCTCCCTCCGCTCCTTCAATTCCCTCCTCAAAACCCACCTCTTCCTCGCTGCCTTTCCTGACACTTGCTAGAACTTTCCTCTCAACATTTACAGTCTGCCCTCCCCGTGACTGCAACCAAGCCAAGCACGTGCACCTGAGACTTCGCATCTGTTTGAATGTTTTGTCCCTTGTCTCTCCCTATGTCCCCTCTCCTTGTCTTCCCCCTCTGTGTCTATTAGATTGTAAGCCGTAGGCAGGGACCGCATCCATCTCATTGTTCTGTAAAGTGCCAGGTACACAGCTGGCGCTATACAAGTGTTTATAATAATAATAATAAATAATGATGGGGCCAGAAGATGGTCCTGTCTAACCCCTGTAGTGACATTAAATGCTTGGTAATAATTACCTTGATTGTCCATCCTCACCATCACTCTAGTATTACGATGCAGTACCACTAGGAGATGCTGATTAATATCCATACGGGCTAACTTGGTCCACAATTTTGTCCTATTAATTTTATCAAATGCCTTTGAGAAAAAAAAAAAAAAAAAAAAAAAAAAAAAAAAAAAATCGATGAAGGCAACGAAAAGTCTACTGCCTCTAACAGAGACATAGGGTAATTTCAGACATTACAGGGTTACCCTGAATCACAGTGGATTCAGGGTGGTGGCTGTGATCACGTGAACGTCTGTCTGAGCCCTGCCAGTTGTTCACTATGGTGAATTCCTGGCAGGGTTCAAAGCTAACCATGATTCTGGAGGGGAGGCCGGCCTCATCTCCAGAATCATGGTTAGATGAACCACAATCAGGAAAGGGGCGAAAGTAACGTCTGTTACCTCGCCCCGTTCCTGACCGTGGTCCAGACCACGGTACGGGATCGGGAACAGCAGCCTCACTGGCCGCTGTGCCCACCCGTCTGCCCAAGGGTGGATGGCTGGTGGAGCATGGGGGTGTGGGCTGAGCAGCCGCACATCGCACCACCCCTCCTCGATTCCCCTCCGCGATCAGGCCGGCACGTCTAAAAGACGGCCGGTCTGATCACGGACCAGGATCCGAGACAGATCCCGGTTCAGGGTTCAGCGTGGCGGGCCGAAAGGCCCGTCACATCTGAAATTACCCATATTTGTCCACCAGATAGGAAAGGATAAAGCAGTTATTGAGTGTGGCGCTTCCTGATCGGAATCCAGCTTGCTCTTCTGCTATTAAATGATTCCTTCCCACCCATGATTCCAAATCATCCAATAAAAGATGCAAATATAACTTTCTGATTACTGGAAGAAGACTGATTGGTCTATAATTGGCTGGCTCCTCTCTGCTACCCTTTTTCAAAATTGGTACAATAACTGCAATACTCCAACTGGGAGGTATCTGCCTATACTCGTTGAGTAACATCAATAACTTGGCCAGAATAGGGACCCACCAGTTAACACACACACTAAATATTTCAGATGGCAAAAAAAATAATCAAGCCCTGGTGTCTTGTTCAATGTGAGGATCATAATGGCCTTGTACTTGTACATCTTCTGCCACTATTGGAGGAAAAAACTCCTCCAGGGAGACCTTCTCTACAACTGGCAAAACATGATCCTCTAAATCAGTAGCAGCTCCAAATATAGAACTAAAAAATGCAATCCATGCATCTCCCGATATGCTAGGTGATGTATTGGTCTCTAGTATAGATGTCCCAGATCTAACAATCTTCCAAAGTTTTCTTGAGCTCTTTAATGTGGCTGCAACTTCAGCCCAATGCTGCAGAAAATTAACTGCCCTCTTCTGTTTTAGGAGCTTATTGTAGTCTCTTCTAGCTTTAACAAAGTCTTCCCAAGCAGCCTAATGTATGCTAAACTCTCCTCACTGTGACTAGAGGTCTCTTAGCCTGCCAGCAAGTCTGATCGAACTACCCTTTCTGGGCTCTTTTTTGATACTTCTTTGAAAAGTCTGGCACAGATATAGAGAGAACTGCGCCCTGGCAGAGCACAGGGGCCGATCCAGGATACGAGGGATTAGGCAGTCGCGAGTAGGTCAATGATTGTTATTTGCCCAGAAAGGGACCAAATATTACTGTGACCCCTGAACTGGGCCAAATGTTATTGTGGATCCAGGGAGAGATCAAACTTTAATATTAGCTCCAGTGAGAGCCAGAGACTATTGTAGAAGCCCAAGAGGGCCAAATAAGAAAAGGGCCTACAGGGGCCAAACCAGAAAGGGAGAATTTTTATGTCCCAAGTTGAGCTGATTCCCCTAAAGGCTCCTATAATTAACTGAGAGCCCAACCTACGGACACAGTGTCACTATTTTCTGAATAGAACTGCCATTCTTAAATGCTCCAAAATTAGGTTGGCGGACTTGGATCACTTTATTATGGCACTGCCCTTTATATGTAAAGGAAAGGAATAAGTTCCTTAAACAAGTATTGACTGAGATGATTTATTGGATAGATACAAAGAAAACAATTTGACTTTTAGGTAATGAATCCTTGAAAGTTTTATCAGCATTGGGGAAATCCGTGTGTGTTTCAAATGTTAAATGTGAAAATTTGAAGCAGGGCCAAATAAAGTGATTTGACATAATAATTCAGAATGATTATGAATTATTTGAGAATATGGTTAGTAGGATATATTAAAATATGTAAAATTGATACAGGCAAATTACCTTTCTCTTTGTGTATGATTTGACCAAATGGTCGTAAATAAAGCATTCACTCATTCAAAATTAGGAACTTGAACTTAGTCATCTATGGAGGAAACCGCAGCAACACACCAGCCTTCCAAAACACAGAACTCACCACCGATCCATGCTTACATGTGGATTCGCTGGTGGTGAGTAAGAGATGTGTTTTGTGTAAATCCTTTCCCACACACAAGGCATTTATAAGGCTTCTCACCTGTGTGGATTCTCTGATGTACCTTTAGGACCTTTTCGACACAGAAGCTTTTTTCACATTCAAGGCATTTATAGGGGCTTTCCCCTGTGTGGAATCTCTTATGGACAGCTAAGTGTGAGCTGCAAATGAAGCTTTTCCCACAGTCACTGCATTCATAGGGTCTTTCTCCTGTGTGGATTCTCTCATGCTGAGCAAGGAGTAAGCCACAAATGAAGCTTTTCCCACAGTCACGGCATTCATAGGGTCTCTCTCCTATCTGGATTCTCTTATGTACAGCAAAATTTGTGCTGCGACTGAAGCTTTTCCCAGAGTCAGGGCATTCATATGGTTGCTCTCCTGTGTG
Source organism: Sphenodon punctatus (assembly GCA_003113815.1). Lineage (NCBI taxonomy): Eukaryota > Metazoa > Chordata > Lepidosauria > Sphenodontia > Sphenodontidae > Sphenodon > Sphenodon punctatus. Next base: position 6,585 of record QEPC01012912.1, on the reverse strand, counting down.
GATTCTCTTATTCACATCAATATTTGTGCTGCGAGTGAAGCTTTTCCCACAGTCAGGGCATTCATAGGGTTGCTCTCCTGTGTGGATTCTCTGGTGGTTCCCGAGGTGCTCTCTCACTCTGAAACATTTTCCACATTCCAGGCATTTAAAGGGTCTCTCTCCTGTGTGGATTTTGCGGTGTCTAGCAAGATGTGAACCTTGACTGGAGGTTTTTCCACACTCAAGGCACTTATAGGGCTTTTCACCAGTGTGCATATTCTGGTGTGAAGTCAATTGTGCTCTACCAATGAAACACTTTCCACAGTCAGAGCATTCATAGGCTCTCTCTCCTGTGTGGATTCTCTGGTGCATAAAAAGGGCAGATTTATTACATAGGATTTTCCTACATTCTGGGCATCTGTGCCACTTCTTCCCTGAATCCACTGCATTTTTGTCCATGTCCTGGACAGCTTCCTCATGCTGAATGGATTCCCTCTCCCCCTTCCCTGAGGGCTTCCCTTCTTGACTCTCTGAGCTGCACCCACTCTCATCCACTTCAGTCACTGGGGAAATGTTTTCCTGGGATCTTCCTGGTAACCTCCTGTGTGGTTCCATTTCCTGAGAGCCTTTCTGCTGGGGATTCTCCTCCATGTTCTCCCTCACCGTCCTCATCCCTACAGAGACAGAGAGAGAATTCATACAGGAGTCAGTGCCTGTGCTGGGAGAGAGGAAATCTTAGAAAGGGGACATAAAATCCACCAAAATACCTGCTGAGAATTCCAGAGTCATAATCATCCTCCCCTCCCCCACACGCTCTCTCATTTACTAGTCTCTGTTATGTATTCCAGGGCTTATGTCTCTCTACTTCATTAAAGTTGGCAGGGGGCAAAGGGGTTCAAGAAGTGGGGTTTCTGCAGTGGTGAGCATATTTTCCCCTTCTCTTCCTTGGGTTTGCAGAGCCACATGGACACTGACCAGCCATGGGGCTCCTGATGCCTCCTGACCCCAGAGAATGGATGCCTGGAACCCCAGAGTCAAAGCTGGAGAATCAGCCAGTATGTTGCTTTCTCCAGTCTGCCCTAGAGGAGGCAGCCTCACGGTTCCCTCACCTGCATAGTCCTCCCAATGCTCAGCAAGATTCCTCATTCCTGGCATGGTAACGTAATTGTCCCCATTTCTAAGAAAGGTTCAAGAGATCAGCCTTTTCATTATAGACCAATTAGCCTTATTGATATTTTTGCAGAGATCTTCGCAAAACATCTCCTGCAACACCCAAGCTCCTGGGTTCATAACGCATATATATTACATGAGGGCCAGGCGGGTTTCAGGGAAGGGTACTCCACCTTGGACCCCATTTTTACATTGCAGTATTTACAGTATAAATACACCCTGGCACACAGGGCCACTCTTTACTGTGCATTTATTGATTTTACTGCCGCCTTCGATTCCTTGAACAGGATTACCCTATGAAGAACACTATCTAATCTAGGCATCGATCCAGCCCCCTTAAAATTAGTGATTGCTTATCATGAGAACTCGTATGGTTTGCATGGCCAATTGACTGAGGAATTCAAGGTCAATAGAGGAGTTCAGCAAGGCTGTGTAACGGTCTCTTTACTTTTCAATCTTTATGTCAACGACTTGAACAAGAAGTTAGAGGCTCCCGTGTTTCATCCTCTTCATATTCTTTCAATTCCAATACCATGACTTATGTTATGCAGATGACGTGGTTCTGATTTCTACAATGCCCATTGGGCCACAAAGGACACTTAATACCTCTGCAGCTGCCTGCAAATGCAATAAAGTGAGTATTAACTATGGTAAAAACTAAGGTTACACGATGGAGCAGAAGGTCCAAGAGGTTCAGGTTAAGCCAACTTGAGTTGGTTGCCCATTATAGATATTTGGGTGTAATTTTTACTTCAGCTCCCTCTTGGTTGCAATATTTCAAGTATATAAATGCCAAGATTATTTTGATTATTGGGACCATGTGGAGATTTTTTGTATCTTGTGACCAGAGGTCCCCAGTGACTGCTATCCAACTTTTTTACACTAAAGTCTGTTCAACTATTTTATATGGGGCGGCTGTCTGGGGGTTTTCAGCAACCAAAGAGTTAAATAGACCTCTAAGTAAATGTCTATGTTCTCTCTTGGAACTCCACACCCCTCCCTCCCCCCGGGCAGCTTTCTTGTGGCTGGAAACAGGAGTTAACGATTTACTGATAAAAGTCAAGATTGCATGTATTAATTATTGGGCAAAGATTTTGGCTTACTCGCTTGCCAGATTGCCTAAGGTGCGTTATTTGGAAGACTCTGAGATGCCTTCTCTGGGGAGATCTCCCTGGCTTAGGAATACTATTCAGACGCTGACGTCCTGTGGTCTGGGTTCTCTCTTTTTAGAGAACTTTAGGTTTCTCTCAGAGCGAGATGAGCATACTATCAGGCAGAGACTCTGAGATCTCTCTTTTCAGGAGGACACACGCCAATTCTCTAGAATCGCCCCCTCATGTGTCTTATGGAAGTTGAAGGGTGGGCTAGAGGTCTTTTTAAAGTCATAATTTAAGGTCCTCCTTAGCACGTCTCTGCTGGGAGCAGATGCCCTTCGCAATGCTAGCCGGCAGGCAGCACGGCATCCCAAGGGACCAAAGATGTTGTACTTGCCCCTTGGGGAAGGTCGAGGATACGGTGTGACGCAGCGCCCTCCCTTTTTTGTAGAACTAAGTCTAGCTTTGCTGGATCCTATTCTGTGCTAGGTTTCCTTTTTCACCATTCGTGAGAAGACTATTTGGTTACTGCAGAACAGAATTTGAATATCATTCATAACGTTGCCTTGTTTGTATACAAAGCTGAACGCCTTATGCTTATGCACCCCTTGCTCCATGTGTAATTTTATGTATAATGTTATAATTATTTTGTTAGTGTGTTATAATTTTAAGCTGTGTACATTTTTATTTTAGGCTAGGACGAGAGCCAATGCCATTGTAATTAATTAATTCATTAATTAAGCTAACATTGGGTCAAAATTGAAGCTTCTGCCACAGTTGGGGCATTTCCAGGGGCTCTCGTCTGTGTGGAATCTCTGTGGTGGAACAAGGTCTGGTTTCTCACCAGCCTCAGGCTTTGGGGAAATATTTTGTGGGGTTCCTGATCCCATCCCACGTTGTTCCCCTGGCTCAGGGCCTCCCTCCTAAGGAGTCTCCTCCTCATACTTACTTGTCTTCTCATCACATGTGAAGACAGAGAGATTCTGGATCACGCTCATTGGGGAGAGGCGGTTTTGCCCCCACATCTCATGCATATGCTCAGGGGAGGGAGATACTGTCGGGTGCCCTCCAGAACCGACGCCAGCCACAATAGGTTGTCCCCGAGGACACAACCTGTGCTTTGCAGAATCATAGTCAGGGGAAGACGAGGCAGGACTGGGGGAGCTTGAGTGACATTTGTGGGAGTTTTAACTTGTCGTCTTTACTCCCAGTGGTGTCTGAGCTGAGTTACCTGATCCCTCACCTGAACTCGGGTCCCTCAGGAGCTCTCCCACGTCAAAGGCTTGCAGATCTGAGACCCACGGCTCTTCCCCTCGCTCCAACCAAATGATCAGGTCGGGTTTGGGAACTGGAATCCCTGCTTGGGATAAAGAAATCAGCGAGGATCAAGAGGAATTAGGGATTTGCGGTACTCTGAGTGCAAGCCACATTCACTGACACTAACCCAACCTCTCTCTTTGTGTGGGCAGGCAGGGAACCTCTGCAGGCTGGGAGCACCAGCATGGGGGCCCATGGGATAGCCAAGCATCTGCTGGGCCATACAGTGCAGCTGCTGTAGGAGAGTCAAGTAAGGCTCAGACTGGGAGAGAAACTGGTGTCGATACTGAAGTGGGGTCCTTCACAGAGGGGGGCCTGACCACAGGCTCTGCTAGACTCCTGGATGCCTGAAACTCCCCCCACTGAACACAAACACTCTGCACCCTCCCCACCTTTGAATTACCCCAGAAACCTTTGAATTCCCTGGCCCCTCACCCCCACAGGTTATTCATTTATCCATCTCCTCTTTAGTGTCCAACTCTGCCCCTAGAACCTGCTCTGGAGACTGGGGATGGATTAGCATCTCAACTGTGTTTCTGTCTCTCCAGTCCCTGAGGTGGGAGAGGAAACCATCTCACACAGGTCCTGCAAGATCACAGGGGTTCAGCCTCCTGAAATGTAAGGGACCAGGCATCTGCTGAACTAGGTCCCAGACCCCCACAGCTCCTAGTAACCATGGGGGAAGGATCCTTACCAAGGGCGGACGCGTTCTCGTAATTCTCCTGCATGACGCTGCTGTAAAGGGCTCTCTGCTCTGGGTCCAGCAGGACCCCCTGCTCCCGGGTGAAATACACGGCCACATCCTGAAAGGTCACCGCCATCTGGAACAACAAACCTCACTCAAGATCAGCTCTTACAAGCAGCACTTTGGACCTGGAAGTCAGACAAAAAGACACAGACCCTCATTGCACACAGCCTGCTGCTCCTTTGGGAAATGGGGAGAGGAAGGGGTTAACGCCTTGCAAATTCCTACCGAGATAGGAGAGCGATTGCTATTTGCAAAGACAATAGACTGAATTCTCCAGCCTAAGGACAAAGCCAGCCAAAATGGTTTGGTTTATCCAGACAAGCTCGAGCAGTCCTTCCCCCCCTGAAATTCAACTCCCAACCCATTATCTCTGGTTTCTCTGATCGTGGGCTTCTGGGTGACTTGCAGGAAGAGCCCACGGTCTGAAATTGCATGAAATAAAATTCGCCCGTGTCTGGAGAAAAGCAAAACAAACAAACCAACCATTTGGGAGCCTCGATCAGAAATGAGAGTTTCCAAGGGTTTCTCTGGCCAAACTCAGCTGCTCCAGCCCCCCAGGTATTGAGGGATGGATCCCCGGGGGCGGGTAGGAAAGCCAAACACGTGGGGAGGCGCCTGGAAAAGTCCCCCCAAGGGCAGAAACAAAGCGATGGGGGCAGGGTTAGAACCAAGATCACTGCCCCCCCCGTGACCTGGCCCTGCAGCGGGGAGACTAGAAGCGGAGTCTGCAGAGATCCCCGGCCCGGCCCGTGGTGCTGGGCTGGGAGGGTAACCCGGGAGCAGACGAGCCACTGCCTTTTGGGAGAGAGATGCGTCTCCTACCTTTGGGAGACACATCATCCTACCTTTGGGCTCCCAGTAGCTGGAGGGGATCAGAGATCGGGACCTCGGGTTTTAGTGAAGGTGGTTTTGGCACGACTGCGCATGCTCA
>QEPC01012908.1:1896034-1911377 GCA_003113815.1 Sphenodon punctatus | reverse complement strand
CCCCCCCCCCCCCCGCATGCGTGTTTACTTACCGTTGTTGCCGGGGTCCCTCCCAGGGACTGGCTGCTGGCACGGTCCGCATGCAGTTCACTGTTCAATGGAGGCGCTCGACGGCAAAATGTGCTGCAGAGCGCATGCTCAATTCAGTTTAAGCATGCGCCTGCAGCACCTCCCGTCACTGAGCGTCTCCACCAAACGCCCAACTGAGACTTTGCATTGAGCCCATAGGGCTCAGTGCAAAGCTGCTGCTCAGGGAAATTTCATTTCCCTAGTGGTGCACTTGGTCTGAACGCTGAGTCACCCGGCTCACGTTCAGGCTAAGTTTGTCCCTTTTGAAACTCCAGACTCTGGAGTCCCAAAAGGGCAGGCAGAGGCTAGCGCTCACTGACTGAGTGCTCTCTGCCTCTGTCTCTGCCGGCAGCCTGAAACTGACATGGGAGCGCTGCGCTCTCATGTCAATTTCAGCCGCCGCACCGGCAGAGACAAAGGCAGAGAGCACTCAGTCAGAGCACTGTGCCCTGCCCCTACTCTCCCTCATCCCCGGTGCCACAGACAGTAGTGCTAGTGAGGGCTACTGTCAGTAGCACCGGGGATGGGGGAGAGTGGGGGCAGGGTACTGCCCCAGGTGCCCTCAGCCTAGGGCCACCGCTGTTTATGTGATTGTTTTGCTGTTGTTGGTTATATATTTTTGTTTTGTGAATCTACATTGTTTTGGCTTATGGTCAAAACAAATAAACTATTACCTACCTACCTGTCATGGGGAAAGGGGGGCAACACAGACATTTGGGGTAATGGGACACAGAATTTGGGGTACTGGGGGTAAATTTAGCTACTAACAAGGACAGCTAAAGCTACATGTTAGAAGAATGGGAGCGTCACCACCCTGCTGAATGGTTTGACAGAATGAGGGGACAGAAAAACCATTGTTAGTCAGAACAAGCAGTTTGTTGCTACGGTAACACCCAGGTGGGATATGCAACCAGCTCAGAATAACAAAGGAAACAGGAGGGAGGAAGTGACCCGACCCCAGCAAAGGAAAGAAGAGACAGGATCTTCAGACTCACTCTTCCATCTTGAGCAGCTAAGAGTAAGCAGCGTGCAGGAGAGACTGCTCCAACCATGAACTAGAGACTTTTTCAATTCTCTAAAGAGACTGAGCCCGGTCACAAAACCAAGGCCGCGAGAAACCCTGATGGACCTATGCTGAGCCTTAGGTTAAGAGGACAGTTAGGAAACTTCAGTGGATTTTAGAATGTGTTTGCTTTATATTTGATTTGTGGACTTGCACTATCTGATCAACAGCCTTATACTTGTATGTACTAAATATATGTTTTATAACCAAGCCTAGCGTGCTTGTGTGTTTATTCAGCCTTGGGGGGTTCACTAAGGGGGCACCTTATCTAGGTGAGAGCCTAGATGAACCTTTTTTATATAAGACAACCCCACAGTAAAGTCTTCCAAGCTACAGGTGGCCAGGGAAGGTTCTCTGAGTTACGACTGAGCTGGGAGAATAAGGGGAGGCGTTTCTGGGGGTGCGGACCTCCGAAAACTCCCTGATCACGGTGAGGGTTTCTGATCACTTGGGAACCCATGTGGGCACAGGCAACTAGGATGCAGCTGGCCTAGTGGGCATTTGGGGGACAGCCTAGAGAGAGAGGGGGACCCCGATCCCGGTGACACTACCTTTCCCCCATCCTCACTGCATGGGCTGACAGCCTGGCAAATGCATGAGAGAAAGGAAGGGAAAACCACCTAAGCTGGTCTGGAGTCCTGGCTGCACGCAGCAGTTATTTGTGCAACAGTGTGGAGGTGTACCGGCACCGCGCGGGAAGGGTAGTAGCAGCAGCCAGCCACTGCCACCGGCGGGTTCCTTCCTGCCTTGCTGGCTCAGCAGTGTGTGCGTGGGGAGTGGAGAGCTCCTCACTGACCTGTCACAGGGGCCTGCTGCAAGTAACAATTAGTTTCTGGACTGTCACAGAGCCAGTCAGAGCAGGTGGGTCAGGCGGTCCTGCTTTGAGAACGGTGAGTGGGGCAGACCACAGTGCAGTCAGAAGCACCAAGGCAAAATAAGGAACAAACAGCATTCCGTATCCATTTGATACAGAACACTGCCTTTTACAGTTCAATACGGGACAGTTCCGTATAGTACGGAACAGGCGGCAAGCCTACCCGCGACAGCTGCCCCAGGCCCCACTCTTTCTAGGGGCCCTGCAGTCATCTGTTTTCAACAGAGCAGGATGTTCCTCCCAGCAGAGCCCCAAACATAACCACGTTTAGGGCCCTGTGGTGGGTGTCCCAAGGGGTTGGGGCCACCAGGGGGCCCACATTGTATCTTCACCCTGGGCCCTGCAAATTCTAAGGCTGGCCCTGGGTTCCCCAACCCACCCTTGATCTAATTCTTCTCTCTCACGAATATTGTGTAACCATAACCATAACCATCGCTGCCCTCTACAGGGTGGAAGGAATAATATCTTGCAGTTTCACAATTACAGAACTGATGCAGCAGCTCTCCTTAATCCAAACTACCTCCCTAAACACTGGATTGTCCTCCTCAGCCAAAAGCCTGATTCATTGGGTGTTTTTACATGGACACTAACCTGTATTTAAAATCCCGGATTCTTAATCCCTGGTTCCTGTTTACACGGACATTTACAACTCTGAATAATCATAAATCCGGGATAACAGTGTTCATGGTTAATATGGGTTTAGACTAACATCGAGGACTGAAAAATCCCATGGTGCTTCGCAGCTGAGCTCTCAAGCTTCTTAACTGCTGAGAGGAATAAACTCTGCTCGCCTCTGCTGCCTCTCTTTGCTCATTACTTCGCTCAGCTCCCTGTTATGATATCCTTGCTTGACTGTTCCCTACTTGGCTCTGCACCTTCCCCACCTTCCATGCCCCTTCTCCCCCCATCCAATCTGTGGTTTCCAAGGACATAGGGGAACTTGGAAGCGGCAACGGTGGCAGCTGCTGCTGATACTGAGCCCCATGAATGAGCTGATGCTGTAGAACGTGCTTCCTTGAAACCAACCAACTGGGGCCAGCACCAAGGAGGGGGTGTCCAAGACCTGGTCGAAGACCACACCCAGAACCCTCTCAACCCACATATGCAGACCCCAGGGATGGGGGTGCTGGGTCAGTTCTGCGATCCCTGGGTCATTTCATTTCACTTTCATTTTTCATTTCACTTTTTATTTGTATCCCGCGCTCTCTTGCCAAGGCAACTTGAGGCGTCTCACAACAAAAATGAAAAAAAAAGCATAACATAATAAACAGAAAATAGCTGGGTTAAATCCCACACAGGGGACCCAAAATAAATTACTAATAACAAAAGTCATCATTATACATAATCCAGTCCATACCATCAATTATTAACAATATTTTCATCATAATACATTCCATACTCCATTCCATACTCCCTCCCTGCTGCCACCGGGGAGGAAGATCCTCTCCATCCCGCCCCATTCCTTCCTGCTCTCACCAGGAAGTGGGTGCACTACCTCAACATAAAGAATACAATCTGTCTCTTATACACATCTAGATGTGTATAAGAGACAGCTCATTCATGGAATGATTTCTCAGTTTTCAATTTACATTGCATACATGTAATGAGTTTTCAGTACTCAGCTTACACTGCATATATGTTGCATTAACCATTTCCTTTACACACATGTTATATATGTGTTTTACACGTATCTCATGACCCATCGCACCGGGACTAATAAACCCTTGGAAAAGAGGTTTTATATGCACGGAGTTAATTCTAAACCTGCTTGTTATGCCGGGAAAACTTGTTTAAACTGACCTTTAAGCACCGGATAAGAAAAATAAACCCGAGCTTAGCGTCTGTGTAAAAACACCCATTAAGTGAGCCATTTGCCTTGTGATGAATACAGCACTGAAACAACAAAAAACGTCTTGTGGGAACTGTCCTGCTTTGGTTGATAGGGTTGCCACTTTTTGCAGTTTGACCCTGAGACTCGCATTTTGGCCTATGGGAGTCTCAGGGTCAAACCGCAAAACGTAGGATGGAGTTTTCCATCTCCTAAGATCAGTAACTACACTTTCTCAGATCAATTGCGGAAACATATTCCACAGGAAAGGCCCCTCAAATGAGGAACCCCCTTTCCTCAGCTATTGAAACCTTAACAGAAACTTTCCGTAGATTAGCACCATTCTGTCCAGTCTCAACCTTTGTGCCACCCAGTGAGGAAGAAGCTGGATAATCTAAATAATCCTCTAATGACCATTAATATAGAAGTAAAAAAATATTTAAATGCAAAGCATTAACTTTCTTAATATAATGGTTAAATAAATACTGAAGCAGAAGTGATTCACAGTCTCTTCTGACCCTTGGTTCTCTTCTCATTAAGGGAGTCACAAACCATGTCAGGTCTTTCACATCAGCAAGAGGCTGGGAACTGCTGATTATAATTAAACACTTCAGTTTTCGACTGCATTTCACAGTTTAGCCCTGGTGCAAGGTTCTTTGCTTGGGAACCTTCAAGCTGAGAAAAACAGGGGGAAGGGAGGTAATATAGGTATGTATATATGTGACTGTAGCTTTACATAACTACCTTAGAGACATCCACTGACAGACATCAACAGGAAAAAATAATCTCTAAGCTCCTCTGTCTCCTTCAGACATAAATCTCAGGCACCTGTCATTTCAGTGTCTAAGCCATTCACGTAGCTGCCTGCCTCAGTTGGGAAAATGACAATCCTGGGATTTTTATTCTCAAGCTTTCCTATTTCACTCCACCCTGTTTCTTTGCTAAGTGGATGGAGAGGTGGTCAGGGGAGCCAACACATTAAATCAGAAAATTACATGCCATCTGCTTTGGGGTTCTCATTAGAGTCCTACTGGATATTTGTCCCAGTTAGAGCTGCCAGGTTAAAATATCAGAAAAGTTATGATCTATTCAAGCAAATCTCTGCTACTAGTATTTGCTTAAGACCTGCTCATGCATCCTCTAAAATCAATGGAAAAGCTCCAATTGGTTCTCAGGGGGTGTTAATAAATTAAATGGCATGATAGTCACCCACAAATGGGTGTCTATCAGACCATTTATTTGTTGGACAATAGGTGTTAACAGAAGTGATGGTGGAGTGCAAGCCATCACAATGCGATCTGGAGAATGGAGCCACTGGCAAGAGCAACACAGTTAGGATCGGTCCAGTCAGCCTCAGCGACCAGACCACTGAGGAAGGGGGGAACTCTGCATCCCCCGCCATGACAGGCAGCCATGGCTGGCCATGACAGACTCGATGCCATGGTGGGCTATGGCTATAATAGATGTTATAGGCTGCTGTAGACTGCTCTGGCCCGATTGGACAGATGGTAGTTCAGGCTGTGACCCTGGATGACTCTGGGATCACAGTCTGGGGTAGCCGCTACCACACCCAGGAGAAATCCCAGGAGAACATTTGGCAAGGCTGCAACAAATGTGAGTGGCCTGCGGGCCACAGCAGGCTTAAGTGGGCCACTGTCACGTTTGTTAACATCCACAAATCAGGAATGTGTGTTCCTGTACTGTGTCCCCTGCACAACATTCTCCCTCCTTGAAATCGAGGAGGATGGCGTGAGGTCTAAGGCATGAATGGGTGTTGACTCCCAGGCCAACACGTGTGTATGCTGTCTATTGGGGGGGGGGGTGCCTTAACCCAAAGAATTATTCCCCAGTGGCCATGATCCCCCTTTAGATATCTACTCGGCAGAGTTGGGGTGGGAGAAGCAATAGCCCAATTTTCAAACATTTAAAATGTTCATTTATTGGGTGCTGTGACGATCCAGCTAGTCCTCCTACTTATTTATCTCTCTCAATAAGCCTTCCTTAGGACGGTTGGACTCGCCTATTTAAAAAAACTTGCTGCCACCATCTTGGTTTTTTCTGCCAGGAAACATATAAGTATCACCACTTATCCCGTCCTACCTCTAAAGTCCTATGATTTCAGTTATTTGGCGTAAGGCCAAGCTAGGCGTAGGTCATAAAGGATCACCACCTCCAGTTATAACGAATGGAATTTGATTATATTCTAACAGTATGTGGTATAGGACCATAACCGGTGGACATTAATTCACAGGTCTCTTATATATTCCCCTATAGCCCAAATCATAAAGGTACATTCTTTGAGGTTAGCAAGAAAATAGAGGCAATAAAGCGCATCCAAGCTTATCTAACTCACTTAGCCATTCTCAAACAAACTAATCCTCCCATTAACTAACTCTTCCTTTGCCTTGTTTCGTTTTCCTTCATTTAATAACCCCAAGCAGTTTTATTTTTATTTTGTCTTCCTGTTCTCCGTTTGTCTTCCAGCCCCCCTCCTTTCCCTCAATGCCCTAACTGCTGCCTTAGGATTTTCACTCCCCCACCCCACCCCTTTCCTGGTAAAGGGAGCTTGATTAACCCTTTTTACCATGGTTCAGAATGAAAGTGACCTTTAACAAGACTTAACAATCTTTTCTACAAGTCTTCTTCAAGCAATTCATCACAGGTGCTTTCGCCCACAGATGTGGGTGAGTCTCAAGGACACTCGTAGTTGGAACACTGGGTTATCATCCCATTTATTTTCACGCAGAATGTAAAACCAGGAATTAACAATCTTAACAATGAACAGTCTGAATTGACTTTCCACAAGCTTGGATCAGACACTAAAAGCTAGATTTAAAGAACCCAGGACCTGATTTTTAAACCCTCAGCATTCAGACTCAAGGTCAGGATTTCAAAGGAGCCTCTGAGCTCTCATTTTCACAACTTAATATTAAGTCTGTTTTCAAAAGGCAATGCACCCAGTACTTCCCATTGTGTTACCTGGGGCTGGATTTGTTGGCGAGCACAACACCCAGGATGAAGGGTGGCTGCTGCTGTTTTGGAAATAGGTCCTGTGTGACTAATGTTCAACTTTGCCAACAGCACAGACTTGAAGTAAGATCACTAGACAGAGACATTTGTTTGGGCCCTTGTTTTTCTGTGCTGCCTTTCCTGCTATTGAAGATATTTGGCACTGCTTTCCTGAATGTGAGAAACGCAGACCTCCCCTGTATAACCCTGGCTCTGTGCACAGTGACACCCATTATTTGCTTTTCGAGATAACATTTCATGCTCTTTGCACCGCTCTGGCTGCTGTGCTCATTGACTCAGGCAATACAATAAAATCTCCTCCTCCGTGGCTGAGATAACATTATGTGCCTCAGTAAGAAAAAAACACTCAACCCTAGAGCAGTGATTTGTGCTACAAACCACTAAACACCGGTCTTTATGTTTACCAGACAGAGTTCTTCATTGTCATGTGTGGCGATGAAACAAGACTATTGCCTAATGCAATTAAGTCCAGTAAAGTTAATTGGGCTTATAATAGCTAGCTAATCAATGGCTTGAATATGTGCATTAACACTCACAAAAGCTATCAGCCTGGAGAGAGAACTTCCCTCATTGTAGGGAAAGGAATTAGCCATTATTTCTGGTCATCTCTTCTTTCAAGTGCTTCTCCGAGCTGGCAAACGTTCAGGTTTCAGAGTGAAATGTTTTTTTTAGACAGACGGCGAGGTTGCCAGAGCCCGGCGCTGCTCCGGGAGCTGACCCCCACAGCTGACTGGATCCACAACAGATGGACTGCTGGTGTTGCCAGGCCACAGTCTACCCCCACACCTGCCAGTACCATAGAGTTGTGGGTGCTCACCCAGCACTGCAGGCTGGCTCCTANTGTTCGGTCCGTTCGGTGCGTTCGTGTTCATGTTCATGTTCGTTTGTCCGAACAGGCCGAGTTCGGGCCGAACACCAAACTACCGAACCGCGTTCGCCCATCCCTACTGGCTCCTACAACTCCATGGTACGGAATGAGGCATTGGGTGGAAGGGCATGGAGCTGCACCCTGGGTCCACCCAACAGATGGGCAGCAGCTTCACATTCCGCCACTGCTCCAAGTTTGGCTGGCCCACTCTGCACCACGTGCCCTTAGACCTTCTGTAGCACTGCTAGTGGGGCTGCCCGGGAGCAGCTGCAGCCTGTCCGGGTTGAACATCTGGTGGGCATCCTTTAGATGGACTGGTCAACCCAGGGGTGATGGGGCACTCCTGGAGCTGCCGTCCATTTGTTTACTGAGCCAATGTCACTGCAATATCATCAAAGAGGACAGAGAAAACTACTAGCCCCCATGACTCTGAAGTTTACTTCCCTGTGAAAATCACCCATTGACTGATGCACCTGATAGCTTCTGTGAGCTGTCTCTCTTATTATATTTCAGGCCTTGCATAAATACCCCAATGAGATTTAATTTTAAAGAGTTAATGGTTTTAATATTTCCAGGATACAAAGCACCCTGGAGAACAGGAAAATGCACATCTGAAATTTGGATAGGAGAATAAACTCCCCCCCACTTTGTTTATTAACTTGGGTGAAACCTCATAGGTCTTTCTGTCCATGGAAATATTCAGATTGCCCACTGAAGTCATATTAGAGGTAAGAAGTTATTTTTAAAAAGAGGCGAGTAATGGATTTCATTGTCTGTGTCAGATGGATCTTGATTAACTTCTCAGCACAGTGTTACCCAGCTTATAGAAAATGGTTGCCCTGGGAAATATATCAAAAGGCACCACAGGACTCTGAGTCTCCATGAATATGTCTAATTAGTATTAATTATAATGTGTATTACATTAACGCCTACAGTTGTATGTTAAGAATCCCTTGGATGGTGAAGATGGCAAGTGATGATGCATTGATGAAAGCTGGAGAAAGTACAGGTCTACCAGACTGCATAATTTTAGCCATGTGGTGTGGAGAGATGGATCTCTTGGGGGGAAAAAAAAGATGCAGTCATCGGGATGGTTCCTGGTACAAGAGGCTGAGGTGGATCATGATTACAGGATTTAATGGGCTGGTCAGGACTAGGACTTAACATCTGTAGTTTAGTGAACAAGGCTTGTGGTAAAACTGAGTGACAAGGACTTGCTTATCAGGGGCGTAGCTATCCTAGGGACAGGAGGGACATTTGTCCCGGGGCCCAAGCTGCAGGGCCCACAGATCCTGTCCTGTTGCAGCACGGCTCAGTGAAGACTGAGCTGAGCGGAAGTGCCTGCAGCGTGCACAGCACACGTGGGACCCACCCGGTGGGCAGCACCAGACTGAGCAAAAACCAGCAGCAGCACAAGGCAGGCAGCGCAGCTGCACCCTTCAGGGATCAGGCTCAGCAAGCGGAGGGAGCGAGAGGCACTGCGGTGTCAGGAGTGGGGTGGGGAAAGGGAAAGGGGGGTGATGGGGGGAGCCAAGTCCATCTTTTGCATCTGGGCCCATTGCAACCTAGCTATGACCCTGTTGCTCATATTGTCACCCACCTTTGCTAGTGACGATGATGAGAATGACAACGGCACTTGATTCATTGACTAGAGAATAAAGACTCATTGTGCCCCAACCACCCAACATCCCTCCATCCTGGTCTTTGTAAATCTTCATCCCAACTCTTCCTGCTGTCCAAGCAGACAGGATGCTCACAAATCACTTTTAATTCTATGACAATGCTGTTGTTGAGACTTAAATGTCCCTCTGTTACTTCTCCGTTTGATTTTTATAGACAATCCCAGTTGTCTCTCCCAGGCATCAGCATCCTATGCTGGCACTGGACATGAAACATGGCAATGTGCCTCCTGGCATGAAAAGATGAATACTGACTGTATTATGTGAGGTCAGTAATGACAGCACAAATTCCTGTGTGTATCATGTGCTCTCCATTAATGTGACATTCACTGGCCCCCGTAAAACAGAGCCAATAACAAGCTATTAAGAATAACAAGGCAGAGAATACTCAGTGGAGAACGCAAGTGCAAATTAATTTTATTTCATCATTACTTGTCCTGCTGAATTACAGTAATGAAGGTAGAAAGCAGACTCATGTTTGCTCTGATATTTTGACTGTCCTGCCTCATAAAACTAATACTCTGTGCTCAACCTGTTCAAAGGAATTAGCAAGGGAGACAGAAATGCTATTGCAACCTGTTCTCAGCTGTGCATTTTGTGACTCCATCAGTAGAGAACCTGTGCTTTTCCTAATACTTGGAGCTGTTTGTATATAAATCCAGGAACACTTTAGAAGTTTCTGGACTGGGCTCCTGACTTCATTTAAGCAAAATTCTGGCATAATGAAGAGCATGAAGGGAGAACCTTCAGGAAGGCAGATTGACTTCTTGATTTATTAATTTATTTAAATAGATTTGTACCCAGCCCCTCCTGCTGAAGCAGCTCAGGGCGGCTAACAATAATAAAGCACAACAAAATACAATAGTAAAAAACACACCTAAAATAAATAACATATCATAAAATGAAATATAATGGAGACTGCCAAAAGAAATACCCCACAACCCACCCTATCCCAATCCTGCCACCTCTACCAATCTCCCTCGCCAAAAGCCGGACAGAACAGCCAGGTCTTGCGTTGCTTCCAAAAGGAGGGGAGGTCCGGGGCCACCTGGGCCTCTGCTGGGAAGGAGTTCCACAGCCTCAGCGTGGCCACCAAGAACTCCCTCTGCATAGTCACCCCCCGAGATACCCGGGGGACTTCGAGAAGGGTGCTCTGGGTCAACCACAAGAGTCGATCCAGGGCCCAGGGAGTGAGGCGGTCTTGCAGATAGGTTGGGTCTAAGCCATATAGGATTTTATAGGTAAGCACCAACACCTTGAATTGAGTCCGGTAGATTATAGGCAGCCAATGCAGAGAACAGAGCATCAGTGTAATGTGCTCCCAGCCGCCCGTCCCCGTAAGGAGACGGGCTGTCGCATTCTGCACTAGCTGCAGTCTCTGAACCATCACCATGGGTAGCCCCACAGAAAGCACATTACAGTAGTCCAGTCTTGAGGTGAGGAAGGCATGGATGATGGTGGCCAGGTCAGAGTCTGAAACATACGGCCAAAGCCACCGCACCAGATGTAGCTGGTGGAATGCACTCCTTGCCAGAGTCTCCACCTGGACATCCAGACAGAGTTGGGAATCAAGGAGCACTCCCAGACTATGAAACTGGGGAATCAGTGGGAGGCAAACCCCATCAGTGATGGGGGACACCAACCCCTCCGCTTTCCCCACCAGCATCACCTCTGTCTTGTCAGAATTCAACCTCAGTCGGCTTGTCCTCATCCAGTCCCCCACAGCTGCCAAACACCGGGTAAGAACCAAGACTGCCTGGTCTGGGTCAGATGAAAAAGAGAGGTAGAGTTGGGTGTCATCAGCATACTGATGACACCAAACCGCCTCACAACCTCACCCAGCGGCTGCATGTACACGTTGAACAGGAGAGGGGACAAGATGGAACTTTGTGGGACTCCACATGAGAGGTCTTGGGGAGATGAAAAATAATCCCCGAGTACCACTCGCTGAGTTCTTCCAGCCAGGAATGAGCGGAACCATTCAAGAACAATCCTGCCCATCCCAGCTCGGTCCCCCAGGCGCATCACCTACATCTCATGACCAATGGTATCAAAAGCATCTGACAGATCTAACAGTATCAGCAGGGTCGAGCGTCCCTGATCCAATTCACAGCGGAGGTCGTCAACCAAAGCCACAAGTGCAGGCTCAGTGCCCTAACCCAGACAAAAGCCGGACTGCGAGGGATCTAGAAAACCGATACGGTCTAGATGCCCCTGCAGCTGCCGAGCCACTACCCATTCAGTAAACGTCCCTAAAAAGGTTTTAGGACCAAATACCCTCTTCCACTGAAATTGAGTCAAATGGAACAGATAATAAGAGGCACTTAGTCACTAGATACTTGTTTGGGACATCTCTGGCTTCCTGAGCCCTCAAGTATGGGACACCTTAGTGAACCAGATTATGGCTAAGGCCTGAGCCTGTGTTAGGCCAGGGGATTCCTCATTCATAGAGAAACGAAACCTAATTCCTGAACAAGTGGGAAATGGAAATGCTATTCCAGTAAGACAGTGACTTGAGAGAAAGCCCACGCTTGGCCTTGTAAATTCCTGAGAACAGGGACTGGTATCTGAGCATCTGTGATAAGGACCTCCTCTCCAGTCACTCTGGAGCCAGGAGAAGCCATATTGATACATTGTTACTGAAGATGGTACCTGGTGACTAATGTATGTTTATCATAACATTGTACTGTGAATATGACACTGTAAAATGTGAGAACTCATTTACATATATATGCATATTCCAATGCACTTACCCCTCATTGGTTAGGTATGGGGTCTTTGTCTAAAAACTATAAGTACCCCTGGGGTGTCATTTGGACCCTCAGACTCTTTGACCCTGTCAAGTTGTTTGGGTCTCCCAGCGTTGGAGCAAGGTCGCTACTCAATCCTTCTCTGGTAATGAATTTTCTTTACCTTGGCATTCTTACCTTGTGTCTGGCTCCATCTCTCTGACCTCTTCATGGTCTAGCTGTCAAGCCGTCACCCAGGGGTTAATCCCAACATCAGGGTCACAACTGCAAAAAGTGGCAACCCTACCTGTCTCCTCCCACTCCAAGGTGCCAGGAGGAGGCTGGGCTGTGGATGACTCTGGAGCACAGGAACATTACTGAAAGTGGGGAAGGGTATGTCTGAGCAGGGAGGAGAGCAATGAAAGACCAGGATGGAAGGAAAGCTGTGCTGGTGGGTGGGGAAGGACCTGCCTGGCAGATTTGTGGACCTTGCGGCCATGCTTCTTTGCCCCCATCTCTGGTGTCTCCTCTGCCAGACGCCGACCCTGAACGTGACTGTTTCTCCTGGGCTTCAGGTGCTTACCCCCCTCCCACACACTCCGCTGTCTCCTGGCACCCTGCACACTCTCCCCATTCCCCAGGGACCCTGGTGGCCCCTAAATTGGCCTCCCCATAACCCTCCATCCCATTAGTGACCACACAGCCCATGTTACCCTGCCTCAGTGGGTGGGGAGAGGGGGGAAAGCATTTCCATCTTCTGCACCAGGGCTCCTTTGAAGACAACTATACCACTGGGTGGCAGTGTACCATGAGGTCCCGTCAGTCAGGATCGTAGAGGGCCACTATCCTAGACAGGGTGTCCATCTGTCCAATGTGTAGGCTGGCTCAGAACACTCTCTTCTGTATGTAAAAATCAATTCTCAACAATATTTCTTGATTTTCAATGCTATTTCTGGAGTAGCCGCTGATTTTTCACATTTGCTTTCCACGCTACTCAAGGGGGCTTCCAAAAACCATATTCATGAGGAAAGTTCTACTTAACACTGACACCAGTGTTAGTTATAACTTACTAATAGCCAGAGATAAGGCAATGCTGACATTCTGATTTTAAATTTCATCATTTTTTGGCCATTCCATGTGTCAAAATTTCAAATTCTGGGCGTTTTGAGATGTGACGTTGGCACAGATGAATCCACTTTAGCGCGGATTAATCCGGATGCCAGCGTCATGCTAGAATATGGCTGCCAGATGTTTCCACAGTCTGGCTCCCGACCATGGTGGAGTTTAGCCCAGGCATCACTCGGGGAAATCCCCAAGTGACAGCCCAGGCTGAGCTCCACCAGTCGGGAGTCAACTGACAGAGCTGGAATAAAGCGGGCTATCACATCTGATAACCCAAGAAGAGGAAAGTACTTTAAACTATCTGATGCTTAAAGTATGGCTCGATGCACAAATTCTTATTTAATAAGAACTAGAACTCGATGTTCTAGTTCTTATTAAACTGTCATAGCTTTGGCTTATTGACGAATTTTATGTCTGATTATCTATATATATGTATCGATCTATTGATAATCTATATGCGGTTGATTGTTTATGTATATGTGTGTGTCTCATAATGAATAATTATTTAAGCTACTCTTCTTGAGTAAGCTTAATATTTTAGACCTTTTACATAGATTTTATATCTCTCTTTTACCTTTGTTATAGCAAAATGCTGGAAGCAATAAATGGATTGATTGGAAATTGATAACCCTCTTTACTCGCCGCGGTCTGGAATGGCGGCGGGGGCCGCTCACCATGGCAGCTGTCATTAGCCGCCATGGCCAACCATCAGTGGGGAGGGGAGGGGTGCTGCACGCATTGCGGGGGTGGGGACATGTGGATGCACATCCATGCATCTCCCTCCCACTCCCCCTCTCCAGGCCACCGTCCCTCTTCTTTGGTGGCTGGACCAAGTCCAGCCCAGAATCACGGCTCCCGCCACGACCTGGAACAATCCATGGCCACAGCGGGACCCATCACATGTAAAAGCAGGGCACCCTCTGAATGTCACTTTCAGATTCCACATTTCAAAAGCAAGTGTGAGGACTTTGTTGTTGTTGTTGTTGCAAGAATGGCAGCTGTTTCTGACCAGCAGTGATTATTGTCATTATTGTTTATTGTGCCAGCAGTGATTATTTTCATTATGATTTCTCATTATCGTTATTCTCATTATTGCTGAATGGGCAGGAAGTAAATTGGAATTCAATTTGTTTTTAGTGGAAAACATAGCACAAATGGATGATGATGTCACTGTTTTAATGTTCTATGCAAATCAGTGTTGTTTTCCCCTCTAGACTTGAAAGGGAAATTATTCTTATTTTTATTTAGATGACACAATCTTGGCCAGTGGCTCCTGGAATGTAGTTGAGAAACTAGCCAGGTCTGAAAACTTGTTGCTGTGTTTTCTGCCAGTGTTATGCCCTGTTCTCTCCTCCCCCAATCTGCCCCCCCGCCTCCCCTCACCATGCAGCCTCCTGCTTTCTCTCTCTGGGCATTTTGCAATGCAAGACAGGGGTGTAGCTAGTGCTACCATGGAGGGAGGGCCTTGGACTGTAGGGGGGCCTCTTGCAAGTGGCCTAAATGCTGCTAGGAAATGTTCAGAGTGGGTGGGGGAGAGAGTGGGAGCAACACTGTCCCCCCACCCACTCTGAAAAATTTCTAGCAGGACTCAAGCCACTTGCAAAGGGCCCCACGACCCCTGCCAAGAATTAAGGTTTCAGAGTGGGCAGAGGTGGAGTGTTAGTTCTGTCCCCCCCCAGACACTCTTTATTATTAATTATTTATTATTATTAGCAAACATTTATATAGCATCAGCAATGTACCTGGCACATTACAAAATAATTGAATAAACACGGTCCCTGCCCTAGGGCTTTAAACTTCCTTCCTTGTTGGGTGGCTGCTGCTCTGAGGCAGGGGCAGGGGGGAACTTATTGGGAGTTAGGGCAACACCACCACTTTTGGGTAGGGCTGCCACTTAGGAGACCCCTGCCCTTTTGCCCATAGGGGTTCCATAATTGGGACATGAGCCTGGACTTGCAACAGCCTTGCTACACCATCAATGGAAGATGCATCAGAAAAAGGAAGAAAGACATTCCAGTTAGGGTATATATATACCCTAACTGGAATGTCTTTGCAGGATGTGCTTTGGAGGCTAGTGAGAA
>QEPC01012908.1:1842247-1873045 GCA_003113815.1 Sphenodon punctatus | reverse complement strand
CCACCCTTTAACCACCCTTGGTGGTCATTTATGCATGTTGCAGGGCTGCATAGGGCACCAATACAGCCCTGCAACATGCATAAATAACCACCAAGGGTAGTTAAAGGGTGGTTAGCGTCATGTCTGTTTTCACCCAATGAATGCCCACTGTACCTCTCCTTGGGGGCAGGGGCAGGCCCCAAGCTTCCTAGTCTTAATAACTAACTACATCTACACTACATTAGCACTAACAATTTTAAGGAACCCTAACAACTATTTATCCCTTTTGTTCTATGGACTTTGTGGCTCTGTGTCCCTGCCCTGGCTGCGGGCATGCCCCTGCCCCCAATGAATACCCACTGTACCTCTCCTTGGGGGCAGGGGCAGGGCCAGGGTGGTGACATAGAGTGAGCAACAAAGTGCTAGTGCATACCTGTAAACTAAATCTACTTCCAAACTACATTAGGGCCAAATGTTTTCTAATTTCTAACGCATTTCTAAACTACTTCTAAACTAAATTTGGCCAACAACTCTAAAGAAATCTCATTAGTGTTAAACTGTTAAAACTGTTTACAGTTTAACTGTAACTTAAGACCTAAATTTTTAACTCAATTTTTAATACTTAAGAAGGAATCATACTTATCTTTACCGTGGGATGTCCTCTGCTGGTTCTCATCCTCGCACTCGCAGCTGCCAGAAATGCCTCCCTCTGCCTTGTGTGCCATTGCTGTCACGTGGTGCCCTTTGGGTGCTGGGTTTATTCATGGTGGTGGTTCTGCAGCGCAATTGGTCTTCCTGTCTGTGCTCTGTCCTCGAAGAAGCCCGGAAAGAATTACTTGCGTGCAGCGTCCACGTTGGCATGGGTCTCCCTAATCAGGACAAAGACCATGCAGGCTGGATGGATGCAGAACCGGTCTTCTCATTTTGTGGGTCTCTCCTCCTTCTAGTCTTCATGCAATGGAGAGTCCAGATCATCACCTCTTTACTTGGGTGCAGCGTCCACGTTGGCATGGGTCTCCCTAATCAGGACAAAGACCATGCAGGCTGGAGCGTGATGGATGGAGCACAGGTCTTCTGATTGTGCGTGCCACTGTCCAGATTAGATCATCTTCAGATCTGTTCAGCACCTGTACTGGAAATTTGCTCGTTTTTCCTTGCATTGTGCAAACAGATCTATTGTTTTGTTGTTGAAGTCTGGAATGTCCCTCACCATGGCTTGCTCAATAGACAGCATTGCTAGAGCACTCAGACGGTCCTCTGTCATGGTACTTTTCAGAAAGGTTTATATTCTTTTTAGAGCTGAGAAGCTTCGTTCCGCTTCAACAGTTGTGAGAGGCGTTGTCATGACAATCTTCAGCAGTTTAAACACCTCTGAGAAAGATTTGTCCAAGTTGTCCTCGGTCAACACAGCAAGTACAGCAGAGGCATCTTTGGCAGAATGGAATTCTGACCAGTCATACAAAGTCCCAAGCTCACTCCTCAGTCGGTCTTGCTCCAGCATTGGGTAGGCTTACGTTGCCGCATTAAAGGCTTGGATGGGAAAGCGTTCACTGTGCCTTTGAAACAAAGTGCCCTGCACCAAAGTTGCACTCTCCAGATGTTTCGTGAATTGAAATCTGTCATGTGCATGTGAGATTATAATATCACACGCTTCCACAGCGATCTGCTCTAGCGTGTCCATGCTAGGCACACTTCTGTGCATCCGAGCATTCTCTGGCAGCTCCGAGCGTAGAGTTCCAATGGAGTCCCTCACTTTATTGAGGACTCTTACGAAGTCAGTGGTATATCTCTGAATACCGAGAGAGTCAATGTTTTCTTTTTGGAGCTCCTTGTAAAGTATGTCCACGTGCGGCATGATTCTGTGGAACAAGGACAAGAAGTAGAGGAACTCCCCATCAGATTCCAACATGGTCATGTATGACCTGGCCTCAATACCAGTCTTGGCATCATGACTATCTAGTCATATTTGTTCAAAGCACTCAACCAGGTCCTCTCTGTGCTCATATATGACCTCGACTGTCCGCACACTGAAGTTCCAGCATGTTTTCGTGACTTTGGGGAGCCTTCTCTTCACCACCGCATCCAGAACTTCAGTCCGTTTTGGAGAAGAGCTGAAGAAAGCAGGGATACCAGACAGACTTTGGAAGAAAATCCTTACTTGTCTTATTTGGGATACGGCTTGCTGCACAATAAGGTTCAGCTGATGGGTGAAACAGTGAACGAAGTGTGTGTTGGGGTACACATCCTGTATCTTCCTCTGGACTCCACCATGCTCTCCACACATCACGCTCGCTCCATCGTAGCTCTGAGCTATGAGTTTTTGCTTGTCAGAGTCTCTTGGGAGAGCAGCACTGAGGTTTTCAAGCAAGGACTCAGTGATTGTTTCTGCATGGGAGTCTGTCAAGTGTGTGAAGCTGAAAAAATGTTCCACGGTTGAACCCCTGCCATCAATGTAGTGGAAAATCATGACAGACTGGCAGACGGTTGAGACATCTGTGGTGTCATCAGCTTCGATAGCCACAAAATCTGCATTTTTTATTTTGGTTATTATGTGGTCTCGAGCAATTTGCAGCATGCAGTCCAGGAGTTCGTTCTGCACGGTTTTCGAAGTGCCCTTGAAGACAGTTTCAGTCTTCAAATGTTGCTGTAGCGTACTGTCAGCTGTGGCAAGTAGATCTATCGCACCTCAAAAAAACACTGGATTGACAGATCCCTCGCTTTCGTCATGTCCACGTAGTGCCAATTCATGTGCACCACAGAACTTTATGCAGTCTATTATCCTGAAGAGGATGTATCTATTTCGATCGACGTCCTCATTGTGTTTCCTTAGAGCCACACGGTACCCCTCGTTGAGTCTCTCGGCGATGTTTGCTTTTCCCAACTGTGACAGGTTTAGGCAGTTGTCAAGGTGGCTTTTACAAGAATCGTGCTTCTTTGCCTTCTCAGATAGGTGCTTAGTGTCCTTGACACCTGTCTTTGTCCATGCTGCATCACCACCAAGAAGCAGGCAAGGAAAACAGAACAACGACTTCCTGGAAACACTGCCACATAGCCACCAGAACTTCTCGTACCAGGATGTGTGGAACCGGCGTGTATAGCCTTTCCCTCTGTCCTGTGCAGCTTGTTCGATTTGCAGTTCTGGACAGAGAGGTCCCATGTCTTTGATCTGCAGTTTCTCTTCATAAGTCAACGTGGTGAATGGCTTCGCGAGAAGAGCATCCACAGTATTCATTTTTGAAGTGTTGCCTCTGAGAAGAAAAAAAAGATGAAAAGATGGGGATTTGGCACTAGCAACACTCTCTCAAAGATATTAACATTCCTCCCCAACCTTTCCTTTTGTCCCTCACTTTAAAATGATGTCTTAATGTGTGAAGAAAAAAACTAGTTAATTTCACATATGCAAACCGATCCTTTCTATGTAATCCATTGTCCCATGCAAAAGTTAACCGAGACAGTAAAAAAACACAATTTATTGAATACTTTATTTAGAAACCTTTCTTGTAATATTTACCCTTTTCTTTTTAGGGACAAGAGGAAATCATCTGAGACAATCAATTTGAGCCTTCATTAACTTACATAGTATGCATACAGTGCTACAGTCTTCAAATGTGTTGACTAATGCTTTCTCAGAGTTCTTGAAAGAAACATAACTGTCCCACTCTTGATAGATGGACTCCGTCAACGTCATACAGGGATAGCTGATGTTTCGAGAACCTATGCCAGATTGAAGTAGCCCTCCTTTCCTGATGCAGAAAAGCATCCACTAGTCTGTTCACATTTCTTTGACGAAGTGCAGCAGAATCAGTCGGGCTTGGCCTTGCATTCCTATTGACTACTCTTTCAATTAAATGACACCAAGATGTTGCTCCTTGAAAAGGAGCCAATAATACGGCGCAGATCACGTCTCATGGCAATTGCCAACTCTACACCAGTGAAGTCGCCCACATCATTTCCACCACAGTGGATCACGATTCCCGTTGGAGGTGGAACATCACGTCTCCTCTGATGACGTCTCCCCCCATCATGTCGCTCAGTGCACCCCCGACCCCACCCCTCCCCCAGCTCAGAGAGCAGCAGCTCACAACACACACACAGAATCAAGGCCAGCTTTGAACTCTTTTTAGAAGGCAGGTATGAGATACACAGGTTGCAGGGCTGCATTGGTTCCAATATAGCCCTGCCACCTGCATATCTCATAATTGATAGTTAAATTAATAATAAATTCAAAATTAATTAAATCCACAATTCATAAATAAAACATAGTGATCACTGACACACACCTCTCCTCCCAAGACAATTCTCACACACACACACACACCAACCTGGGTTACCAACGTACTTACCACTAGCAAGACTGAGCCCAGACAGGGCAGGCTGAGTTCGGCAGCATCATCTTCTTCCCACTCGAGTGAGGCGAGGCGAGGCGAGGGCAAGATGCATTGAGTTTCTTCAATGATGATGGACCCACTCGGCAGTGCCAAGTGGGTGCCGCTGTGGCACACTTAAACTATATTACCCTAACTTGCTTCCTTCCTTCCTGATAATTATTACTTTAAAAATAATAAAATACTTGCACACACACACTAACTAATACTATTTATCCAACTAACAGTCAATGAGAATATTCTGATCCTGAGGATTAGGATTATTTGGAATTGGATGGCCAGGCCAACCAAACAAACTCTCTCTTAGAACTCACACACTCAGAGAGAGAGAGAAAATGGCGCCCAGTGGTGGAGTTTATATGCTCTGCTCTGCCAGCAGGCACCACCCTCTCCACACCCACGTGAGAAACAAAGCCCACGCTGACTGTGCTGCAAATCCAATTTAAAAATCATCAACACAGGTCACACAAACACTCATTCACTCTCCCCCCACCCCTGCTGTTCCACCGGCCAATCAGACTCACGCAAGACACGCACCACAGTCACACGTCATCATGGCCATGTGCTCTCCAGTGAGTCTCCCCCAACCCTGAGTCCACACACCCCCGGGCGTAAAGGGCTACAGCCCATATTGATTTTTGTTGCTGCCGCTTGTGCCTCCAATTGCCTCCCATTAAAAGAGTGCCCCTACTGGCAGCCTGGTATGCTGGAATGCGCCTGGACGGTACCCCCAAACTGCCCAATGCGCGTTCCTAATAATTTTGCCCCTTAAGGACTCCCATCATGATGGCGTCCGTCTCGGAGTCCCCGGGCCCCTCCCTCCCCCAGCACACAGCACAGCCAGCAGAAGAGGGCAGAAGAGGGACTGGGATCCTTAGAGCGGTGTTCTATGCGCATGCGCGAGCGATAGACCAAGATCGTGCATGTGCAACAGTCCAGGAACCTGGACATTCGGCGCAAGGAGCACTGCTAGCACTCAGGAGTCCCGCAACCACCGGCAAAGAACAGAGTGGTGACTGGGGGCAACGCAGCAGCAGCGGAGGAGGAAGGAAGGTTTATTTAAACTGTTTTACTAGTTTGGAGGCAGAGAGGTCACGGTAGGGCACTGCCCCAGCCGCCCTGATGCTGAAGCTGCCCCTGAAAGAAGCCCAACCCCACTTCTCCTGTCCACTGGTTAAAATATTCCTGGACTCCATGATCCCTTGGCTAACAATTCACTCATTGCTCTAGACCAGGGATAGGAAACCTCAGGCCCAGGGGCCAAATGCAGCCCGGGGCTAATTTTTATGTGGCCCCTTTCCAGTTCCTGGATCTCACTCCATGATCCAGTTCCTACCCCCAAGAACAGAGGAAATTGAGCTCAGGGAAAGGGAGCAGAGATGAGGGCATGCACAGAAGGATAGGGGACAGATCCATAACACAGGGTGTTAACAAACAAGACGGTAGCCCACACCAGGTGGGTGTCCACCTGCCCATTTATTGAATGTTTGCCCTCAACAGCCATGTGGTCATCACTCACCGGACATGCAGCCCCACTCACAGCAGGGTCCCGAAAGATGTGAAGCCCGCTGTGCGGGTGAATGCAAACTAATGTGCACCCACATGTCTGCATCCTGACAATTAGGTTGTGTGCATCCATCCTCCACAGAGACAGGTCTACCAGCACCATAGAATCATGGGTGAAAAAGCCTAGAGCTTTCCACGGAGCAACCTGTTCCTGCCCCTCTCTCCACTCGCCTTCACTGCCATGCATATAACATTAGCTTAAAAGCCCACCATGCCATTTTCAAACATGTGTTCTCCCAGATCTTCCTAATTGGCAGTATGTGCCCACCGACACTTACTGTTTCCTTGCTGCTGCATTCTTGGGAATGACTTGCACAGAATTACCGTCATCGTAGCCATGGCTCAAACCAGCAGCCAGTAAACAACCAGTATTGCTACCACCACTGTGTAATCGCAGTCACTCTCTGCCTACCAATCCATCCAACACTGCATTCCCGAGACAAAGACCAAGGTGTTAATCGCTCTATGGGGGTAGAAGGTCCAATATGCCCTGATGACTTGCTACAGGAACAAGGCAGTGTTCCAAGAGATCTCAGCCCAAATATAGCAGTATGGATGAACACAGGGGTTGTGATGGAGCATAGGAGAGGAGACATGAACTGGTGCCAGCAGCGGGCCAAGGACTTGAGGCGCAGGTACAAGGAGATACAGGACAACAACTTTTCCTCTGACCATGGGAAGCAAACAATGCCCTATTACAAGCTCCTTGACTGGTTCCTCTGTGTTGATGGAGTCATTGGGCATTTTTACACACATCTTAAAGTTCCAGATTTTTCAAACTTCTGGGTTTACAAGTCCACAAGTAGACCCTTGGGGTCAGCATCGAGTGTGCTTAGATTCATCTCATGGAACATAACGGGTCTCAAATCTAAAATATCCGATCCAGGATGGGGGGAATTCCTGTCGGGCTTCGATGTGATTTGTATGCAGGAGACCTGGCTCTTGGAAAACATCCCCTGGCAGTTGGCAGGGTTTGCCTTGACCTTCCATAATGGCCAAAAGAAGGGCCACAGGGGGCGCCCTTCCGGTGAGTTGGTATTTGCTGCCAACCTTTGGAATCGTTTCATCATATTACCTTCTGGAAGGCCGGAATTCCAGTGGGTTCTTTTTAAATTGGGTCAGGGACAGGATATCTGGATTGTTAAGTCTATATCCCCCCCCATAGCCTCTCCCTACTACCAGGCAGATATTTGGGAGATCTTGGAGGAGGCTATCCTTGCTGCACAAGACAAGTATCCCAAAGCAAATTTTTTTGCTTGCAGGAGATACAAATGTACAGCTGAGGGCAGGACAGGTTAGACAGGCCCAGGGGATTATCCCCAGAGTGTCTGGGACCTCTCCTGTAGGAGGGAATGGGATGGAACAGCGATTGGAGTTTATTATTCATAATGGCAATCTTGCAATAGTGGGGGAAGAGGTCCTCGGGGATCTTGTGAGGGGTAACACTTTCATTGGACCCCAAGGAAGGAGTACCATTGATATAATCCTGACAAATTGAGAAGTTATAGACAAGTTTGGAGAACTTCGGTTGATCCCAACACCAGAGAGCGACCACTTGGCCCTTGGAGTGGATATTTTGATCCAGAATCAGTGTGAAAGGGTAGATATACCTTATCCCTACAGAGTTTCAGCTGGTAGAATTAGGAAGATGTCCAATGTGTCGCTTACCACCCAATTTCGGGCTCTTTGTTTGGAGGGGAACCTTAAAAAGCTTGGTTCCCAAATGCTCCTCTTAAATGAAAATGCATTGCTATTCCAGTGCTACAATGAAATTGTTGGAGATATACAGGAGACTTTCATGGAAATAAACCCTAGGCGACTCTGTCAGGGAATTCACCCCTGGTATGATCGAGACTGCAAAATATTAAAGTCCCAACTCATCTCCTCTAGGAAGAGATGGGTTAGGACGCCTAGTCCACTACACTATGAGAAGATCCAGGAAGACAGGAGGAATTATGCGCTGCTAATGAGGAACAAATGGGCAAATTACCATAATGACATTTGGGCCCAGTTGATGGTGGCCCAGAGGACGAGGGATTCCCATAAGTTCTGGCAATATATGAACAGGCTACTCAAACCTCGGGAAGTTAGGAGTAGCCCCAAGGTATCAAATGACCTTTGGGAATCCTTCTTTGGCCAGCTGTACAAGGAGTCTCAAGAGGTAGTGCCATATGTCCACGCCACCTTGGGAGGGGACAAGTTGGGTCCGGGTCCCCAGAACTCAAAGACAGATTTTCCAGAGGAGCAAATTATGGATATAATTCTATCCTTGAGTATCAACAACGCGCCTGGTCCAGATTCCATTACTGCAGAGATGCTACAGGCGGCTCCCAAGTGGTGGGCTTTGATGCTAACTAGACTATTTAATAACATCCGCACTCACTTAAAGATCCCCTCCTCTTGGTTGTGGAGCTGGATCATCCCAATTTTTAAAAAGGGTGATCAAACAGATGCAGCATGCTACCGTCCTATAAGTCTGCTGTCGGTGGTGGGTAAGGTTTTCGCTAGATGCCTACTGCAGCACCTCGAACACTGGGCTGAAGCTAAGGCAGTTATCCCCAGGGAACAATTCGGCTTCGGAAAAGGTAGATCAACTATTGATTGTTGCTTTATTTTGCAGCATATCATTCAGAAATACTGGAAGATCAGGAAGGGCAAGGTCTTTTTGGCCTTTATAGACTTGACCAAGGCCTTTGACTCTATCCCTCGGGCCCATCTTTGGGAAAAGCTTTCTGCACTGCAGATAGATGGCAACCTTCTGGCCCTCATAATGCAGCTCCACGATAAAAATAAGGCAAAAGTAAAGGCAGGTCCCAACAATTATTTAAGCAAAGACATTGCAGTTCAGAAGGGGGTCAGACAGGGGTGTGTACTGCCCCCCTTACTGTTTAATATTTATCTAGCTGATCTCGTTAAGTGCTTGGCGATGGAGGATGCTCACCCCCCTAGACTTGGGACCTAATCTAAATATTCTCCAATTTGCGGATGATTTAGTTTTAATTTCCCAGACAGCGAAGGGGTTGAAGCGTCTGCTGCAGGCCTTGGATAGCTATTGTGTTCTGAATAGACTGTCTCCTAACCCACAAAAATCTAAAATTATGATGATCGGTTGCCACAAAACATCGGAAAAATGGGAAATTGCTAGGCAACCACCTGAGGTGGTGCAATCCTATGTCTACTTAGGGGTAACTTTCTCTAGCAGGTGTATGTGGTCTAGACACATTCAAGGAAGGGTAATAAGAGCAGCCCAATTTGCAGGAGTACAAGCAGGGCGGCGGGGATCTCCCAGGGTGTGCCAATCTCGTCCTTTCTGAGGGTCTACCGAGCTAAAGTTCCGCCCGCGGCGACATTTGGTCTCGAGATTATTCCCCAGCCATTAATGAAACCCCTGGAGAGGGTACAAAGCGCATTTCTTCGCAGGATTCTCCAGGTGGGAAATGACGTCCCGGGCCCTGTGCTGAGAACAGAGACAGGCATCTTATCTATGGAGCTATGTGCAAAGCTCGCCTTGTTACGCTATTGGTTTAGGTTGATCTCTCTGCACGAAAAGTCCCTTCTGGGGCTGTGTCTGCAGGAGGAATTGCAGTACGAGGGAAATGGAGGATACCCTTGGCTCAGGTACTTGGGGCGGCTCCTGCAGAGCCAGGGTTTCTCCTTTGCTTACTTTGCTGGGAAATCCCTGGTGGGGATCAAGAAAGAAATTCAATCCAGGTTGCAGGATATCGAGCGGCAGGAGGACTTAGCGATGATAGGAAATTGGAGAGTGGCCCCTTGGCTAAAGTCCATAAAAGCCACATGGGGGATGGAACCCTATCTTGACATTCTTCAAAACGGTAAACTCCGGAGAAGCTACATGCTTCTCTGGTTCCAGATGGTAAAGACCGCAGTGGTGGAAGGGAGACATCAGGGGATCCCCCATGAGAGACGATTGTGTACTTGCCCATTGGGAGGGGTGGAGACTGTGGAACACCTTTTGCTAACTTGTCCATATTACACTGTTCTTAGGGCAACGTGGCTCCAACCACTTATACAGGATATCTTGCCTGTAGGACTGGGCCAAGGCTATAAGAACTTGCTGACTCTGGGGAGTAAAGAGGACATGGTCGCTCTAGCGTCCTATGTCTGGCTGGCCTCCCAGAGACAGGAGATGGTGATAAAGGAAGGATGATAGGACCATATCTCGTTGAAGGGAGGAGGAGACTCCTTAGTTCTGAGGCTGAAATAGGGCATGTTTCTCTGTGTATTACACGTAGGACCAGACCCTGGTTATAAAATGGATGAGGGCCAGCTAGACGACAAGGGTTGGTGACATAAATTTTGTGAAGTACAATCCCCAAACCCATTGGGTAAAATGTTGTATGAGCGAAGGTGGTGGCTATTAGGGGATAAATGTTGGTGCTGCAATCCCTGTGATGGGCAACCCATTCTTTAGTGTAAGAGCTTACACTAAAGAGCTTTTGACCTTAATGGGGTCAAAAGCTCAAGCAGCAACAACAAAAATTTTAATTGGTGTCAGTATTTGTATTGTATATTTTTATATTTTTACTTTTCATTTTATTTTATACCTAAATTTTATTTTAACTATAACTGGTCATTATATTTGATATGGTGTTATGTAATTTATTGCCGTTTTCGCTTGGTGTTCATTAGTATTAGTAGATTAAGATCAAAAGCTACGAACATGAAGAATTGAAGGACTAGGGTAATAGGAATTGAGAACTAGGATGAGGATTTAGCCTATGGTGACTGTGATCTCCCTTTTCGGATGTAAGATGTGCATATATGGAGTAGGTAGCAAAATGATGTATGCCTACATCTGGCTAAAATGAGACATTTTTATTTTGTTTATCCTGTCCCGTGTTTTTTCATGTTGTTGTTTTGCGGCCATGGCGAAAGCTAGAGCCTAAATAATAAATAATAATAAAGTCCACAAGTAAGTTCCGGATGCATTTTTCACACATACACTGCACTGAGGCAGTTCCTGGATGAATTCTTCACACAAACACTGCCCTGAGGCAGCCTAAAGTAGCCACAACTGTAGATGTGACAGGCTGCCATGGAAACCAACTGACCACAGCTGCCTGGAGCAAAGCAGTTTATCAGGAGAACTTTTTACACACAAAAGTTCTGGGAGAAGTTCTACGCAGAAGTTCAAAGAGCCGGATGTTTAAGATCTGGGTGAGTGATTTAGACACACAGAAAGTTCAGGATGTAACAGCAAACATGCAGGAGAAATGTGTGTGTAAAAACACCCATTGTTGCATCCCACCTGCATGGCTGTGCCTTTGCCAGGGGCCAGAAGCAGATGGATATGGCTCCCCCACTGCCTGCTCCCGGTTCCACCACAGAAGAGATCCCTTCATGCTGTGCCCATCCCTGCTCTGGAGCCAACACGGTTTGACGTGGATGTGGACACCATGACTCACGGTGTATCCCCTCAAGCTCAAGCTCAAGAGACAGGGTCCACAGGAAACCCTGTTGCCACAAATGAACAGGGATGATGCTGCAAAGAAGCACGAGCCCCAGGCTCGAAGGTGCATTAGTAATGTTAGGAATACCCCAGTAACATCACAAATCAGGGTTCTAGAGCACTATATGGGCGTGGGGGAGGCCCATCAAAGGGTTACACCGATAGAGCCACCAGCTGAATGTGAGACAGAGGAAATACCCATCAGTAGTTCAGGACCAAGCAGCATAAGTTGTCTTCACTGTTTTTGCTGTGGGGAGGGGTGAGACATGATGTCCAGTTATGGAATGTGACCATGGCAGGGCCTTGTATGGTCTTGCAGTTCAATCTGCCCCAACCGAGAACAGAGTAAAGCACTATACATGCTCAGCACATGTGGGGAAACAGGCTGTGGTGGCCCTCTTGGACACAGGCTCCAATCAAAGGTTGGTGTGAGAGGGCCTAGTTCAGCCCAAGTGGGTGAAATGAGGGGAGTCCATATCCTGTATACATGGGGATAAGCGAGAATACCCCATACCCTGGGTACCACTAAGAACAGGGGTAAAGGGACTCTGTCTAAGAGTAGGAGGGATACCAAATTTACCTTGGCCACTGATACATGGCTTTTATGCATGTTTATTTATTTATATATGTTGTTTTATATTTATATTTTTATTAACTTTTGATATTGATGTTTTACTATTATTTTGTATTTTGTGCGCTGTCCCAAGTCACCATTGGCGAGAGGGGCGGGATAGAAATGTTAATATAAGTAAATAAATAAATAAATAAATACCGGGTTGGGACTAACCAGGAGTGGAAATGGGGTCCCCAGAGGCAGGCACCACTGAATGAGAACCCCAGTGGTAGGTTGCAGAGAAAAGATTGTAAACAAGAGGATAAGCAGATAAACCCCTCCTTGTGCCAGGGTGAAGTTAGGTTGACCAGATATGCAAATGTTAGAGGACACTTATGAGAAATAAAGGTTACAGGGCTGCACTGGAGCCAATGCAGCCCTGCAACCTGTATTTATCATAAGTGTCCTCTCAAATTTGCATATCTGGCCACCCTAGGTGAAGTGGCCCAAAGATAGGAGATGGTGAGCCCTCTAGAGAGACTCCCAAATATACATTTAGCAAACGAAGCACGATTAACAGAACTGAGCTATAGCAATCCAAGTAAGGAACCTCAAATTGGCCCTGGGGAACTAGAACCCAAGGGGTGTGTGAATAATGGAACCCAAGTAATGACGAGCAGTCGTGAGGAAGGGATCAACACGGAGAGGGAAAACCCAGGATGTGGAGACCGGCTGACAAACACAGAAGGGAAGTGATTAAGGTGTGCCCCAAGGAATACAGGTTAAGGCACAGACCAAAGAAAAGGGGAGTAATATGGAGGCTGCGATGCAGGCCTCACGAGCATCTCAAACAGAGCAACGAGAAGACGTGGGGCAGCTACCCCAGACAGAGAAATACACAGGGAAGAAGACAACACAAAAACACAAAGGGAAAAACCCCATGGTGAGGAAAGCAAAGGCCTCAAGCAGGTGCTCTGGGAAGAGCTCCATAGGGGAAGACAAGAAATCAAAGTTAGAGGACTGTGGAGGAGGGACCATATTTGAGTGTTAGTGGTGTGATTTGGACTGTTATGGGATGGTCTGCAATGGAACGAGATGGCTGAACTATTACTGCGGAACTTGCAAACGGTCCCCTAGAAAACCGCACTGAGTTACTGGAATTGAACTTTGGTGACTGGTGAATGGTTTTGTATTTGTCTGCTGCATATGAGTGCCCTGGGATATTATCAACGGTACAGTGCTGTCTGTGAAATAATGGGCAGTGTAGGGTCCCAGGGCTGTATCCTGAAAAAAGGCAGTCACTCAGACAGGTGGGGTCAAGGCCATTTAGGACTTTGAAAGGTCAAAACCAACACCTTGAATTGTACTTGGAAGACTATAAGGAGCCAGTGCAGATTGTAGAGCACAGGTGTAATTTGTTTACGGCGGTCCACCCCTGAAAGGAACCAGGCCGCTGCATTCTTCACCAGTGGTGGCAGCTTCTGAACAGTCACCAAGGGTAGCCCCATGTAGAGTGCATTACAGTAATCTAGCCTCGAGGTAATGAAAGCATGGATGATGGTGGCCAGATCTGAGTCAGAAAGAAAGGGATGCAGCCTCACCAGATGGAATTGGTGAAAAACGCTCCTGGTCACTGCTGCAACCTGATGTTCCAGGCACAGCAAGGGGTCCAGAAGCATTCCAAGGCTGCAAACCCAGGAAACCAGAAGGGGTCAGGACCCCATACACACACACAGACACACCAGGGGTCCCAGTCTGTTCCAAGACACAAGATTGGCCAATCATCATCACTTCAGTCTTTCAAAACTGATAGTAGAAGTAAAAAAAAAATCTGATTGATACTTATATGTACTAGAGAGTTGTTTGAGAATGCACACCACAAAAAATGGATTTTGGTGAAATAGACAGAAGTGTCTTTTGAGGCCAGATCTTCCAAAGCATTCAGCAAAATGGACACGATGGGGCAAGCAACACTTTTAAAAATGTAATGTCTAAAACAGTCAGAAGCTGGGCTCTTTTGAAAATCTGCTTCTAATACCTTTGGGATGCTCCATATAACTGAGCGGTCCTGGCTGACTCACAGCTCCCCACTGGAATTCACACTGTTCTCGGCATTGCTGAACAACTGGAGAGTAAATAGTCATCACCTGGCACACAGGGCCAGCTCCAGGATTTACAGGTACATGCAGGGCCATATTTGCATAATTTAAATCATTTTCATAATTTGTCCTGCATACACGCCTTATCAATCCCACCCACCACTTACTCCTTAAATTCGCACACACTTGCTCACGAGGGGAGGGATTCAGGCTGGGGCCGGGGCTGTCACCCCAGGCTTGGGGCCATGTGCAAGCACACATGTTGCACATTCCTAGGGCTGACCCTGCTTGCACACACCTGGAGAAGGAATTTGGGAAGAAGGTCAGTAGATGGAGAAGGGGGGGGTGGGAGAAGTGTGGAGGGGAGAAGCTGAGGAGGACAATAGTGGGGAAGAGTCTATTGGGGGAACAGAACCATTCTCTCCCCACTCAGCTGCTACCAGGATCTGACACTTTATAGGGGCCAAATTGCCATGTGTATGATCTGGAGTTGGGAGGCAAAGAAGCAATGCTTCCCATCAAATAAATCTCTCTTCTCACACACACCCCTCGCTCCTTTCCTTGTGGCCCACTGGGGAGGTGCGCTCTTCCATCCGAGCTTCGGCTTGTTTGGGCAGTCGGTGCCCTAGGCTGGCAGGCTGTTGGGTTTTGTTGAGTGCCACGGTGAGGGGGCGCTAGGACCCCGCAGCTGAAGGCTCCTTGGGTGCTGCTGCTGCTGAGAGAGCCCACCTCAATTGCAACCAGAGGTAGAGGCTGGGGCTGTACAGAGCAGACTGCGGCAGCAGCTCCAGGTCCCTGCTCCACTCTCACACAGGAGAGAGGAGCGAGCAGCCAGACAGGGGGAAGAAGGGGACCAGCCTACAAGCTTCATCAGCTCCAGGGCTTATTCGTGCTACCGCTAGCAGCAGCAGCAGCTCGCTCAGCTGGGATGGTAAAGTTTGGCCAGTCTCCCTTTGTGTTTCTTTCTTTCCCTTGAGGTTAGGAAAAAGAACATCTGAGCGATAGGTCCGATGCTTTGGAACTGTGGGGTGGGTGGATGAGGGAGAGATCCAGCCTGGGGGAAAGAGGCGCACCAAGTTTGGGTCAAGGCTGCTGCCCTCTGTGCGCCTACCGGGGACTCGAAGCCACCATCGGGATCTCCGTGAGTTTGAGGGTGGCGTAAAGGGACGGGAGTATGAGCCAAGGACTAGCCCCAAACCGATCCGATTGAAAAGCAAAAGAAATAACTCGTGCCACGAGGTCTCAGCGAAGAAGCAGCAGCCTCAACAGGAGACGGGAGCCCCGCGGTTTTGCACGCAGTGGGGCGGGCGGCTTGTTGTAACTTTCTGTCTGTCTCTTCCTCCTCTTGGCTCAGGACACTTGAGGCTCAGCCGGGCCACCACGTCAGGGACCTATGGAGAACGAGACCTTGGAGCTAGGGGTCCCCCTGGGCAATGGCAGCGCTAACCAGACGCTGCTGGGGAAGATGCCCCAGTACCCACTGGAGGTGCAGGTGGTGACCATCCTGCTGGTGCTGTTGATCTGCGGGGTAGGCATCGCAGGCAACGTCATGGTGGTGCTGGTGGTGCTGCGCACCAAGCACATGGTGACCCCGACCAACTGCTACCTAGTGAGCCTGGCCGTGGCCGACCTCATTGTACTCCTGGCGGCGGGGCTGCCCAATATTTCCGACGTGGTGGCCTCCTGGGTGTACGGCTACGCGGGCTGCCTGTGCATCACCTACCTGCAGTACCTGGGCATCAACATCTCGGCCTGCTCCATCACCGCCTTAACGGTGGAGCGCTACATCGCCATCTGCCACTCCATCAAGGCGCAGCTGCTGTGCACCGTGTCCCGGGCCAAGCGGATCATCGCCTGCCTGTGGCTTTTCACCGCGCTCTACTGTCTCATGTGGTTCTTCCTGGTGGACATCTCCCAGATCAGCTTCTCCGACGGGGCGCAGGTCAGCTGCGGCTACCGGGTTTCCAGGAACCTCTACATGCCCATCTACTTCCTGGACTTCACTCTCTTCTATGTCATCCCGCTGGGGCTGGCCACTGTGCTCTACGGCCTCATCGCCCGCATCCTCTTCATGAACCCCTTGCCCGCTACCCCCCAGCTCGGCGGCAGTAGGCTCGGCTCCAAGCACCAGGGGAAGCCCCCGTCCTCCTCCAGCTCTATGAAGCTCTCTTGCCGTGGCAACAAGAGTGCGCTGAGCTCCAGGAAACAGGTACTGCCACTCCCCCCTTCCCGGCAGCCTGTCCCTGTCGGGTGAGAGGGGGTCTACTTTTCTTTTCAACTTCGCTAGTTTTTTAGGTGCCTTAAGGATCTTGTGAATGGGGGGACTTTGCTTCAGGAAGTTTGTAAAATCCTATATGGGGGAGGGGGGAGATTTCGTGCACGCAAATCCTCCATGTGTGTGAGCAAGATCCTAAATATTTATTTATTTATTTATTTATTTAAAACTTATATCCAGCCCCTCCTGCCCAAAGGCAGCTGGGGCAGTGGACAACATAAAATAAATCTACACATTTTAAAACAAATCATAAAATCTCACCCTCCTACTCCCCACCGGAACAGCCAGGTCTTACACATACGTCCAAACGACAGGAGAGTGGGGGCACACAAATATGTGCGTGTCAGTGATGTGTGAGTGTGAGGCACGAATTAATAATGCATTCAGGTCCTAGGTGGTTGTGCGAGACGTGACTTGGTGCACTCAAATTCTTGATACCTGTGTGTGTGAGAGCCATGAATTAGCGCTGATCCTGCCTGTGAGTGAGAGACTCACTTGTATGCTACACTCAAGAGTGTGTGTGTGTGTGTGAGAGAGAGAGAGACAGACAGACAGACGCCCTAGGAGTGTGTTGAGAGTCATGAGGTTTGAGTAGCTTTGAAAGTCGGATATCTTTAGTGCGATATTGACCGCATTTAATCGAATTTATGTGTTCAGACATGCATGAAACATTCGTTTTTTAAAAAAATTCGCAAAAATCAGAACGTCTGAATCCCCCCTCAGTGCTGATCCTGCTTCTGAGTGAGAGACTGAATGCTACACTCCAATTCAAGATGTGTGTGTGTGACAGACAGGACCCCCCAGACGTTTTGAGAGAGCGAGAGCGCCAGGGGGCTACGCCTTCTAAAGCCCACGGGGCGCTCAGGACCACCCCGCAGAACCGCTCTTCCGCCTTGGCCAGTAGCAGAGCAGCAGCAGCAAGAGCTCGGGCCCCCGCTGCTCCCAAGCTACAGGTGGCAGCGCACTCTGTGCCTCTCCACTACAAAGCATGAGCCAGCCTCGCCTCGCCTCGCCTCGCCTCCTGGGGTCTGTCTGGGATTTAATACCCCAGGAGCTGAAGGCTCCGGCAGGGGTGGAAAAAACGGGGTGGGGGCACACGTTCTCTCCCCCCCCCCTTTGGTGCTGGGGAGGGGCCGGGCATCCCCGTTATCTTTGGTCCGCGTGACTGTTACAAACCCGGTAGGTGTCCCCTCTCCTCTGTCTGCTGCTCAGCCCTTGCACAGAGGGGGGTCGGAGCGTGAGGGGAGGCTTTTATGCTGCTCTCCTCCCCTTTGCTCTGCTGTACCCTCCCACCTAAGGGACCGCGCTGCTCACTGTATGCATTGATTTCCCCCGTTGCCGCCAACCCCGATCCCCAATCCAAGCCTTCTGCGCTCGTAGTACAGCCCCTGCCCGGAGCAGCCAGGCGGCAGCGCTGCGGAGCCGGGCTCCCTGTGGTTGCAACGACGAGTCGCTGCCTTTCCCGCCGCTTCGGGCTGAGCTCAGCTCCCCCCGATGATTGCACTGCTAAACAGAGGAGAAAATGAGCAGAAACTGCTCCCCTACGAAGCGCCCGTTGCGCTGCAGAAAGAGAGATTGATTTCCCCTCCACAGGCGCCAGGGCGCTCTGTGTGCGTGTGTGTGTGAGAGACACCCGCTGAAAGAGCCCAGCGCTCTCCTCTCCGGCAGTGGAGCAGTTGTCTGCGCGAAGGCAGTTATTGTTGCCGTGTAATTGCTCATTAGTTCCCTGATTAGGGGTGGGTGTTAGATTGCATTATGCTAAGCGGAGCCTCGCTCCCAAACAGATCTGAGTTAATTAACTCCTCTAGCTCAGAAACAGAGCCCTAGCGCTCAGGAAGGGGGAGATTTGATTGGACAAACGGCCTGGGTGTTGTTGTGCAAACCATCCCTTCCTCCCCGTCCCTGTCAAGGCCAGTTAGGTACCAACCGATGGACTTGACTGGGTGACCGTCTCGTTCCAGATGGGGAGCTAATTTAAGGTACGCGTTATAGCTAGATTTCTCCAGTAGGGGGAGTGCATCCCCTGTTCTTTGCGCTTTATCAGTCCCTTTTCTAAGCTCTTTGCTCCAGGGCAGCAGGGATAGTTTGGAAACCGTATTTTCGGGGGGGAGGGGGAATATAAATAGAAACTTTTTAAAAACCCAGATAAATAAAAGTCAAAAATCCAACAGACATTTTGATTTGGGCAAAGAAAAACTTTTCATTTTTGAAAAACGTGTTTTGATGAAAATCTCCGTCATGGAGTTCCACTCTTCTGTCTGCACTTTCACATCGTTTTCAGTTAAACCTGTTTTTACTTGGACAAGCGCTGCATGGATCACCGTTATCCCAATTCCCTTAGGGAGCATCTTGGTATCCAGACGCACAACATCACTTCTCTCTTCTCAGGCAGCAGGTTATATATAGCTTTCCCATTCAGACTTAATTGAGCCATTTGAATTTGTGATTTCTAGAATTCAAATTGCCAGCTGAGGTACATTAAAAAAAACCAAAAGACAACTTAGGGTGTAAACAGACAAGATGTTGCCCCATTTTTGCCTCTATTAACCCTGGATTCACCCGCTCATCTGTCAAATGGCTACCAAATGTTCACCCCGAGGCCACTACTCACAGTGTCATCCCATGGAAGGCTGATGAGGGGAACGGTGGGGTAATGCGCTACCCTGTGTCTGCCTCCTGTGTGTTGGGAGGCCATGGGGTGATCCTGCAGCCGCCCCCATCTGTTGGGTGTGCAGTCACCTCCCCCCGTGTTTGGCACCATAGAGTCACTTCCAGCAGCCTAGGCATCCATTGAATAACAGCAACTCTATGGTGAGGGAGGAGCCTGGGTGGACTACACCAGGGAGGAATTCCTGCCCATTAGTTGTGATCCCATGCGGAGTTTGCGGGTGGCAACTGCAGGGGTGGGGCACGGAGCAACGCGGGCTCCAGGGGGCTCCCCTCTCTTGGGTTAACATCCTTAAACTCTGTGAAGTTTATGATGGTGGCTCAATTCAGATGGCTAGTTCCTTTGTGCTTCCAGAAAAGTAGGGCTTTTTATTGAACCTTATAGCACTCATCTTCTAACAACTGTAGTTCCACTTTCTTATACCTTTCCCACTGGTGCAATGCAGAGGCATAGGAAGGTTGGAATGGGCCCTAGTGCAGAAAAGGGAATGCCCCCTCCTTCCTGGAGCTCCCTCTCTTTTTGTCCTTGCCAACAGCAGCCCCATCAAGCTGCAATATGAGGCACTTCGTTATTTTTAAGTGGGTGATAATCACCCATTTGCCTATGTATACTGTGCTTCTGCAGGTTCCTGGGCCCTGGTGCAGCTGCACACCCTGCACCTATTATAGCTACACCCTTGGTGCAGTGAATCTGGATTGGGGTGTCTTGTTCTTATTCGGATGTTTGGGCAACATGTTACTGCCTGGCCAGAGTGTAGTGTATGCTGTTCAGCATAGGGACTTTGTCTCTTGGTAGTTATAAACTAATTTCATTAGCGATAACGTAACAGTAGTTGCTGACTCTGATGAGATCTGTTGATTTCTCATCTGCAAACAGAAAGAACTTCTTGCTATTGGACACACAATGCTCTCTCCTTCTGTCTCATCTGTTAGGTTATTTTTAAGAAGGCATCTACTGAATTATGGAGGTTTTCAACATGATGGGGCTCTCTGGCTTTACCCCATATTTCTTTTGGCCTGTTGGTTTTATGGCTGCAAGTGTGTCCACAGGCAAGAGCTAAATAATAAAACTAAAACTTCATCTGTCCGCACAGCTTTTCATTTGCAAGATCCATTTAAAAAAATTATTACCCCTATTAAATGGGTGGAGAAGCTGAAGCCTAGAGGAGTGAAGTAACTTGCCCTGGATTAGACCCCCTTCATCTCGTGTAGTCCTTAACTTTAACCACCACTGCACTGAACTACACAGCCTGTCGATATTCAGGGAGACAGACCAAGCAAATGGATTATTGTGGAAAATAAACTTCAACATCTCCTTGTCTCCAGAGGGATGTGAGCTCTTCTTTGGAGGAAGAGTAGGAAAACGCCTTTCAAATGCAGCCCAAGCTCCACTGCACCGTGACTGACAGCCAGAACCACCTGTTCAGGTTGACTGAATGGTATAAAGGTCTCCCCTCATTATTTCTTCCCTAGAGACCATTACTGTCAGGGCACCCTGGGGGAGCGTTCAAGGCTGCAGAATGAGCACAACCGCCACAAACACACAGTCCGGAAGGACGAGGTAGGAGAATGTCTGAGACCAGCGGTTGTACTGAAGGGAGGGTATCAGGATTACAGTAGGTAAGAGAAGAGTATCGCTGCCCTGCCCCTCTCTAAAACACACACACTCTTAGTGCTTGTACCTGTTTACAGTTTGTGTGTGAGCTGCTGTAGCTGGAAATGTTTCTCTCCCTCTGTTGACTCCATTTGGAAATTTCACAAATAGGAAAGGATTTTAAACCCATCTTTTCTCTCATTTTTCAGTCCTCGCCTCATTGAGTATGACAAGTGGAATTTATAAAAAGCTTCAATGAAAGGTTCACAGACAGGGAGAAGAAGAGAACTGTAGGGCTCTACTCTTCTCTTGTGTGCACTAGTGTTGGCCTAAAACAGCTCCGTTGAAATCAACAGGAGTGAGAGAAGAATCAGGCCCCTAGAATAGCATAATCCATCATCTAGCATGATACAGGCTGGCCCAACTCCTTGGGGGAGCACAGACATTTGTTTGAATGCCAAACTCTGCCTTAAATTGAGTCCTATTTCTCACTCTTGCTATTCTCATTAGGTGCTTCCATTATCCAATGAATGACTAAGCTGTAGTTAGCTTAGAACCATTCAGCTTTCATGACACATTGGTTAGAACTGCATGCATTTACTGGCATGCACTGAGTGGGGAGGAAAGTCAGACTTGGAATAACAGAGTCTCAGGACCCGGATTAGAACTGGCACTGTTAGGATCCCAGAGGGGGGGTGGCTGGCTCTACAGCACCACCGTTATGGCCAAGTCCAGGCCCTTGACCCAGTCCTGTAGGCTCTGCCCAGTCTCATGGAGCTCCCCAGGCTCAGATTGACCCCTGACTGTGCCTACCCACTAAGCACATGACAGGAAAGAGAAGGCAGGCAGAACAACACTTAGGCCTGTGTTCCTGCCTCCTCTCTCTCCCTCCAGCTCAAGCTCAGTCCGCCTGCTTTTGACTGAATTTTCTGGCTTGACCTTCCACTTTGACCACATTACTGGATTGTCCCTTGCATTTGACGCTTCACTCAGCCCTGATCCTGCTGCCATTCTGCCCTGACTCCACGTGGCGCCTGACATGGAGTTAAATATTGCTTTGGTGATTCCCTTTGTTGTTGTTTTTAAATAAGCTCTGAGTTTCCTGTAAGTATGAGTCACTGACTCAGCCGACATTAATAACTCCTTCTTGCCCACCCTCCCCCCCCACAATATTTTTACTGTATACATTGTAATTGTACAAGTTTACAAGTTGTACATATCGTTTGCTTCATACATGTATATTACTTATGTACTAGATCGGCTTTCTAATCAGTAAAGTTCTAAGTATCAGAGTATACAATCCTTTTTAGTCTATATATACTCTTTCCCCACCCCATGCTGCAGTGAGAGATTTTAAAAAAAGAAAAAACTATTTAATAAAGATGAAACTACTTCTTTCTAAGAGGTTTCCCAGCCATTACTACAGTTCATAGATCCTTCTCATGTAGATATGATATTTTACCCCGAGTGTCACACTTGGATTAGTTTTTCCCATATAGGGGACCATTTGACATAAAAGTCACTATAGTTATCATCCATTTCAGCAACCAACTTTTCCATAGACATGGTAAACCATATGTGCTGTATCCACATATTTTCATCTAATTGCACACCATTCTTCCAGTTGCACATTAGAACGTATAATGCTGCAAGAAAAAGAAACCTGAAAGATGGCAATTTCAAAACTGTCAGAGGAGGAAAGGCTTTTCCACATGATGCATGTGGGACCCATTGCCAGTGGATATAGTTAAAACTAAGTATTTAGCAAGATTCAAAGAGAACTCAAACCTCTATGGGTAATTTCAGATGTGCCGCAGCAGCTCCCTGCCACGGCACGGAATCGTGAAATCACCCCCCTCCGGAATCGCGTCGGCCGGTCAACAGAGATGCTGGCAGATTCCGGAAGGGGTGGGGCTGTGCGGCGCAACATGCGGCCGCGCAGCCCCGTCCCACGCTTCCCAGGCCGCCCGCCCTCCGGGAGACGGAGGGGTCTGGACCACAGCCTGGAATCGGCAATGGTAACGTCTGTCGATTCTGGGCCGTGGAGCGGTAACAGACGTGATGTTACCACGGTTAATCAGAGTGAATCCCACCATGATTGACTGTGGTAACATCACGTCTGTTGGACCGAAAAGAGATTCCCGCCGGGAGGTCACCCCCGGCAGGAATCACTTTGACCACGCTTCCGGAGCTCCAGGCAGCCGGAGGGCTGGAAGCATGGTCAAAGAGATTCCCGCCAGGGGTGAACATCTGGCAGGAATCTCTTTTCAGCCCAACAGATGTTACGCCACCACGATCGCCATGGGGGGACTCACCGTGATTGACCGTGGTAGCATAACGTCTGAAATTACCCTTAGTGGACATCAAGACTACTCTTTAGCCCCTCTTATCAGATTTGCCAAATTGGTCTGTGGGATCAAAAGTTGCTGCAGACACATACACATGATGATTACATAAGTCATCTTTCCTAAGGAAACAAGACTAAGTTCAAGCAAGGATCCCACTGACTTCAATGGTGTAGTCTTTGGGTGTAAACAGATGGATGGCACCCATGCCTCTGTTCCGCCTCACCCCCAGGTGGCCTGTCCGTGTAAAGGCAGGTCACCAGTTGTGCAGGTGGAATAGGCGCTGCCTGTTCTGCTCCAGCCCCGCTTGCAGTGCTCCGGAACATCCTGGAGCACTACGGAGCACCACCCAAACTTGGAGCACCGCCTGGAGGTGGAACTGCTGTCTGTCTGCTTGGCAGAGGGCCGCTGCAGCTACACTTTTGACCAGCATTTGCCCCGGGCAACACCATAGAGTTGCAAACGGCAGACTAGAGAATCAGGTGATCTGCCTGCAACTCTATGGTGTGGGGGTGGGGAGCGCATGTCATGTGGGTGGACTGTGGGTCTGTTTAAACCTGACCCAGGTGGGGCTGGGCACGGGCAGATGCAGGGGTGCATCCCCGGAGCAGCTCTGGGGGGGTGGGTGGCCAGCCCCGTGTCTGTCTGAAAACACCCAATGTGTAAACCGACAAGCAGCAGCTCCATGTTTGCCCATGCAAGCCCCCATTACCCCTAGGTTTACCTGTCTGTCTGAAGAGCACCCACTAGATGTTAAACACAAAGCAGGCTGCAGCTGCTCCTGGCAGCCCCACTCGGGGCACTCTGGAAGATCCAGGAGCACACCTTGTGAAGCAAGCTAGTCAAACCTGGGACAATGGGCAAACACGGAGCTGCTGTCTGCCTGAACGGCCCGCATAAGCCAAACGGCCAGAGCGGCTCCCAGAGTGAGCACGGCCATCTTGGCTCCCTGTTCCAGCCCCCCCCCCCAAGCCCATAAAGGAACGCACGGAAAATCCAAACGTGTTGGCTCCACACAGGAACCCGCCTTCAGGGAGAATGGAGGCCAGTGCCCACAGAAGCCCCGGGGAGGAGGGGGGAGGAGCTCCCACCAACTTCTGACCTGAACTGCCTGCTCTCCAGGCCTTTCAGCTGTGCCTT
The DNA here is from genome assembly GCA_003113815.1 of Sphenodon punctatus. Classification (NCBI taxonomy): domain Eukaryota; kingdom Metazoa; phylum Chordata; class Lepidosauria; order Sphenodontia; family Sphenodontidae; genus Sphenodon; species Sphenodon punctatus. The sequence continues at coordinate 1,848,972 of QEPC01012908.1, read as the reverse complement.
TCCATCCTCCCTTTCCCTGTTCCTTCTGGCCTCTTAATAAAGTCTGCCATTTGCTCCTGGGCATCAGCATTGTGTGCATGTCACAGGGGTCCCCGGGGCTGGCCAGGGGCTGGCATTTGTCTGCCCAGTGCAGCTGGGCTGTCTGTGTGAAGGCCACCAAGCCCATGGAGGCACATGGCTCCTCTTTGGGGCACCCAAATGGCTGCTCTGTCTGAAAACAAACACCCAATGTGGGCTTTGTGCTAAACATGTGAATGAATGAATGAATGAATATTTTATTGCCAGAAGCAACTACAAAATATGTTCAGTGCCTTTTTGCTACAGGTGGTTCTGGGTCTCCCCACCAAGCCACCCTCCATTTTATGTAAAGGACACAGAATCAACTGCAGAATTATCTTCAGTGCCTTTTTGCTAGGGGTGTGCATTTAATTTTTGTTATTTTAATAACAAAAACAAAAGAGGGCTCTTTCATTTTTGTTATTATAATAACAAAAACAAAAGAGGGCTCTTTCATTTTCGTTATTGAATAATGGAAACAAAGAACATAACGAAAGAATTTCGTTCCATTATTATTAGTTAATAGGAAAAAACCGAAACAAATTTTAGGCTATAACCTTTTTGTTTTACATCCAATTTGGATTATACTTGGCAAGAGTGTACCCCCAACAGAGGGCATTATGTGCGGCAAACCTTGAAAAGATTGGATAAAGGGATCCATTTTTATAAGCAGTTAAAATTTGTTATTTTAAAGAAATCTGCATACACATTCCTGGCTGTAACATCTTTGACTCTCATCCGATTTGGATTAGACTTGGCAAGATCATACCCCTCCCCAAGGGTTACTATCTCTGATACATTTCAGGAGGATTGGATAAAGGGTCCTGATGTTATAAGCAATTTACTTGTAAATGCATTCTGGCTGTAACATTTGTTTTGTCCATCCATTTTATATATTTGGTAAGATTGTATCTCAGACCTTCAGAACCATCTAAATTGTAGAAAGATTTTTTAAAAGGGTCCACATTTTACAAGCAATTGAAGTTTTCCTCTTGAAGACTTTTGTTATTCAGGTAAATAGCACATGCAGGAGGAGGGAACTGAGAAGATTTTTACGGTTGAAAAGGTGATTGTCTCATGAGTCCAATCTAAAGAGGATGGTTGACTTTAGAAGCCAGTATAAGGAACTGCTAAAAAGGAAAAGGACTGATTATTACTTTGCTATGTGGGATAGACTAGCAAAGGCAGCTGATGAATGTGATACCCCATGATTTTGGGAACTGGTTAAGGGAACAGATAAATCTTTTAGGGTGAATGAAGGCAGTGCAGTGTCTGTAACGCAGTGGGAGAAACATTTTCTGTCCCTTTTTGCTGGACAGCAAGTGGCTATACGTGAGATGGCTGATTTTTCCTTGGGATCCACATGGCCTCTGGTCACAGAGCTGGAGACTGATAAACTGAAGTTAGTCAAGGCTCCTGGGGAAGATTATATTCCCCTAGAATTTCTCAAACACTGTAAGGTCTGGTGGGCCCCTATCCTTCCCTCCCTTTTTACTGGGATAAATACCTTTGGTAAGTTCCCAGTGAACTGGGCTCCGTCTATTGTTATCCCAATTTATTTTAAAAAGGCCCTAAATCGGACCCCCCAAATTATAGACCTATAAGCCTCCTGAGCATTGTTAGTATTTTTTTGTATTTATTAGTACGGGTACGGACTTACGTCATGACCCAATCAGACAAACAAGAAAACAAGACAACACATTGTTAGTAAGCTCTATGCCAAGTATTTAGTGCTGAAACTGGAAAGATGGATTGAAAAGGACCATCTTCTTAGTGATTAACAAAATGGTTTCAGAGCAGGCAGGTCTACAGGGGATCACTGTTTTGTTATCACCCACTTGGTTAACAAATATTTATCTTCTCGTAAGGGGTTATACACTGCATTTATAGATCTCTGGTCTGCTTTTGATCTAATCCCTAGGGATAGACTGTGGCAAAAGCTGTCAGCTTCTACTTTAGACAAGCACCTTCTTGATCTAATTCAAGGATTTTACTCCAATTCCTCAGTGAGGGTTGGGGTAAACCAAATGGGCTCCCTTTCTGACCCAATTCCAACAGGAAGGGGAGTCAGACAGGGCTGCATTTTAGCACCCACCCTGTTCAACTTATATATAGATGACCTGGTGTCAGATTTGACAAGGCTTGTAAATCATCCTTCAACATTAGCTGGCACTAGTGTTACCTGCCTGCTTTATGCAGACAATGTGGTTCTAATCTCCGTTTCCCAAGTTGGTCCGCAGAGGCAACTGGAGCAGTTTGCAAATTACTGCTCTTTAAATTTACTCAGAATAAACTATGAAAAGACCAAGGTTTTGGTCTTTTCTAGGGGTAGACAATCACACAGATGGTTCATCGATATGCATGAAATAGAACACGTGCGGATATATTGGTATTTAGGATTGATTCTTTATGCTTCTGGAAAATGGTCCATTCAGGTTAAGACAGCAGTAGGATGGGCAATTCAAAAAGCCTCTATGTTGCTTTGCTTTTTTCGATCTAAAGGGGGTTATTTGGTTTCCCCTGCCATAAGAGTTTTTATTTCCAAGTGTCTCTCACAGTTGTTTTATGGTGCTCAAATTTGGACTCTGGATAAAATAGCATTTTTGGAGCCTGTTCAGGCTAAATTTTTAGATCACTACTGGCCTTTTCTCGCTGTGTCCCCAATTTGGCCATTAGAACAGAATGTGGTCTTCCAGTACTTGAGATAAGAGTGTGGTCCCTCGTCATAGGTTACTGGCTGCGGTTACAGTTCAAGCAGGCCGCTCCTCTCTCTCAATTGGTGCTGTTGAATAATTTCCATAGTTCCTGGGCACTGACTGTTATGAAGAAAGTTCAAATGGGCACTGACTGTTATGAAGAAAGTTCAATCTATTGGATTTTCCATTGCGGCTTTACTTCCTTTGGGCATAAAAGCAGCAAAAAAATTGCTTATTCAGCGCCTTGCAGATATAGTAGCAAGCCAGGAGGTGACTGCGGAGTTTAATTGTACCAAGTCTCTAGGTTACTATCCATTAATTAGGAATCTCTCCCAGGCTACTATGCTTTACTTTCATTGCCTTAAAGATAGGAACAGTTGGAAACTGTTCGCTACAGCCAGGTTTAATGTCTTCCCTTCGGCAGTTTTGGAAGGACAGTTCAAAGGAATTCCTTTTCAGTTACTTGGGTGCTCATGCAATTCTAATTCAGATGAATTAATAAACCACATTCTTTTAGAATATGAGTTTTATAGAGAGGCTCGTCTTAGACTAATCCAGCCAATATTAGATAGTATGCCTGGCAGATCATCTGATCAATATGTCCAAACCTTACTGGCAGATACTTCATCCTACATCACCCTTAAAATAGCAAGGTATCTATCAGTAGTGTTTGACTTTAAGGAGAAGGTTTAGTTAATTCCTCAAACCATTTACGTTTAGATTGGTAATTTAAAAGCTTGGGCTGCTTTCACGAACACCTAGGGTGTTTATAAACGAGCCCTCTCCCAAGCGGGAGAGGGCTCAAACCCGCGTCTAAACCCCGCGTTACTCTCCGCGATGTGTCTGATGTTTAAAAGAGCATCAGACGCGTCCCGGAGAGTAACTGCGCATGCTCGTCCTTGCGGAGCATCTCTGTGCGTGCGCCCCCTGCCCGCGTGACCCAAAAGTGCGGGTTAAAGCCGGCACACCGGCGATTCGCGTCTAAGGGGGAAGGATCGCCAGGCCGGCTGGACGCGGGAAAGACGCTGCTGCCGGGTGCGTCAAACATTTAAACGGACAAAAATAATGGCGGCTGTAAAAGGGATCAGCTGCCATTTTTGTCTCGTTTATAAACGCCCCTAGTGCTGAGTCATTCAACAAGTGTTGCCATTGATGTTGTTTATTTGTGGGATAAATTGTTTTTTCCCTTGGAGTTAGTTCTGGTCCTAGGTTTATTTGATCTTTGTATTGAATTTAAGTGTATAACTGTGTGTTTGTTGTATGTATATTTGGATGGTGAATCGATAGCTAATTATGTTTGTACTTTATTGTGTGTATTGACTGGTTTTGACTTGCTATGACCTGCAGCTATGCAAATAAATGTAAAGAAATGTAAAGAAATAGCACATGCAGTGCCATTCATTGACAGGCATTGCAGGGGGGAGGGGGCAGTAAAAGGGAGGGGGAGCAGCCAAACAGACTGACAGACACATTCACTGGCCAATTACTGCATGCTTCCACCTTGGTGGTGGCTTCAGGGCGGGCACAGAAGGCAGATATAAGCTGCTGTTCTTTGGACCTGCTCTTTGTCTGTGGTTAGTTCTGGCTTTGATCAGAGCATTTTCTCATACTTTGCTGGCAGGCTTTTTGGGTGGGTGTGTACTAGAGCTCACTGCAAGAGTTTAACTAGCTACATAAATCCAATCCCCACACACCTGGGGTGCTGCCCAACACCCTCCTTCCCCCTCCTGGGGTGTTATATGCAAGTTGACTGACACCCTCACGCACCAGGGGAGCCCACCCAGACTGAAGCCTGTGCCAAACAGCAGAGATGACCGATATATCCTCTGGTCAAATGACTTGACATTTCAAAGACACCCTGGCTGGGATAGAGATGTGATTGGTCTCTCTTACTGCATGCTTCCAGTTTTCTAGGACCAATCCTGGGTGGTTCTGAGGCAGACATAGAAGGGACATAACTAGGGCTTCAGGCAGCAAGGCAGAGGGCAGGGGGATAGCATCCAAGAAATCAGGAGACATGGTTCACACATCCAGTCTGGCCAGTTGTCATCACAATCACATCCTGCAGCACTGTGACAAAGGACATGAGAGTCCCTTATTGGCCTCTCATGGGGCGGTCACAGCACAGAATGATATATGGGTGACATTTCTGCTGGCCAGTTGGCATCACAAACACATATTGTACCACAGTGACAAACATAAGAGAATCCCTGGCATAGGCTCATTCTCTGCAGAAGCTGTGCAAGCTTATAACATTAGAACCCTTTATCAAATATTTCTGATATTTGGCAGAGATGATACTGAAGGTCTGATACACAATCCTGCCAAATGTCATGTAAACGGGCTGGAATACAAAGACGTTACAGCCAGAAATACATTTAGAAGTAAATTGCTTATAACATCAGAACTCTTTATCCACCTTCTGAAATTTGGCACAGATAGTAACCTTGGGGATGGATATAATCTTGCCAAGTTTAATCTAAATTGGATGTGAGACAAAGACATCACAGCCAGGAATGTGTGCACAGATTTTTGTAAAATAACAAAATTCATCTGCTTATAAAATTGGATCCCTTTATCCAATCTTTCCAAACTCTGGAACGCATAAGGCCCTCAGTTGGGGATACAGTTCTGCCAACTGTCATCCAAATCAGATGAAAAACAGAAAAGGTACAGCTGAAAATGTGTTTTTCATTGAAACCAATGGAAATAAAAAATGAAAGTAAAAACAAAAACTAAACACAGTCTAACAAAGTATAACAAAAACAAATGACATTTTAACAACAGAAATTAAAGTAATAATGAAAACAAGAGAGTTACTGTGCACATTGCCACAAGTGATTCTGGGTCTCCCCTCCCTGCCCTGCCACCCTCCATTTTAGATGAGAGAGGCTAGCGCCAAAGTACCAAAATCTGTCTGAAGACCTTGCACTAAAGCCTGATTTTTGCCTTTTGCTTAATATAGCTTGATGATTCCAGACAAGTGAACTTTCAAAGGTGTCTGTTTAAAAGAAGTCCTAGTGGGGATGAAGCAGCATAATTGTACCATTAGTTTAATTGTCAAACATACTTACAAGCCTTTAAATGCAGGCTCTACAATCTCACTAATGACTGCTTTGAAAATTAATTTATGACCTCCCTCTTAGGATGAGGCATAATGACAATGTTCCACCATTTGTGCTTATTAAAGATCCCATTAAATCAGGACAGACTTGATAGCCCCTCTGTCATCATGGCTGGATAACTCATGTAACTGCCTTTTGTCTCCCTACAATTTTGGTTTGATACAGCATTCTTTTCCCTTTCCTTTCCCCAAAACTCTTGTAAAGTGTTAGTGTGTGTTCTGTTAAATAGACGACATGTTCCACTTAAGAGGTGGATGCATTTTGAATGAATGCAGGGTAAGCGATCCCATTCTCCCTTTGTGAAACCCACCACCAGTTTTTAGGCCAATTTGACCCATTGACCCTTTTTAAATGTTCGGGGGATGGGCTGGGCTGGTGTGCAGTGGGTGGAGCGCTGCTGCGGGGGCAATGGGCGGAGGCGAGGAGGGTGCAGACGGGCGCACACCCATCTCCACTCACCTCCACCCACAGAGCTGCCTTCCTTTTCGGTGGTTGCTCCGTGCGTGGGTGATGGATGGAGGTGGGTGGAGATGGATGGGTCGCGGGAGCATGCCCGCACATCCACCGTGGCAGTTACGTGGGCGGCACCCACGCGTGGGCACACAGCAGATCTGCGTGTGCATGTGTGGATCCATCTAATGTAAAAAGGGCCATTATTGTTCTGAAGAGTTGGGCTATGGGAATTTTTAAAATTTAATTCGGTTTCCCAGCTCAGGTCAGAATTATTTATTTATTAAAAGATTTAATATTCCGCCCCTCCTGCCACAGGCAGCTCGGGACGGCTTACAACAACAAAGATCAGTAAATATAAAACTAGAAAATTATAAAAACATATCACTCCCCTCCC
>QEPC01012908.1:1794995-1813707 GCA_003113815.1 Sphenodon punctatus | reverse complement strand
CCCTCCCCTTGTTTCCCCTTACCCGTTTCCGGGGTGCCTCCTCCCCCGGTCCGGCTGCTGTCCCCGGGGCGTCATGTCCCGGCTGCTGCAGGTGTTGTCCCTCTGCCTCCTCCATCCTCTGCACGACCCCCGCCTCCCCCTCCCCTGCCTGCGCTCCCTCCACCGCTGCCCCTGCCACTGCCTCCTCCACTCTCGCTTTCTCTCCCGCCGCTCTCTTCCGCCTCCCTCCTCACTCCATCCCGCCACACTTCCCTGCTGCGGATTTCCCTTTAAATCTCCCTCCGGTGGCTGTGTTGTTGCTGGTTGCCTGGCAGTGACGCTGCGTGCTTTGTCCCCAGCTGGGGATCATTTTCTTTGGTTCTGGCCAGTGATTGCCGTCCAGACGTTACTTTTTGTTGTTTCCCGGTGGGAATCTCTTTGACCACGCTTCCAGAGATTGTCTGGCGGGGAGCCCCAGAAGCGTGGTTGGAATTGACCGCATGTGAGAATCGGCCGTGGTGAACGTCTGGCGGCCGCCAACAGACGTTCAGGGCGCTTTGGCCCCGCAGCGAAATTGACCGTGTTTCACTGTGGTTGACTGTGATCTCATAATGTCTGAAATTACCCTTTGTTCCACAATTTCTGTAGCAGCTTATATATGCAACTAACAGCCTGTTATTTATTCTCTGCCTGCTGGTTTTCCATTCATTGTATTTACATATTTGAACTGCTAAAGACCATTTGAACTGCTAAAGACAAGCAGTGGGAAGCTTCTAGGGTAGCAGTTTGTTGGGCTGGTTTCCTTTTGAAGAGAGAGAGAGAATGAACTCTTATGGTGTGGATAGAAATCCCATTATTTACAGGTTGTGGAAGAGTGGACCAAAAGCAGCTAACAGAACCTGCAGTGCTTCTTCAAACAAACACTTTTGCAGACCCCGAATTCTAAAAGTACCATTCCCCCAAAGATGTTCCTCTCTCTGCAGCTTCCTTCCCCAAAGTCCAGCACTACAGCAATTCCCCCAAAGATTCTCTGCAGCCTTTCCCCAAAGACTTCTCAGCTTGTAGCCTACCCTGCCAAGCTCAAATTTACTTCTGCCCCCAAACTCGTTGTTTGGCTTCAGCCATGCCTCCCCCTTGTCTCAGTATCCATCTTCCTTAATAAAAAGTAAGATGGTTTTGCTTGTTCCCAGGCAGGTATATCCAGAGCACCTAGTTCAAGGGAATGACAATATATATATTGCGTTGCTCATTGACAATATATATACATTGCCTGCGCTGCATTGCTCAGGTTTATAGTTCTGACTTTCAGATGCCCGAGGAAGAGCCCTGCATGTCCCAAAAGCTTGCATGCATGCTCTCACTGACAGACGTTGGTCCAGTGAAAGAGATCATCTGAACTGCTTTGTCTCTATAAGACAAGCAAAAGCAGTTGGAAATGCAACAGATCTAATTCTCTCTGTGCTGGAAGCCATGGTGGGGATGCATTGATAGTAGAAAGAAGGATGAAGGCTCCATGTTGCAATTAGAAAGAACTGTAGCTTAGGGTGCAGTTGGTCTGTGAAAAAGCGAGGGGTGTGTAATTCGTATCATTTTAATTAATTACGAAAATGTTCAGAGCCCCATTTGTTTTTGTAACTAAGGTAATGAAAACTAATGAATAAGCAAATGTCATTTGTTTGATTTCATTTGTTTTCATTGCACATGCAGAAAACGTGCTGGTAACCATTTTGCACATGAGCAGTAATTTTTTAATGATTATTATTTTTAATAAAATAAAACGGGGAAAACAAAAACGATAGTTATTTTTTAAAAAAACCAACAAAGAGGTTTTTGCAAATGAAAACGAATGAGGTGCCTTCTGCACAGTGCACACCCCTAGAAAAAGCTGACTTTGCCCCAGGAACTTACCAGTGTTGTTAATTCTGTCTCCTGTTTCATGGCACAAGCTTTAATGGGGCGATTGTGGATGAGGACATATTGCTTACAGCAAAGAGCTCTGATCTTTCCTGAATGTTATGTAGAGAGAGTGTGTGGTTGCCGTGTTGATCCCAAGTGACAGAGAGGGAGACAAAGTGGTTGGAATTATATATTTTATTGTCATCACCAACAGCAGCTGATCCAATAAAATATAGCATTCTTCAAACCACTTTGTCTCCCTCTCTGAAACTTATGGTAAAAGATGTGATGTAGAAGTGGTACTTTTGTTTAACTACTTTGGGAAACTTTCCTACCCTCAGTTTGTTCTTTCTTGTGAGACTTGAGAAGTTGGTTCAGACAAAATCAAGCTGGTGACTGTTTTCTCTGTGGAGTTGTGTGTGAGAAAACTGTCGCATTAAGCAGAGAAAAACCTTGTCATGAGGAATGAGCTCAGCTTAGGCAGAGGGAAGAAAGGGGTCTGTTGGCAGAAGAAAGTCTCTCCTTACATGCTCATGCAGAGTCTGTCAAGGGCCGTGCCAATCAAAGCAAGCACTTTGCTAGAGCTTTCAATATTTTTCTGTTTTGGAGACCTTTTACGTTTTTTACCTTTTACATTGCTAAATGGTGTTGCATGCTTAATTATTTCTCTTATGTCAGGTACTTGAAGCCTCTCAAGCAGAGAGGCAGCTGTAAGATAAGAAACCTAAGCATATTGGGAAATGTCAGCAGTGCAGTCTCTCCCTTTGTTCCAAAAGGAAGTCTGGGGGGCTCTGAACACCCACAAACTTCTAAATAGTTTTCTAAGGTCAGTCATATCTGTGGTAGCCAAGCAACAGGAGAGACTGATGAGAGATATTTAGAAGACTCCTGATGAAATTAGCAGACAGCACATATAAAACAAACAAAAGGAAGTACTTTTTCACACAGCACACAATTTACCTGTGGCACTCATTACCAAGGGATATAGCTTGGTGGCTCCCCACATCTCCAGCACTCCCTTCCCTTGGAAATTCACCAAAGCCCGAACCTGAGCATCTTCTAGAAACAGTGAGCATCTTTAGATGGACACCTGCACTGCCCCACCCTCGGGTGGCTCGTCCGTTGTATTTCACACAAAATATGAAATTAAAAAAACATTGTACAAAAATCCCCGTAGGGGAGGAAGAGAACAGGACTGAAAAGCAGTGGCAGCAGATGCCTAACTGTGAACTGCATCAGGCNCAGCAATGCTGTTCACCGGCATCGCTCTAGTGAGACTGGCCCTCCTTAAATCCCCCCTGTGGTGGGCCCCTCCCTGGCACGTAGCCGTGCCGAGCGTCTCTGTGCTCCTCCTGGCCCCACCCCCGACGTCTCAGCCGCCGCCCTGGCCGGCTGCCTAATCAGTCCCTGTGGGAGTTCCCCGGCGTCGGCCGCCTCTGTTTGTTGTAGCGGCCGCGCCGGCGGACGTTCAGAGCGTTGCGACGCTCTTCCTGTGTCTCTCCTGGCTCTGCGTGGGGGTGTGGCCTGCAGGGGCAGCGGGGAGCGCCGCGGCTGAGCCGCATGGCTTCTAAGGCTTCCCCGCGCCCCGCTCCACCTACGCTTTTTGCCCCACCGCCTCTGGGCCATGACAATATCATTACTTCACAGTCATGCTGGTATGTCATTCATAAGGTAAATAACTCTTTTCTACCTGTCCTGCAGATGTGTCATTGCTGCCTGGGCACAAAATTAAAATATGCACTTGCAGAGAGCTTACTACTACTACTACTTATCATTTCTATAGTGCTACTAGGTGTATGCAGCATTTTACAGGGATTTTAAATATATTAGATTGTATTTTATATTTTTTATTCTGCAGGCCACTCTGAGTCCTTGGAGAAGGGTGAGATAAAAAATGTAATAATATAAAATAAAATAAATAGATGAAGGCTAGACCTTCCTTGCCATTTTCCCTCATAACTGCCCTGATGACAGCAAAAGGATACCCACAGGGCCACCAGGAGTGCCTCGATCGGAGATTAATCTCTTCAGGGAAACAAGTGTCTCGATGTACAGGCAATGTGAACTGAGTGAAGGAGAGGTTGTTGCCCTGTATGAGGCTTGGACACTTGAAGTGCAGAGCACCCTCGCAAGTGGGGATATTTTCTGTATCCCCACTGTATGTATGGTGATGCTGAAGATGATAGAGAGGAGGTCTCTCTATCACAGCTGTGAGTCATGGCAGGGAGCAGGCTATTGAGAGGGGGGGAGGGTTGGTGGGTGCAGCGTGGCTCTGAAGAACACCTGCCTGTGTATTAGGCTGGTCACGCTAAGCCTGTGAGTGGGGGCTGAGTTGGGGCTGTATGAATACACAAGAACTACACACAAGGGGCTGCCCATTTATTAGGCTCTACATGCTAAATATGCGAATGGGGGCTGCATGGACTGAACCCAGACTCCAGCAGGCTATCCTCCCATTTGTTAACACCCTCGGCCTGTCTGCTAATATGTTGCATTTTCCTGCTACATGAACAGCAATCAGGAAAACATTATGTTGAATGTGCCATTTCCAAATAGACAGAGTTGGGGAAACGTGTCCTCTTGCTTGTCCAGGTACCACATTGCAGTGGCATGATCTGTGGTAATCTGGATTGACAGCTGAGTACAATCTAACGCAAACACACTACCCCAAGTGGTGTTTCATCAAAATTTGGAGACTCCAGTCCAAAATTTGGACTGAACTAATGTATAGTGAGATAGTTTCTTTGGGGAAATCTTAGCTTGTTGCTTGTAACCTCTGATCTGGAGCTGGAACCAAGGCTGTAATATCTATTAACTGACTTTTCAACCCTATTGATGGACTTTTTTGTAAGTGCAAGATCTCACTGCATCAGCAACTCCAAAGCCTGGAGAAAAGCAGGTTCTGTAGTCAGTTCACCTTGAGAAGCAGCCAGAGATGATGATGTAAAGGTGCGTGTTGGGGTTCCCTGGTACAAAGGTCATTTGCACAGGTACCAGTGTAAGGGCATTAGGTTTCTCCAACAAAGGAGTTGCAGTCTCCTCAGTGCAGGACCCTTTCTATTGAGATAGTCATCCTTGCTGTTTGGGAGATGGATTATGGGAATGTGGGTCTTGTCTATGGCCGCGATGTAGTGGGGAAAGCCCATTGCAGCAAAACCATTGATCACCTCCTCAGGGTCAACCAGCTGGATCACCCACTCCATGAGTCCCTCCACAATGGCCACGCACACCAGGAGGAGGATCTCAGAGGCTGTGGAGGTTCCCACCTCGAATTGCTTGCCACCCTGCAGGAGGAATTGGGGGTCACCAGCCTACAAACGGTTATGGCCAAGCACTTTCCAACTGGTATGGGGTCCCTCATGTTGGTGGTTTCCTTCTCCAGGTGTGGCCATTAGGCTACAGCAAGGCAGGATAGTAGACTTCGGGGCATTCTAAAATGCTCCACCCACTGCTCATCCCCCAGGTGGTTAGGATGGTCTCCCACCAGTCCTCGCTCCTTACAGTCATACTGGCTCCGGGCACACTGCCCCTGCTCCCACGGCCCCCAAGAGGCTCTACAGTATCAGCAGCAGAAATGGCGGCTCAGTTTCCCTTGCTCCTGAAGGAGCTACATGGACATACCTCCAAGCAGCCATTTCTGGCAAGAGCCTGAATACAGGTGCCCAAGAGCCACATGCAGATTCAAAGCTGCTCATCTGCCTATTTGCCCTAACTATATTAGAGACCTGCTCCTCAAGCCTTGCACTGGATGGCTAACTGTGCTCAGAAATCATCTTCTGTTTGGGGATCCCACCATCATGACTTAAGTCGGCGGGTGATTGGTTCTTTGCTGTGGCAGGCCCTTGAGCATGAAACCCGTACCCATATTAGATATCTGTCTCAATTCTTCCCTCCTTACCTTTAAAACACCCCTAAAAAAGCACTTATTTATTCTCCAGGTACTTTTAGGATTCACTGCTGGCTCCCCTAATGTGCTTTATCCTTACTCTTCACCTTCCCCTTTAAAATTGTTTTTAAATGGATTTGTATTTTAAATGGATTTTATTGTGTTTTATATTATGTTGTGAAGTGCTCCAAGAGCCATTTGGCAGTGGGCCATTCTAGAAATAAACATTTATTATTAAATTATTATTAAAATATATGTAAATAGAAATGTATACAAGAATAAAAGCCATAAAAATATAAACTATAAAAAGTTCTCATTAAAACCACTCCTTGAACCCTATCTCCACCTGTCAAAGGCTTGGCCAAATAAATAGGTCTTATGTTGCCTCCAGAAAATGCTACGGATCAGGTTCTGTTGAACCTCCAGGGGAAGGGAGATCCAAAGCTGTAGAGCAGCCACCAAGAACGCCTCTTTATGCGCTCTTGCCATACGAGGTTGGTCCAGTGCAAGTGATAGAACTTGCAAGAGGGCATCTCTAGCTGACTTTAGGGACCATGACGGAACATGGTTATGCTTTGGGGCACTGTAAGCTGACATTGTGCAGGGGATGCTGTGGGGTCAGTTTTCAGAACAGACAGCTGTCCTGAATACCTCTTAATAACTTGTCAAGTTTGTTGCCCTTAGAAAATTTATAACCGGTAAAACTTCAAGAGGAGTTTTGGTAAACCAGAGACTGTGTGAAAAGCAACTGGGAGTTGCCTAGACTGGGCAAAGGCTAAGAGCCTATTGTGTGTAGTATCAAGCAGACAGGGGCTGCTTGACCCTTGAGAGAGACACATGTGGTGGAGATTGGTTACATAAAGACTTTTGGGCTGAATTCCTGAAGAGACTATTGAATGTTTGGGCCCTAATCCTGAGGGACGTAAGCCTGTAAGCCTGCACCCTGTTACATAAATGAATAAAACAGTAAAATCATTTCAGAAACAAAAGCAATAAAGTTTTGCTTACCATAGACCATGAAATGAATTTCTGTCGTCACATGTTTATCATTATATACATAAGTGACTTTGCAAGTGTAACTTCCAGAGTCACTGCCATGAATATTATAAATCTCCAAGCTACCTTCATCAGTTAAAACAAATCTTTGTGATTCTATAAATAAAAAAATTAAGTATGACTACTGTAAAATTAGATAATGGTGTAATTAGTAGTTATTATCTAGAGTTTCCCAAATGTTTTGAATCTCCCATAATTCCATACTACTCTTTTCCATCAGTCTCCTCCAAACAGCACACAAAGGAAAGTAAATCATTTAAGCTTTAACTATGTACTCCAGCGCATCACAACTGGCTTCTTCTGATGCCAAGAAGAACACTGCATGGGAGGGGGTTTCTGTCTTGTCCCTAAACCCTACCTCCATGTCTGCCGGCTCCTGCATTTTGTTAAATCTCCCACTCCCATTCTGCCTTGTCCTCCAACGCTGAGCCTCAGCTGAGGCTCACTGGAAGAGAGCAGACAAATTCTCTCCCTACCCACTGCAGCACAGAGTCCCAGCTTAGGCTGAGGCGCTGCACTGCTCCTGGTTTTCACTATGTTTTTCAATTTGCTCTTTTCTTTTCATTTTTTGTTTCCAATAATGCTGCTCTTCTATTTTATGCCTTTATCCCACATCTTTGTGCTGCCTTTTTTGCTTTACCATTTCCCTTCAATTCTTGCTTCCTTTTTCTTCCCTAATTTTTACCATTTCTGAATGGTGGCAGTAGCAGTTACAAAGTCTGCAGAGGGAAGTTTAGTACCACTCTAGTCAGATTTTTTTTCAGAAGTCTGATAGTGCGCTTTCTCCTGCATCAAGCTCTGTGAACTGTGGGTAAAACCCCAGCTACACTGAAGTTAAACCAGTCACTGACTTTAATGAAATTGGGATTAACCCATAGAGCACAGGCAAGCTGACCAGTATTTTATGATTTTAGCCAATTTCCCCTTCCAACCAATCAAATCATTGTCCAACCCAACCAATACAAGTCATTGGGGTTGTTTTATTCAGCTGTTGCTGGTAGCAGGCTAAACTGATCTTAAACGGATGTGGAAGCAAATGTCAAGTACATCATGTTCAACGCGTAGACAGATACTTTCTTATAATAGCATACTTTTTTCTTTTTATACAAAGAATTTCAGACTTAGAATTCTACCAAGTATTCTCTTCAAACTATTTATATTGATCTTTACTGTTCAGTCTTGTTCTGGATTTGCTTTTCATCATGATCAATTTGTGCTTCATACAGTGAGAAAATGCAATGCATATATCCAGACTTCTCTGTTTCTTTTGTATACTCTAATATACTTCAACACAAAGCAAAATAGGTGTGATCGAGAAATAACTAAAAACATAGTTACCTTTGGTTATCAATCCTATCGGACCAGTCCACTGATATTTTGGATCAATGATTCTTTGCTTTAACAGCTTTTGAGTCAAGCATTTCAGAATTAAATCTTTGGAATTAATTAGAACATATACTGGAACTAACCCAGAAAAAAAAGTTAGAATATAATTGGATACAAGAGTAGACAGAACAATAACAGAATGAATACAGGTTGCCCACTGCATCAGCATCTCAACCAGCAACTGAGGGCTTGATGCAGCACTCAGTGAAGTCAATATCACATTACCCATTGATTTTAATGTGCAAGGATCACATCAGCCTAAGAATCAATTGTCCACTCTCTTTTTGTGCATTGCAAAAACAAGTTACTTAGCTGTTTTTGTGTTATTGTTATCAACCTTGCATTTTCAACATAGATGAATTTCACAAAATTCAGACATAAAATCACCACTCTGTGCTGGCGAGTATGTAATGAGAAGGGTCAGAACAAAACACTACAAAAAGATAACTGATAACAACAGGAATTATTTGACCACCAATTAATATCAGAGAATAAACAGGTTTCTCAGACTATTGTTTGCCTACCAGTAGCTCCTTCTATTCCAAGGATTTGATGAGAAATTTGTGAAGTTTCTAGAATAGACATGACTAAAGGGTCTGTAGCTTCAGAGAAAGCTGCTGAGTCGTGCATTCTATCTATATTTTCTCGCTTCAAGCGTACGGTCCCTTTCTTCATAAAGCGAGGTATATTAACAAAGTGTGGGCTTCCAGCCACCGCCCCCAGGAGGAGGAGGAGCAGCAGCATTAGCTCGGCCGCCGCCAGGGAGAGCCTGCCCGTGGCCGCGCGGTGGCCGTTAGCTCCTCCATGGCCCGGCCCGGCCCCTGCTTCACTAAGATCCTTACATCTTCTATCCACAAATACGTATTAGGGAGTAAACAAAGTTAGTTTCTTAGTAAAACTGTTTTCTTTGTTTGTGATGAAAATCACTGCAGTAGTTTTCAGTTAACACCTTGTTGTTGCAGGAGTTATAACTTCCTGCTCTCTAAACCCTCTTCGCTCCTTCTCCCTGCTGCTTGGAACTCCCTCCCTGAACACATTCATTCTGATCCCTCTCTCACAACCTTCAGATCCCTTCTGGAAACCTTCCTCTTTCCCTAGCTCCTCATCCCTACAGACTGCTCGCTGATCCTCACCCCACTGCCCTTTCCTTTTCCCCTGTAACTAAGCCAAACACGTGCACCTGCAACTCCTCAAGCTCATGGATGTTTCTCAGTCCACATTCCACTCATTTACTGCAGTGAAACCCACATCCCATGATACCACATTGTAGGGATGTGGGAACAGAACCGAGTTCAGAAATTCGGTTCGGTTCGAAAATCGAGTTCGGTTCTAAAGTTCGGTTGAATTACAAACTTCCAAACCGAGTTCGTACATTCAAAACCGTTTGGGGTTTTTTTTGCCTTCCGAACTGGTTCAGATTCGACTGAACAGTTTGGTCGAATTCGAGTTCGGTTTGAAAGTTCGGTTCGGTCAACTGAATTATTCGAGTTCACTCCGAACTTTTGAACCGCCTTCGCAAAACCCTACCACATTGGCAGAGAAGTGCAGTCTAACATTCACAAAGTAAATGAATTAATACTGTTCATGTGCACTCATTTTCGTTCATATAAACATGCTACTGAGAAGTAGATAACTGCTCGGTAGAGATACCCCTGCAGTTAACATGACAGAGAAATGCTAGTGTATTAGCAGCTCCTGCTCCAGTCTCTCTGTACTTCAGTTGCTCTAATAAGGTGGTATTAATCTACTTTGCAGGGGTGGTGTGATACTATCTGAAAGACTTGTCTTCCTTCCTTTGCTCTATCGCAATCATTGAGGTCTGCCAGGAACACCCTCTTCCCATAGGTGCACCAAGGGCACACAGGTGTTCTTTGTGGCTGTTCTGGAGCTTTGGAACTCCCTTTCCCTGGAAGTTTACCAAAGCCTGGGCCTGCATATTTTCTAGAGGCAATTCAAGACCGTTTTTTTAAACCTAGCATTTTGCAGGTGAGGATAGGGTTTTGAGGTGGGGTTTGAATTTTATGGGTGTTTTTAAATTGTATAGGCATGTTTTATATGTATTTTTATATGCTGTTACCCATCCTGAGCCTGTGGGAAAAGAACAGGTTATAAATCTACCCACATAAATACATGCATTGGGCTGCAATAAGGGAGGGACCATGCAAATACTAGAGACAGGGTCTGTGCTTGAGGCTCCGTCATCTCAGAAACAGGAAGTGGACTTTTTCTGAGCTTCTCTCTGAGGCAGGGCCCTGACATTTATCTGAAATTCATTCACTGGTAATTTAGAATTCCTCTTATAAAAATACAGTAAAAATGATTGGCGAGGGCAGCAGTTGAGAATGTTTACACAAAACCAGACCCATAGCTATTTGTTTTGTGTTTGCATGCTCTATTCCCTCAGACTGTTTTTACAACAGACATGGGGAAAAAAAACAACTAAAGCAAGAGACTCCCCAGGAACTCTTAAGGACTGGGGGAAGAGAGGGTTCCCTGTAATATTAATCCACAAAGCTTAGCTTTGTTTTAATCAGATATACAACTCAGCATTTGGCAGCAAAAATAATTTTAAGAGAGATGATTAAATATATCCAAATGCTTTAAAATGATTAGTTTCTCTCTTTTTCTCTGTGTGTCTGTCTGTCTCTCTCCCCCCTCATTTTACTGGAGATCTGCCACAGTAATTATTTTACAAGACTTTTGAAGTACCTCTTGTGGCGAAATGCCAGTAGGGGGCGCTATACAGCTGAGCCACCCACCTCACTGTGTTTCTCCAAATCTCTGACCAGGGGTTCCCACAGCTGGCAAACCCCCGAAAACCCTTNGATGACAAATGTATACTTTTCCCTGGCTTATGATATACATAGACCATGAAATGAATTTCTGTCATATCATGTTTATCATTATATACATAAGTGACTTTGCAAGTGTAACTTGACTTCCAGAGTCACTGCCATGAATATTATAAATCTCCAAGCTACCTTCATCAGTTAAAACAAATCTTTGTGATTCTTTGGTTATCAATCCTATCGGACCAGTCCACTGATATTTTGGATCAATGATCCTTTGCTTTAACAGCTTTTGAGTCAAGCATTTCAGAATTAAATCTTTGGAATTAATTAGAACATATACTGGAACAGTAGCTCCTTCTATTCCAAGGATTTGATGAGAAATTTGTGAAGTTTCTAGAATAGACATGACTAAAGGGTCTGTAGCTTCAGAGAAAGCTGCTGAGTCGTGCATTCTATCTATATTTTCTCGCTTCAAGCGTACGGTCCCTTTCTTCATAAAGCGAGGTATATTAACAAAGTGTGGGCTTCCAGCCACCGCCCCCAGGAGGAGGAGGAGCAGCAGCATTAGCTCGGCCGCCGCCAGGGAGAGCCTGCCCATGGCCGCGCGGTGGCCATTAGCTCCTCCATGGCCCGGCCCGGCCCCTGCTTCACTAAGATCCTTACATCTTCTATCCACAAATACGTATTAGGGAGTAAACAAAGTTAGTTTCTTAGTAAACCTGTTTTCTTTGTTTGTGATGAAAATCACTGCAGTAGTTTTCAGTTAACACCTTGTTGTTGCAGGAGTTATAACTTCCTGCTCTCTAAACCCTCTTCGCTCCTTCTCCCTGCTGCTTGGAACTCCCTCCCTGAACACATTCATTCTGATCCCTCTCTCACAACCTTCAGATCCCTTCTGGAAACCTTCCTCTTTCCCTAGCTCCTCATCCCTACAGACTGCTCGCTGATCCTCACCCCACTGCCCTTTCCTTTTCCCCTGTAACTAAGCCAAACACGTGCACCTGCAACTCCTCAAGCTCATGGATGTTTCTCAGTCCACATTCCACTCATTTACTGCAGTGAAACCCACATCCCATGATACCACATTGTAGGGATGTGGGAACAGAACCGAGTTCAGAAATTCGGTTCGGTTCGAAAATCGAGTTCGGTTCTAAAGTTCGGTTGAATTACAAACTTCCAAACCGAGTTCGTACATTCAAAACCGTTTGGGGGTTTTTTTGCCTTCCGAACTGGTTCAGATTCGACTGAACAGTTTGGTCGAATTCGAGTTCGGTTTGAAAGTTCGGTTCGGTCAACTGAATTATTCGAGTTCACTCCGAACTTTTGAACCGCCTTCGCAAAACCCTACCACATTGGCAGAGAAGTGCAGTCTAACCTTCACAAAGTAAATGAATTAATACTGTTCATGTGCACTCATTTTCGTTCATATAAACATGCTACTGAGAAGTAGATAACTGCTCGGTAGAGATACCCCTGCAGTTAACATGACAGAGAAATGCTAGTGTATTAGCAGCTCCTGCTCCAGTCTCTCTGTACTTCAGTTGCTCTAATAAGGTGGTATTAATCTACTTTGCAGGGGTGGTGTGATACTATCTGAAAGACTTGTCTTCCTTCCTTTGCTCTATCGCAATCATTGAGGTCTGCCAGGAACACCCTCTTCCCATAGGTGCACCAAGGGCACACAGGTGTTCTTTGTGGCTGTTCTGGAGCTTTGGAACTCCCTTTCCCTGGAAGTTTACCAAAGCCTGGGCCTGCATATTTTCTAGAGGCAATTCAAGACCGTTTTTTTAAACCTAGCATTTTGCAGGTGAGGATAGGGTTTTGAGGTGGGGTTTGAATTTTATGGGTGTTTTTAAATTGTATAGGCATGTTTTATATGTATTTTTATATGCTGTTACCCATCCTGAGCCTGTGGGAACAGAACAGGTTATAAATCTACCCACATAAATACATGCATTGGGCTGCAATAAGGGAGGGACCATGCAAATACTAGAGACAGGGTCTGTGCTTGAGGCTCCGTCATCTCAGAAACAGGAAGTGGACTTTTTCTGAGCTTCTCTCTGAGGCAGGGCCCTGACATTTATCTGAAATTCATTCACTGGTAATTTAGAATTCCTCTTATAAAAATACAGTAAAAATGATTGGCGAGGGCAGCAGTTGAGAATGTTTACACAAAACCAGACCCATAGCTATTTGTTTTGTGTTTGCATGCTCTATTCCCTCAGACTGTTTTTACAACAGACATGGGGAAAAAAAACAACTAAAGCAAGAGACTCCCCAGGAACTCTTAAGGACTGGGGGAAGAGAGGGTTCCCTGTAATATTAATCCACAAAGCTTAGCTTTGTTTTAATCAGATATACAACTCAGCATTTGGCAGCAAAAATAATTTTAAGAGAGATGATTAAATATATCCAAATGCTTTAAAATGATTAGTTTCTCTCTTTTTCTCTGTGTGTCTGTCTGTCTCTCTCCCCCCTCATTTTACTGGAGATCTGCCACAGTAATTATTTTACAAGACTTTTGAAGTACCTCTTGTGGCGAAATGCCAGTAGGGGGCGCTATACAGCTGAGCCACCCACCTCACTGTGTTTCTCCAAATCTCTGACCAGGGGTTCCCACAGCTGGCAAACCCCCGAAAACCCTTAGTATTTTGCTGCCTCAACCTGAGTGTAATTCAGAGAGCGTTCACACCACTCAGGACATGTGAACCCTACAAGGTATAAACCCCACAGCTTCCCAAAAGCCCTCCTTGTTCCCGGCACTCTTTTCCCAAGGTTTCCTCCCTGCGTTGGAGGCCAAACACAAGAGTCACCCTAGGAAGGCTTCTCTTGGTTTCAAAGTTGCTGGAATCTAGCCAAATAGGGAGTTTCCCCTTCTCTCCTTGCCTTAATAGCGAGACTTGGCCACCCAGCCCAAAGGAGGCATTTAATGCTCAGCCAATAATGCACACACACACCCCCAGTAGGGTAAAAGAAAGCTTAGACTTTACTAGTACATATAAAAAAGGAATAAAAGCACAGATCCAGGGGTTGATAACTCTTTGAGCAAAGCAAGTCCAGTTTGGGGAATGGTACCCCGTTTGGAACGCGCCTATCTAGTACAGTATCTCTGAGTAGCAGGCAGGCAAGCAAGCAATTACTCACACAGACTTAGTTAGTCCTGGTCTGATTCTTCATAGGTGATGGTTTCTCTGTGGGGTCCAAAGTCTTGATCTGGCTAAGGCCAGTGTTGCAGAGTTTAGTCACATCACACACTCCCTCAGAGTCCTAGAGAAGAGAGAGAGCCAAAATGGAGGGGCTCTGAGGTTTTTTAAGCCCCCTTCCCCTCCCTCTGATTCGTTCAGCAAGGTCACCTGGCACAGGTGAAACTTCCAGCTGACCAGTCCAGGCCAATCAGATTCCTGTTTCCTGCTGGGTGAAGAAGATCCCAGATGAATTCCTGGAATGTGGGTCCTTATCATCTTGAACATGTGCTTCTTTTGAGGCCTATCGCAGTCTTAGGCCTGCCTTGAGTTCAAGCAGGGTGTCTCTGTCAAGGTGAGGGGCTGTCCTGGCCAGTGCCTGTCCAGCAAGTGGCATTTTGCCACACCTCTGTCCTAACTTTGAGGTCTCTGCTCATCCCTGAAGGAGCTCTCTGCTCACTCAGTCAAAGGGTGTTAACAGATGAGACAGTAACCCAGATTAGCCCCCTCCAGATGGATGGCCACCTGCTTGCCTGTTAGGTGGCTTCCAGATGTTCAACTACACCCACCTGCCCCGTAGGCCCTACTCATGGCGTCATGGCCCCCTACTAATGTGCACCCACGTGGCTGCCTCCCGTCTGTTAGGGCATGTGCAGCCTCCACATGCGTGCAGGTCTACAAGGACCATAGAGTCTCAGGCAGAGCACCTAGAGCAGTCCAGGAAGTGACCTTGTCTGGGGGGGGAGGCATAGTGTGGCAGGGCGGAACACCTGCCCATCTGTCCGGTTTGTCACGTGGAACCTGTGAGTGGCAGCTGTGTGGGGGCTCCATGGAGCAACCCTGGACAAACATCCTTAGTTACAATTTAAGGTAGTTTCAGGTAAAAATGAATTTTCACAGACATCTCCTCACCTCACTATAAGGGTGTTAACAAATGAGATCAATGTTAGCCCACATTTGCCAACACCAGGTGGGTATTCACCTTCCCATTTATTAGGGTCTTGGAGAATGTGGAGTATGCCATACGGGCTAATGCAGGCTAATGTGTACCCACGTGTCCGCATCCCACAATTTAGGTTGCGTGCAGCAGCTCAAGGCATGGGTGAAAATCCTAGAGCATCTGAAGAGCGACTGCTTTCTCCAATCTCGCTCTCACTCATGCTGCCAGTGGGGGCTGCCCAGTGCCCACAAGTGCATAAAATATTTATTTATTTTATTTATTTAAAAATTTTGTACCCTGCCCTTCCTGCCACATGCAGGGAGCTGCCCATTTATTAGGCTAGACACTCTAAACATATGAGTGGGGCCTACATGGACCAAACCCAGACTGCAGCGGGCTATCATCTTGTTAACACCCTAAATACAGTGCAACCTCGATATAATGCATACCCTCCAATAGTATCTTTTTGCCTGATACAGTCATGAGTTTTGTTATCTTGTACCAGCAATATAAACTTTGTCATGGGTTCAGCAGACAATGGACATCATATTAACACCTCATTAATCCAGCGGGAGAAAGAACTAGAACTCGCCAAAGTTAACTGGTTGTTATTGTTAACAGCTCTGCTCAGGGACGGGGGTGGGGCATCTTTTCTGTTGCTGCGTTCAGCACCATGGAGTCCCAGACAGCCACCTAGAGCATTACTAGAGCGACCTGTAGCTCTGTGGTGGGGAGAAGGGGGGCACCTCACAGAAGGACCACAGCCAAGGGATACTGTCGGTCTACCGGGCCCTGGGCAGAGTCAATAAGTGGCAGACGCGAGGGTAGGCCCATGGAGCAGCTCCGGGGGGCTTCCCTGTCTGTCTGAAAATACCCACGGTGTTATAACTGAATTTATGCTATAACAAGAATGCTTTAATCTTGAATCTTGGGATGCACTGAATGGTCTCATTGTGATTTTAATTGAAAGACAAAGTGTACTATATTTTTGATGATACCTGCTGGGGGCCATGCCTCACACATCATTTTAACTAAATTCACCCTCTAATGATGCACGCTATGATGAATTTGCATTGTGCAACGCACAGACATGATTGATTTGGTTCATTTTCCCATCTAAGTACAGCCAGGAGTATTGAACAGTCCAGAATGCTATGCTTCCTAATGCCTTCTCTCTTGGACTCTGCTTGTAGTCAGAAAATTGTAACTACAGACATTGTAGTATCTGTAGAAAAAGGTTATTTTTCTTCATTAAACAAGGAGGGAGAGTTACTTTATTTCTTCTTCCATGTTTTCGCTACATCATCTTCTCCCACTCACTATCCTGCTTCAACACACATTATTCAGCAGTAAACTAGGGATGCATTGTGATTTAATCTCTCCTCAAGACACAAATAACAGAGCTGTGAATCAGCTGCCTCTCTTCAGTCAGGCTAGGTCAGTCAGCTAGGCTATCAGAGTGGTTGAGAACCATTGGCTAGAAAAAACACACCCTTTTTGTGAGTGAGGTCCACCTAAATATTTTTAAACATCTCCCTGGAGGCTTTCACCAACCAGGACAGGCATGGATCAAGTTCGCAACAAGTGGCCCTCACAGACCCCAAGACATCCGCCGCATTGGCCGGCGTCACTTCCTGAAACTCCCCCCACAAAGATGGACCATCACCTCGCGCTCTCTACCTACTGCCCCTAATCCAGCGGCAAAGTTGCTCTGAATCCGAGCGATCTTGTCTGCGAAGTAGGTGACAAACTCCTCACAGTGGGCCTGGGACAAGTCCCCATCCAGGTGGAGTGAGGCCGGACTAACCAACCCCCGCACCACCCGAAACAGCTCCGCTAGACGTGACTTCGCAGACGCTATGAGGACAGCAAGGAACTCCTTCCTCGCTGCCCTCACAGCCTCAACATAGCACTGCAAATTGAAATGCAAAATGCTACCATATCTATTTAAGGCTTAGGGGCCACTCTGTGAGGCATCTGTTCTATGCCTAATCCCAGGTGAGAGATGGCATCACATGACACAGCAACTTGTCACTGGATCTGGCGTAGGCCGTGATGACCAATGGGCTCAGAGGACCAAACTCCAGTCATGGAGTCTGACCCCATCCTGAGTGGTTGGCACACTTCCCTGACGGAACTGAGGGATGTGTTCTTCTCTTTGTACTTTGGCAATGCTAGACTAACTCATCCTGCCAAATAAGTGACATTGAACTAAATTAAATATTTGCAGGGGCCTGATCCAATTGAAAAATTCATATTAGCTTCAATGGGCTATAGGCCATATTTTTAGTATTAAACAAATTTACTGCTTTTTTCCAGGGAACAGATACCCATTTAATGAAGTAAGTTCTTGTTCACCCAGGCAAGAAGAAAACAAGTACAAAATGTCAAAGTCAAATAAATATGATTATGGTTTATTTAAGCTAGTGCCCAGGATAGGCCAGCCGCTTTATAGACAATTAAAAGATACAAGAGCTGGAAGGAGTAAGTCATCCATAAAAATCAATAAATATACTGTTTATTAATATGCTTGCTATAAGCAGCACAGCAAAAGTTGATGTCATAACTATTAATCAAATTGGTGCCTTACAGACTTTCCTGAGGTGGCCAGAATAAATGACAGTACCTACTTAGCCATCCAAGAGACCAATCCAAGCACCTTGTTTAGTGAATGGGAATTAAAATCTTGGCTGAAATTGGATTTAAGTTCACATTTAACTGGAGCGCTGCTGTTGGATTTCATGAGAGCATCACAACTTTGCCCCAAATCAGATATGGGTGATTTCAGACATTATGCGGTCCCGATTCACCACAATGGATTCCTGGTGGGGGTGAACCGAACCACCCTTGCTCTCTCACCCTCCGCTCGCCTGTTCCTTCTGCCTCACTCCATCCTGCCCCGTCCCAGCTGCTGCTGTGTGCCCTTTAAATCTCCCTCTGCTGCCTGTGTTGTTGCTCGTTGCCTGGCAGTGACACTACATGCTTTGTCCCTGGCTGGAAATCATTTCCTTTGATTCCGGCCGCTGGTTGCCGCCAGATGTTACTTTTTGTTGGTTCCCGTCTGGAATCTCTTTGACCACGCTTTTGGAGATGGTCCGGTGGGGAGCTCCAGAAGCGTGGTTGATTTTGACCCCATCTGGGTATTGACTGTGGTGAACATCTGGCGGTCGCTGAACAGACATTCAGGGCGCTTTGGCCCCACCGCGGGATTGACCGTGGTTCACTGTGATCTCATAACGTCTGAAAATACCCCAAGTCAGGTTCTTGCAGAAGTAAGCTTTTAGTCACAAGAAAATGGGACTAATAAATATAACAAAGACACTAGTGTCTACTCACCAGCTCAGTGGGACATGTGCAGACCTTTTAGGTATAGAGAGAGATGACTGAGTGACAAAGGCAGGTGCTCAATAGATGCTTTCGGCTTACTCCTGCTGAGGACCCAATTGCTCTCCCTCTCTCAAAGGCTCCCAGTGATCTCTCCCTCTAGGTATCATCTCAGGGTATTTTCAGACGTTACGAGATCACGGTGAACCACGGTGAATACCCACCTGTGGTCACCGTGTCTCGAACGTCTGTTTGGCGGCCACCAGATGTT
>QEPC01012908.1:1750326-1784632 GCA_003113815.1 Sphenodon punctatus | reverse complement strand
AGTCTTTCTCATGTCCCTCCAAAATATCTTTGCCACCCCCTCCAGCTTTAGAACCACATTTCTAAGTTTCATCTTCATATAAAACTAAGGCCCACACCACACTGTACTTTAGACAATACTAAGGCTGCTGGTCCCAATTTTGTGACACAGATCCAATGTGGATAGTTGCATTCTCCCATCTTAAAATTCTCCCAGAAGATACGTCAGATGTAGCAGTCTTCTGTTTCTGTTCCCCTGTTGTGTGGTGTTACTCTGTACTGTGGAACAGCTGCTGTGCCTTTCTCCACAGGTTATTACATTTCAGTGGGTGAGGTGATTCCATTACATACTGTAAATAGCTTGTAAATATCTCTGTAAAGGGCTTGAGACCCATTGTGACAAAGGATATTGTGTAAATGCCTGGTGTCCCCTTTTCTAGTTATTGTTACAACCTCAGAAGAGAAATCAATATTCATATGTCTCTAGCCCAGAGCAGCAAAGCATGTCCCATAGCTGCAGGATATTGTCTGGGATAGCCCTAAAGCACAGAAGATTGTACGTGATTGAAATAAAGGCATTTGGAATCCAGAAAAGAATAGTTTGCTCCATAAATATAAATGGCAGCAATCCATAATTCTGGTGAGTGACAGAGACATTCTCTCTCAGTGCTGCCGGTTGAGACCCGAGGGTGAGGCCACCTGAGTGGTGACGGATGGATCCCCATGCAGCCTCGTGGCGGGCAGTCGCTGCTGCCGCCACACTGCAGGGACAGCGTAGGGAGCCAGCCAGATGGTTGCAGGGAAGCGGGAGGGTTGGCCCCTGTTGGAGCCGCTGCCACATGCCTGGCCCTAAAGCCCACCAGTGCCCACCGCTCACAGCCCCATTGCCAAGCTCGGCACGTGGTGGGCAGAAGGGGTCCGGCCACACGAGTTGCCCCACCCTGGGCAGCCTTACCCTACATGGGGTCAAGCTGTTCCACGACGGGTCCTTGGACGGGTCCTCGGTAGCCTCCCCTGCCTGTCTTGTGTGGCTGCACCCAAGGTTTTATTACTCTTTTTAACAGCTCTGTGTCCTCAAATTAGAGAGCAACTATGCAGTACTTCTGGAGCACAGATCTGCGGGTATCCCACTATATAACCTCAGAAAGGATCTGTTTGGGATGATTGGAAGCCCAATCTGCATTCCATTATCAACTAAGGATTGCATATGTTTGCTTTTATTGTGATGTGTAGCTTTGTGGGTGGTATTATACTGTCTTTTATTTTATTGCCTGATCTAAAATATAAAAGTAGGGCAAAGGAAATTGAAACAATATGTAGATCATGCTCGCAGATGTATATTCCTGTGAATAATAATGCTTGTTTTGGAATTTATGGGTAAAAAGTCTTTCAAGTGCTAACAGCTGGACTGCCATCAAGGTGTGCTGGGGCCCAAGGCATGCAGTTTGTTTCTCATTACTGATATTGTTGCTAGGAGTTCTGTTCATTGGTTTTGAAATAAATCTTTAATTGGACTCTGCAAAGAGAACAAGGCAGAATAATCGCACAGCTACGGTGTGAGAAAATTGTGCCACTTAAACATTTGCTGAAGCAGCGGGGGAAGAAAATGCCTTTTAAAAGGTGACAATTTTTCCTCTGATCTAAATATTTTTCTTTTCTTATCCAGAGTTAATGTGCTTAAGATTAACACGCCGCTCAGAACAAATTGGCGTCAACATCTGCCACCACACAAAATCATCAGGTGAACAGCTCTCTGAATCGGGGATAGGCTTTGAAAAGGTAATAATAGAAACTCAGGAAGTTGCTGGGAACATCAAAGTGTGGTATGATTAATGAAATCATGTTTCCAATGTAGCTCGAGTGACACTCCAAAAATCCTGACACACAACAATTCCAGCTGTGTTTCTATTCTGCAATGAGCCAATCTATTACGTAGCTCTACAGTTAAACCAACTCAGGTTGTATGTACAATCGTGGCGAGTGAGGGACTAGTGTTGCTGTTTTTTGTGCTGCAGTAACACCGACAGGTCCTAGTTAGGGATCGGGTCCTTCAGTCTCCCTTCTGCTGTTCATACATATAACAAAAATACAGACCCTACTCTAAAGTGCTTGCATTCCAACTACATGGGACAAGATGAATGACAAGGGAGAACTTTTTTTATATATAAAGAGATTGGGCTCAAAGTATTTTGGTTGTAGGTCAACTTGGATTTTTTGTTACGTGAAAGCCTGTGCAGAGACATTCATCTGGATGTGACTTTTGCCCTGTATCCCCTCTCTAAAAGTAGATTGTCAAACTTAAATGGAAAGAGGAAACCATATTCAAAATCAGATATAACTTACAGATGTATCTTATTCTGTGTTTATACAACACTAACACAATAGGTTATGGTCCATAAACACTACCGTAAAGAGCATAAATAGCAACAAAAAGCCAGAATTCAGAGTCTCAGTAGCCCCAAATTTGCAACACAGATTTGGATACTAATTTAAAGTAGGTTCCTATATCAATAACATGCCAAACAAGGACTACAGGTTAATCCCGTGGATTAACCTCTAGAAATGAATACTGCCCAAACTCTTCCATTGGTGGCTAACAGCAAGTGAGAGTGATCCACAGTGACGGCTATTTTTTTACTGGACCAACTGTAGTTGGGGAGATTATGCAAGTTTTGGGGCCACTCAGAGCCGTTCCTCAGGCATGTAACAAGTCAAAATTGAGCAGGACAGGAATATATGAGAGGAGACTGACTTGGGAGGAGGCTATAGCTGGGAAAAAAATCATAGATGTCAGATATTTAGAACAACACTATAAATATATACCTGTCCTAATTTGCTCAGTCTATGACCTTTTACATGCTTGAGGAAGGACTCTGTGTCAACCAAATGCTTGTATAATCTCACCAACTACAGTTGGTCCAATAAAAGATATCACCTGAACTAGTTGATCTCCATCTTTTACGTTTGGAACCAACACAGCAACTACCATCTCTCTCTCTGGACTAATTAATCAAGCACGGGAAAAAAAGAAAAGAAAAATCAGGGTGAGAGGAAAAGGTATAATTTATCAGTCTTGAGAGCAATAAATCCCGAAGAGGACAGGCTTCTGTTCTGAATTATTCAATAGGCTCCTGTGCTATGTGTGGCAGCACAGTGACAAGCGTTTACATTCAGTTACAAGTAACTGTAAAATGGCATTAATCACAGCGATCTGAAAGCACTGGGGTGTGCATGCCGTTTTCATGATAACGAAAATTATCATTTTCATTTTTGTTATTGCAGTAACTAAAACGACAACCAAGAATAACGATAATGAAAATGACAATGTCGTTATCATTGTCATTATTAGTGCTGTGACAGTTGGGTTTTGGAGGGAAAATGTGGCGAGGGGAGGAAGGAGCAGACATCTCGGAGCCCTAAACAGGGTTGAATTCTTGAACTGTGCCTGTGTTGGGAGGGGTGAGCAGCTCAGCAGTATCTGATGGATGTATCCCTGGCCGATGAGCAGCACAAGCAGGCCCCAGCAGTCTCATGGCACTCTGTGATTGCTCAATGCCTGCTGCCTCCCACAACCAATCAGGGGGGACTCTGGGGAAGGGCACTGCAACCCTTTATAATGGGAGGGCCAGGCTTTTTTTCTGTGTTCTGTGAGAGCTCTGCTTGTCAGGTTGCATTTACAGAACTGTGGTGCTTGCACACAAAAAATCTTCACTAGTCCTCATTGTATTACCAATACCTTTCCTTCCTCATACCCTACATTTTACCTTCTCCCTTTCCCTGCCCTTCTCCCCCCTGTACATTATATATAGATAGGTAGTATAGATTAGATGTAGATATATATTATAGACATTTAGATTAGATTAGAATAGTTATATAGATAATTGATTAGGTAATAGTTTTCCTTTTCTCTTCCCCTGTCTCCCTTAGATTTAAATAGATATTAGTTGTGTACATATATAGTGAGATTAGATATCATATAGGTATTTAGGCTAGTCTGTTTTATTTTATATATATTACGATTATAAGACAGGCATATTGTATAAATATTTGCACACGGGAATCACACAGGAATCGATACCGATAACGATATTGATACCGATACGATATAAAAAATAAAATCTTAATTTGACACAATACCAATACCAATAACGACAACGATAACAAAAATGATGTTGTTAATAACAATAACGAAAACAACATTTCTAATAACGAAAACAAAAAATGAAAACAACATGGGGGCCTGGTGCACACCCCTAGAAAGCAGAGCAGTATCTGGTGGCACATTCGCTCATTGGGATGTAACACCATTCACCCTGAAAGGCAGCAATGTACTTTCAAAATAGTTTGTTTTTTTTAAATCTCAGGTGGCAGTGAAGAGGTGGATTTGAGCTCAACTCCTATGCACAGCGCGGTAGAACACAAGATGTACTGCATACAATATTAGGATCAAAGAAAGTATGGGATTGTTAGCTAGCTGTCTTTGGATGCTTTGTGCTTTACCTGTCATTGTTAACTCTCAGTGTGCTCCTTGAGAGAAATCTAGATCAAAGACACACTCTGGGATCACACATGGCATTGCTTAGCATGGTTTTAAGATAATGACTTTAAGCAGAACTTTATATACCAAATCTGATCATCTCAGCCACTTTTGATAATAAAGCAGTGTTATCATCTGCTCCCCCACTGTGACACCTCTTTCAAGAGCTGTCCAAAGTGCCTGAACACAAGAGGAGTGCAGCGGACATGGATTAAACTCAACTCGGACTGAAGTTATTGATACACATGAAAGAGTGAGTCTGAAAATCCTGATAAAACTTTATAACTTTGGTTCAGACCTGAGTTTTCTCAAGAAACCATCATGATTACAAAGAAGTCTCTGTGGCTCTGAAATTCATTCTTTCAAAGTTTTGCCACTTCTTTTTACTTATCCTCAAAGGGGTGGGGCTGACTTTATATTTGTGCCTCTGGTGACAGAAGAGCAGGTAGTGATTGCGATTAATAAATTGGCTTTGGCTAAGGCCCCGGGGATTGTTGGGATCCCCCCGGAGCTTTTTAAGACCTTCGCGGCTTGGTGGGTCCCACTCTTGGCAAAGTTCTTTACCCTTGTTAATTCTAACAAGCAGACCCCGTCGGTGTGGGCAACTGCGGTTATAGTCCCAGTCTATAAACAGGGGAACCCTTGTGATCCTGCCTCCTATAGACCTATCAGCCTGCTTCCTATCCTAGGTAAATTATACGCCAGAATACTGCTTTCAGCTGTGCAGAAGTGGGTCGATATGGATCACCCTCTGAATGACGAACAAGGGAGGTTCAAGAAGGGAAAATCAACGACCCACAATTGCTTTGTTCTCCAGCACCTAATAGATAAGTATGTGTATATTAAACAGGGGAATCTGTTTGCCGCCTTTATAGATGTCTCCAAGGCGTTTGACTCTGTGTGTAGAGATTGCCTATGGGCTAAGCTGAGGAGGATGGGAATTCCCCGAGATCTGCTGGAGTTTTTGATAAATCTGCATCAGGATACTAAGGCAGTGGTAAGGATGGACCCAGAAGGAAGGGTCACCCATGAGTTTCCCCTTCGTCAGGGGGTGAGACAGGGATGCCTGTTGGCTCCCATCCTCTTTAATTTATTTTTAGATGACTTAGTGCCCACTATCTCTGCTGCTAACCCAACGCCACCGCAGATTGGGGAGAGGTCAATATCGTGTCTTTTATACGCCAACGATATTATGGTGCTCTCTCAAACAAGACGGGGTCTTCAGCTAACCCTATCAGCATTACACAACTACTGCAGGCGTAACAAACAATAGGAGGTTTACTTAGACTATACCATGCGGCTCCAGGGGCAACAGTAAGTCAGATGCTAGACATTTTCCACTCTAAGGTAATAACCAGTCTGGCATATAGTGGGGAGGTAACTGCAATGAGTCAGATAAGTAGAATTGAAGTCCCGCAGAACTCTTTTCTACGGATCATCCTTGGAGCCCCTAGGGCAACCCCGCTCCCTATGCTCAGGCTCTCGTTTTCAGTAGCTGCACATTCGAACCTTAGATTTCTTTCTTTTTGGAAACAGTTTACTAAAGAAACCTCTGGATTAGCTTGTAGCCGCTATCTCGAGCAAAGAGAACATCAGGCTGCTTTACTTTACCCATGGTTGAGGCATCTAAAGAAACTTGCAGGGGCAATGGGTTCCCGATGGAAGAGGATGGGGTCCCTGCTAATAAAATTGGGAAGCAAGAGTTAAGAATTAGAGCCAAGGAATGGGCGCATCGGAATGATTTAGAACTCCTCTCCAAGTATAGGTTATCTCGCCACTATTTGCAGATTAAGGTGGTGGTTGGTTTAGAACCATACTTGGATCACTTTGCGGATCCCAGAGTGCGAAGGATGGTGACCCTGTTCCATTTCAATCTTTTTGGCACAGCAGAGGCTTTGGGGAGGAGAGATCTAACCCCTAGGGAAGCTAGGAAGTGCAGATGGTGCCCTGACATTATCGAGACTCTCCCGCATGTTTTGTTCTGCTGCCCTCAGTATCAGGTCCAGAGAGAGCTTTGGTTAACTGAGGAGGTGTGCCTGGAGGGTGGAGAACCTGAGGATCTTTACCTTATGCTAGTAGGCACAACAGATGAGCGAATACTTTAAAATGTAGGAATGTTTATGGTTTTTTTGGAAAGAGAAGGAAGAACCGATGGGAGGCCCTCAGCCCGTGATGAGTAAGGAATTGGTATCTTATTTTGAAAAGCTGAACTGATGTTTTTCTGACTTTGAGAATCGTCTTGAGCAGTAATGTTCTGCTCAAATTTATTGATGGTCTCCCTGGATTTTCCAGGAGAGAGAATTTATGACCCTTGGTGGTTGATTTTATGGTTTGTATTTATTGTTTGTTGTTCATCTGTATTCTGGTAACTTGACAATAGCAAAGCTGCTGATGAAATAAATTTATTACTACTATTACTTATCCTCAAAAAGTTGTCCAAAGTCATTACCTGGGAAACAAGACTTAATGAGCCAGAATGGCGTCAATTAGTTTAGTGTCCCAGAGCGTACAGTTCAATAAGTAACAGGAAATGTTGATGAGGAGCTACACCATCTTGTTCTGAGCAGGTGACATAATTACCTTGGCCAGGACAGAAGTATGAAAGACTTAGCCAGAGAATTTTCCCCCTTGGACAGTTACTTTCCAGTACGGTTTCCTTACACTCTCTTAAATCGGAGAGTATATATACAATGTATTATATAGAATGAAGGTAAGCTGCTAGCAGCATAATGGTACTTTGTAGAATAGTACTTTTATCCATTCACAGTCGATGTATGCAAATTCTGTAGGTGTTCAATGAGACAGTGGTCCAGCTTTTATTAGGGGGAGGGGACCTCAGATCCAGGGGCCAAACACAGCCCCTTTCCAGTTCCTGGATCTGGCCCCCGGATCCTGTCGACACTAAAACACTGAACAACTGAGCTCTAATTAAGTGAGCAGAGATTAGAGCATGCATATAAGGATAGGAGACAAATCTATAGCACAGCTCTATGATCTGGACCCTTTTTTTGTTGAGTGCATCCCTGTCCCCAACTTCTGTGCACTCCTTGGAGCTTGTACTAATTTCCCAAGTAGCACCCAGGAGAGAAAAGGCTCCCCACCCATGTATTAGGCAAACAACAGAGGGTGTTTATACACGAGACATTACCATGCAGGTCCACCCAATGGACATATGTGGAAGTGCCCATGTAAAAGTGGGGGTGGGGTGCTTCCCTCACTTCCCCTCCTCCCATGGAACAACTCAGAAAATCCTGTGTTGCACCATGTGGGGGCATGGCTGGCCAGGGGTGGATGGGTGAGCACACCCATCTGCTACCATTTAAACCCTCCCCCACCTACTGGAAGTGCGTGTATGCTCCACTTAGGGCACATGGACCCAGCCCTGCACGCCCCCCCCCCCATTTAAAAATGGCCAGAGTCCCTTTCCTTTTGTCTTGTGTACTTGTATTCAATACCGCTGAGCCCTGTCTCTAGCAAAGCGACATTACAGGATGGATTTGGTCTCTGTTTAATGAGAAACAGTCAGGAGTCAGGTTAAGTAAACAGCAGGCAACCACATCTCCCACTTATAAGTCTTCTGGCCACAGGTTTCTTGAGGGGGGGGGTGGATGCTTTCCAAAGGAGAGAGATGCTTGAGTGAGTTTCCCTTAACATTATAGATCATGAATATGCTTATAAATGGTATCTTAAATAATTATCAAATAATCTGAGTGCTAAGCTTTTAGTTCCTGCCTCCCCAGTACCTCCCTGTAGCAATTCCTTGGCGATTCCCTTATTTTTTAAGCAAGCTCATGAAATGTAGATGTTTAAATATAGTTGGAATTTACACAGCAGCCTGGATGTTCCCTCACCAGTGACTTATGAAGCTACTGTATTTGCACTGGTACAGTTTAAAGGAAGTCGAAAGTTACTCCAATTTCAGGAAACAACGTGAGTAGCCCTTGGTGTCACGGAGGAACATAGGGTCACACATGTGTGATACTGGCCTACATGTAGACTACAAGTCTAGTAGATATGTAAAGCAAAAGGTTCAACATGTATGTAATGTTACAATTAAGAACTGTAAAACTCAAACAAGACTGTGACACTTGACCAAGCTCCAGGAAATGGAAAGACAGTTTGTGGATTTGCCCCAGACGAATGGCCACAGACATTTAATATGCTAATGCAGGCAGCCATTGCCTATGTGCAAGAGACACAGAAAGCTGATAAAGACAACAAAAGGAATTCTAGAAGCCTCGAGGAGTTTCCTCCTGGGGATATAAGGAGTTGTACCCTATAATATGGCAACTCCCTGAGCCCTTGGCCAGCCCCTGCGGTTGTCCGGGGGCACCCTCCTGGAAGTTCCACGCTATCGTAGGGTTTGGATGGACAGGAGGGCGTTCTCGGCAGCTGCACCATCACTCTGGAACTCCCTACCAGTGAAGACTCACCTCAGCCCGAACCTTCTCACCTTCCAACGAGAGTGTAGAACCTGGCTCTTCTGCCAGGCGTTTGGCAGAGGAGGAGGGGATGGGTTTATTTGGTTAGGTTGAGGGTTTTATTTTACACACTTGGGGTTTATTTTTATGCACATGATTAAAGTTTTTATACAATTAGAGTTCTTGTACCATTTTATATTGTTTTATTTTTATGTTGTATTTATATATATTTATATTTTAAATCAAATAAAGTTTAAATCAATCATATATTTATATTATGTATGTTGTTGTTAAATTGTGAGCCCCTCCGAGTTGCTTATGGTGAGAAGGGCGGGGTATAAATGAAAATATAAATAAATATGCAAATTTTAGATGACACTTATGAGAAATACAGGTTGCAGGGCTGCATTGGAGCCAGTGCAGGCCTGCAACCTGTATTTCTCATGTGTCCACTTAAAAATTGCACATATAGCAACCCTACGCACAGGGGCCCATGAGCCTGGGGGGCCCACATGCATGCAGAATGCATATGCACCCTGGAGTGGAGTACCCCAGCAGGGGACCCATTCCATCTTCTACACCGGCACCCATTCCCACCCCATCTCTCGTAGGGAGGGCAGAGTGCCGAGCTGCCTCAAGGAGGCGGTGGTGCGGCCTCTGCTCAAGAAACCATCCTTGAGTGTTGACTCCCCGGCCAGCTATCGGCCAGTCTCTAACCTTCCCTTTTTAGGGAAGGTTATTGAACTGGTGGTGGCCCGGCAGTTACAGGGGCATCTGGACCAGGTCAGTTTTCTTGATCCCTCACAGTCCGTCTTTTGTCCGGGGTTTGGCATGGAGAGTGCACATGTGGCCTTGATCGATGAACTACGCTGTGAATTAGATCAGGGCAGAGCATCTATTTTTATCTTGTTGGATCTGTTGGTGGCGTTTGATACCGTTGATCACGAGATGTTCATGACAAGGCTGCGGGATCGGGCCGGGGTGAGTGGGATTGTTCTTGAATGGTTCCGCTCATTCCTGGCAGGGAGAACTCATCGGGTGGTCCTCAGGGAATATCCATCTTCTCCCCGGGACCTCACGTGTGGAGTCCCGCAGTGTTCTATTCTGACCCCTCTCCTGTTCAATGTGTATATGCAATCCTTGGGGGAGGTCATGAGACGGTTTGACGTATGATGTCATCAGTATGCCAATGATACACAACTTTACCTCTCATTTTCTGAAGATCCAGGCCTGGCAGTCTCGGTGCTTACCCGGTGTTTGGTGGCTGTGGGGGACTGGATGAGGGCGAATCGACTGAGACTGAATCCCAATAAGACAGAGGTGATGCTGGCTGGTAGGGCCGGGGTGGTGGTGGCTCCCATTATTGCCGGGGTCTGCCCCCCTCTGGCCACCCACGTCCGTAGTTTGGGGGTGTTCCTCGACCCACAGCTCCTCCTGGATTGTCAGGTAGAGGCTGTGGCAAGGGGAGCTTTTCACCAATTACATCTGGTGCGACGGCTTTGGCCGTATGTCTCCAAAGTGGATCTGGCAACCATCATCCATGCTTTCATTACCTCTCGACTGGACTACTGTAACACACTCTATGTGGGGCTACCTTTGAAGACGGTTTGGAGGCTGCAGCTTGTGCAGAATGCGGCGGCTCATCTCCTAATGGGGACAGGTCACCGTGAGCACATTACATCTGTGCTCTGTTCTCTGCATTGGCTGCCTATAATCTACCGGGCCCAATTCAAAGTGTTGGTAATGACCTTTAAAGCCCTAAACAGCTTGGGACCTGCTTATCTGTGAGACCACCTCAGGCCCCGAGTCATTTCGCGGCCCCTGTGGTCAGCCAGGGGCACCCAACTCAAGGTCCCCCAGGTATTCTGGGTGTCAATGGCAGGGAGGGCATTCTCGGTGGCCGCACCTAGGCTGTGGAACTCCCTCCTAATGGAGGCCCGTTTATCCCCAGACCTCCCGTCTTTCCAAAGATCATGTAAGACCTGATTGTTCTGCTGGGCCTTCGGGGAAGGGAGGATAGGCCGGGGGGGGGGGGCATATTTTTATTGCCTTTACCATTTAGCCTTTTTAGTAATTTTAATATTATAATACTTTATTTTATGTATTTTATTTTATTTTTATATGTTGTTGCCGCTCCAAGCAGCCATTGTACGGGAGGATGCGGGGTAAAAATATAACAAATAAATAATAATAATAATAATAATAATAATAATAATAATAATAATAATAATAATAATAATAATAATATATGCCCCTACTTGGAATCCCACTCTCCAAAATGTTTTTCATTTATTGTGTTGATTGACCTTCAAAGTAAGGAAGAAATCTCCTGCATGAAGGACTCAAACACATAGTACATAGCTTTGATGGAAAGAATTTGGAAAGAAAAAGATTTTGGATGAAGAAGCTAGGCATGAAATGTGGTTGAATTGGTAAAAAGAAACTATTTGTAAATAGAGAAGAAGCTGAATTTGCTGCGTTTGTCAGGTCAAACTACTTTTTATTCATGATTTTTTGGCTAGCTGCTGCATATGCATAAAAATGTCTGTGAACCCAGGAATCTCCATAAATAATCATTCATCCTTCGTGAAAAGTCTGGCTCTGCTTTTTAATAGTCTCAAGGTGAAATTCTGCATCCATTCAGATCAATGACTCAGTTCCCACTGATATTAAAAGTGGAGAATTGCATTCAGTCACACATTCATAGTGCAGAAGCAATATTATGGATGCATTCCTCAAGCCAAAGAAGTCAATGGGATGACACTGCAGGACGTAGTTTGAGAACTGCAGCCTTAACCTGACTCCTGATTGTTTCTCATTAAGACACAATTCACATGCAATTAGCAAGGAATAGAGACCATCCGTCGTGAGCAGTTCCCATTAAGCAGTCAAGCTATGCAATTCTACTAAGAACCCAGGTCGAGTTTGTGATTTGTCCTACAGCAGCCACAAAGGGAAGCAGGGACTGTTTTGCTCTTCCTGAACTGTGGACCCTGGGGCAAGTCAGATTACTGGACCCCATACCAACCAGGATGGAGGGGCAGGGAGGGGAGGCCATGGCAGAGGGAGACTGTGGCATGGGGGTGGGTAGTGAAGCACAGGAAGCACTAAAGTATGGGAGGGAAGGACAGCAGGAGAGCAGACTGGGGCATAGAGGGTGCTACGTTTGGGGAAGTGAGGCATGGGGAAAGAGGGGAAAGGTAAGGTGCGGTGGGTGGGTGGCAGCTGCTGACAGAAATGGCACCACCGGCTCCTGGATCCGTGTGGAAGGCACAGGCAGCTCCAGTATAGAGAAAGCAGGACATTTTGATGTCCTAATGCGGCTGGCCATACTAGGCCCCCTTGGCCCTGGAGGCAGAGCCCCTACTTGTAGCTAGGTCTGATTGCAGGTCTGGATATGTGAATACATCAGGCAGCACCACAGACACAGAGAGCCCTTGGGATAGGTCTTTCTTCAATGCTGCCAGCAACTTGGCAGTGACAATCAGGGTTGGGGGTAGGCACTGGGGAGCCTCTGTAACCCCCTGAGAGTGCCTGCTGATTCTGTGTCTGCCTGCTGCCCGCCAGTGTCTCTGTCTCCTGTGCTTGGCTGCTGTCTGCCAGTGCCTGCTGCTTCTCTGCCCACCTGCTGCCCGCCAGTGTCTGTCTCCTGTGCTTGCCTGCTGTCTGCCAGTGCCTGCTGCTTCTCTGCCCACCTACTGCCTGCCAGTGTTTCTGTCTCCTGTGCTTGCCTGCTGTCTGCCAGTGCCTGCTGCTTCTCTGCCCACCTGCTGCCCACCAGTGTCTCTGTCTCCTGTGCTTGCCTGCTTATGCCAGTGTAGCCGATCCAATGCCTTGCGAATCCCACATGGAGTAGTGCACGTGCGCAGCCATGCACAGACCACGCAGATCCACATAGCGGGCACATTGTGCCCTGTGGAAACCACACACATGAACACACATGCACAGAATCCATGGGGCATTGGATCGCAGCCATTTTCTCTGTCGCCTGTGCTTGCCTGCTCCTGCCAGTGTCTCTGCCTCCTGTGCCCACCTGCTGTTTTCCAGTGCCTGCTGTTTTTCTGCCTACCTACTGCCTGACAGTGTTGCTGTCTCCTGTGCCTGCCTGCTGTTGCCAGTGTCTCTGTCTTCTGTGTCTGCCTGATGCCTGCCAGTGCCTGCTGCTTCTCTGCCCAGCTGCTGCCTGCCAGTGTCTGTCTCCTGTGCCTGCCTGCTGCCCCTCTGTCTGCCTACTATCTGCCAGTCCCTGCTGCTCCTCTGCCTACCTGCTGCCTGCCCGTGTCTGCCTCCTGTGCCCACCTGCTGCCTGCTAATATCTCTCTCATATTCTGCCCTCATGGGGCACTCATTGAAAGTTGAAGCTCTGTCATACTTGTGGTACCAATGCAAGTGCCTGCTGCTCCTCTGCCTGCCTGCTTCCTGCTAGTACCTGATGCTCCTGTGCCCGCCTGCTGCCTGCCAGTGTCTCTGTCTCCTGTGCCTGCCTTTGTGTCAGCCTATCGCCTGTGCCCACCTGAGCTTGCTCCATGCAGCAGAGGGGAGCCCAGAGTCATATTTATTTATTTTTATATAGAATAGAATTTATTATTAAAGCGTGGCCGTAGGCCATTGCTTTGACAAACAACATAAATACACAACAAATACATAAAACCTCAAAGTGATATCTCAATCATACAACTATACAAAATACCCTAACACAGAAAGGGAAGGACCAGCCTAACATCAAATATTGAATAAACCTCTGAGAAATATAATTAAAACTAAACCTAAAATAAAATAACATAGGACTCTCAACCTAAAAGTGTAGCAGAA
Source organism: Sphenodon punctatus (assembly GCA_003113815.1). Lineage (NCBI taxonomy): Eukaryota > Metazoa > Chordata > Lepidosauria > Sphenodontia > Sphenodontidae > Sphenodon > Sphenodon punctatus. The sequence goes on along the minus strand of QEPC01012908.1, from coordinate 1,770,884 downwards.
TAAACATCCTAATAATAAACAAGATGGTCCGTTAAATATCAGCCCACAGTACCCTGTACAGTAGACCTTCATATAAGATCAGCGGTCGTGAGTTCTTCAAAAATCGAGGCCCCTCGAAGAGGGAATCCCAGATTTTTTACAGAAACTAAATTATTCAAGCAAGGGCTTAACACAATGGGACATTGAGGCAAACACTTGTGTGACACAGATGGAACAGCACCTGGTAGATCCTTAACGGGCGGGGGTACTACAGATGAGGCTAGGAGATTGTAGGGCTGTCAACGAAAGCAAGGACATGCCGGGGTTTCCCAAGGAAAGAACCCTAGGTGAAGAGTTAGACAACTTAGGTGGGAACAACACAACAACAGGGGTGGGTCTATGGGACAAGGCAGAACTAGGTGTTGCAGCGGGAACTCCTATCTGGGCCGGCTCTTTAGATCTACTAGGAATCGGCATGTCTGATGGGATACACACGACTTCCTCCCAGGTACCTGAGTCAAATTAGAATTTCTCACACGGGGAGCCAAAATGGTTAAGGGAGATTGGGGCAGCAAGGGGGCAATACCCTTCTTAACATAAAGGTTAGCCATGTAAACCCCCCAGGGACTAAAACGATGAGAGAAAAAGAAAAGCCTTTCAACTATAGCTGAGGATCGGAAGTAAACAACAATCCATAATGCTCCATCCCTAGGTGACAGGCGATCAAACCTCTCCATTCATGCCATGAGAGCTGCCAAAATAACTTCTGTCCGCTGGGAATGACAATGACCATGGACCTCCTGAGTTTCAGGGACAGTAATTTGTAGATTAGTAGAAACCTCAACAGGAATATTGGAAAAAACCCCTTTTTCTATATTTACTCTGGGGGAGGGGCACCAACTCATTTTCCTGCTGTAAATGGGAAGAGGCCTGAACCAATTGGGTTCCAGGCTGAATAGCTCCCGATGATAGAAAGCCATGAGACTTATTAAAGGGTTCCCCTTCTTCTGAAGTAGTTCTAATAGAGGGGTCCAAGACCCCCTGGCTTACATTAACCTGGCCCGGAAGAAGGGACGACAGCTCTACAGGAACCACAGGCAGCTCCAAGTCCCCATGGCCTACTGTTGGAGGGTATGATGGAAAGTTATCCTCTTCCACAGTTTGAGTAGCTAAATGTTGTGTTTCTATTTCCTCAATCCGAGCCTGGAGAGCACAGATTTTCCCTCCAACAAGGGAGGACTGGGGAGCTGGAGAAAGCTGTGAGCATCTCCAAGACTCAGCAGCCAAAGCAAGCCATTTTTCTCCCTGCTTCTTAAAAGCCAAAGCACATGACAGTAAAGGGAGTCAGGTGGTACCTGCATAGATGGAATGGGAGCATCAGGCCTGCTGCTAGGTGTTCCCACTTCCGATTTGGCAGAGCCATAGGACAGAGCAGGTAATGAAGCACTCATGGCAGCCACTGGAGAATCCCATCCTGCATCAGGAACCTCCAGAGGGGGATCCAAAAACACCTGGGTAGGGCCATCCCGTGTGGGCCCAGAGGGGGTCGATGCCGAAGCAAAACAAGCAGGAAGCTGCAATTGCCTGGCCCGTGCCCTGGTGGTGACCCCTGACTTCTTACCCTTTTTAGGCATTAACAAGCTAGGGAGTGATATGTAGGTGGAAAAACAAGCTTCAACCCCACACCGGGGCAGAAGATCTAACCACCTTCCAGCTAATTTCACAGGAAGGGACAGGGCCCTGCACCTGGCCTGCGCCTAAGGCCGTGCGCACAAGGGCACGCCCTTGCACGCGCAGCCCTTAGGTGCGCGCCTCCAGCGCCGCCAGGCAGTGCAGTGATATTTTAGCTGTCCTAAGATGCAGCTCCTCCCCACTCCCAGCTGCTCCAGCTTGGCTTGGATTCAGCCCTCCGCGGTGCTTGTCAGTCCCTCAGGAAAGCACCCTCCAAGTTTCCACGAGGTCCCCCACAGGAAAGAGGCAGCAGCAGGCAGGGACCAGGTCTGGCGGGGAGGAGGGGGGGATGAGAGGGACTCAGCCTATTTTAATATTTATTTATTTATTTGCATTTCTTAGCCACCCCCTCATGCCTACGGCATCTCAGGGTGGCTTACAAAAATAATAAAAATATACAATATTAACATTCACTAAAAACATAAAAGGAATTTAAACAGAATTTAAAATATCTCTCCCCAACTACCCCACCCTCCCCTCCGAAGGCCTGGGTGAACGGTCAGGTTTTGCAAGCACAGTGGAAAGCCAGCAGACTTAGGACCAGACAGGCTTCCTCTGGGAGGGAGTTCCAAAGTTGCAGCACAGCCACCGAGAACGCCGTCTCCATGGTGGCCCCCCGTTTTACACGGGGGACCTCCAAAAAGGCGCCGCCGGCGGACCGAAGGGGTCGCTCTGAGATGCGGAGGGCGAGGCCTGTCTCTTATACACATCTAGATGTGTATAAGAGACAGGTTGCAGGCAGGTGGGCTGATTCTGGGTGGCTTTCTAGTGGGAAAGCTCTCCAGAGGAGAGATGGCACTGGACATTTTGCTGCAGCACAGCGTTAGAGGTGAGTCAGTGGGTTTGTGCTTGCGAGGGAATTAGGGACTAGAGCAGAGAGAGGGCAGGGTGTTGATTTGCAATGTTTTGCCTCTTGCTAAAGGGTGTTCCTATTGTAGCCACATAGCTACTATTTTTAAAGTGCAATTTTGGGTGTTTCTAAATGAGACAATAACCCACAGTGTTCAGCTGTACATTCACTAACTTAGTGTAAAACATTTCTTGGTTCTTTTGTCTACTTTAATTTATGTGTAACACAGCCCTCGGTTTGCTGCCCGTTTATTAGGAGGCCGTGTATCACTGAACCTCCATGGAGCCTCCGCTCACAGCGTAGTCCCTGGGGGATCATGGGCACACTGTGTGGGCCAATGTTAGCCCACATGTCCGCCTGGTGCCCCCATCTATTAGGAACATGCAGCCTCCATGCAGGCAAAGCACCTAGAGTGATGCCAGTGGCTGGAGCAGCAAGTGCGCTCACTGCTCTTGCTGTCTGCTGGGCTTCTACTGTTTACTTTCATTTTGGAGCACTCAAAAATGGCGCTTCAAAAGACAGGGGCGGGGGACCAGGAAGCGGGCAGCAGGGGAAACTTCTTGGACCCAGAATTCCCTGTGGCTGTGTCATGAGGGAGGGGTGGTGATGGGCGGAGCATGGGACTTGCCTGTGTGTTGGTTTGCCACATGAAACCCCCTGAGTAGGGGCTGCCTGGTCTAAACACAGGACTCCTGTAGGCTATCCTCCATTTATTTGCACCCTCGGTGGCTTGAATTTCAGCTGCAGGGGTTTCCCTGTCTAATCAATGGTTTTTAAAGGAGACTGCAGGGTCATTTTCTGAGTCTTTATAATTGTAGGATCTTTCCTGACACTAAGGTGTATGGTCCCTCATAAAGGGTAAACGTTACTTTGAGCTTTGCCCTCCTGTATCTTTAATGCTAGATGGCGAAACATTTGTGGTTTTGTAAAAGACTTTCTTGCTGCTATGAGACAAAGCATTTACAGATTTAAATTGCAGGAGGAAATTCCAAAGTGACTGCACAGCCACCAAGAATGCCCTCCTGTCCGTCCAAACCCGCCAATAATGCAGGACGTCCAGGAGGGCGCCCCCAAACAATCGCAGGGACTGCTCAGAGGCTCAGGAGGTGAGGTGATCACTCAAATCAGCAGGGCCCAAGCCATGAAGGTCTTTATAGGTAAAAAAAAAACCAGCACCTTGAATTCGGCTCGGAAGACAACAGGCAGCTAGTGCAGTGTGTTGCTTTGATTTTCTCAAGGCTTTGTGGCTCCAGTATTTGCTTATCCTGTTTTGAAGTGCAAAACTCACATACCTCTGTGTGAAAGCTTTCTGCTTGGCCAGTTGTGTATAGATGTGGCTTTATTGGATTTTACTGCTACTTCTTCCTTTATGCTTTACTGTAATCCTGCAGCATTTCTTCATGTTGTGGAGAAGTTTTATATGAAGGGAGACTTTCCTCATTGGGAGTACCTATCATATTCAAGCTTCACTACCTTAGTGTAAAACATTTCTTGGTAGTTTTGTCTCCTTTAATTTATGTGTAACATAGTCAGACCTACTATCAAAAATGCATTTCCTGTGTTTTTTTGTATGTATAAAATAAAATAAAAAACCCTTTCCGATCACCCTGAGTGTGATTCTCATGTGCTAGTGAACCTTAGTCTAAGTCCAATAGAAGTGAATGGGACATGTGCTAACTGCTAGCATGCATGTGCATTATCCTGCCAGAGGATTGCACCGTTAATGTTTTTGCATTTCTGAAAAGGGCAGGACTTGAACTCTGGGTTTTGCTGTAGCCTCCCAGCAGATAAAATGTAATATATGGCCCAACAGGTGGTAGTCCCAAGACAGGGGCTATGGTTCTGTGAGCGCTCTTTCTTGCTATCTCAGGAAAGGGGCAGGTGGCTTCTGGCAGTCAGCAACTGAACAAAGTGAGAGAAGGGCTGCTTTGCTGTTTGCCCTGATCTGACAAACTGCCTTTCCAAAATGAGGAGTCTAGGAGTGAAGGGAGGATGGGAAAGGCTGTGGGGAAGTTGCAGCATTGTTCTCAGTCATCAAATTTTCACAGAACCATTGTCACTGCTTTTCTGCCCCTTTTCTTGTTAGCAGAAGGAGAGATGGTTTAGGGATAGCTTGCAAATCCAGCCTGTGGGTTTGGTTTGCATCTGATCAGGGTCAGAGACTCTCCTGAAGCTGGATCTGAGGAACAGCTTTGCCTTTTTGAACAAAGATTGTCTGGCTGAAAGAGCAAACCATATATCTTAGCAGAAGACAACTTGTCTTGCCTTTCTCTCCTGCAGTAATCCATCCTTCTCACCCTCACCCCGCAGTTCTAAAATGACTGTATTCCCTGCGTGGGTGAGCAGACAGAAGGAAAGACAAAACCAATTCTCTCTTCTGCGAAGTTGTGTGTCTTGCTCCTTCAGCCAGATGATTACAGACACAAAAGGAAAACTGTTAATTATTAAGACTAAAGGAGGGTCTCCGGATTAGATGCATACCAAACCCAGTTGTTGAACTTGCAACCTATGCCTGGAAGTACACTCTATAGCAGGGAGCAGTCCTGTGAGGCTGCTGTCCCTTTAAGAAGGAGGCTGCGTGGGCCAGCCAGAGGGCTGAGCATGCATAGGGGCGTGGCAGAGCCAGTCCCATATCTTGGGACCAGCCTGTGAAGGGAACAGGCTGGGAGACCCTGAGTCAGAGTGGGCAGGACACTGGCCCTTTTAAGGCTGAGAATTAGAAGTCTGGCCACGCCCACTCTGCTGGGATATAAGGAGAGGCAAAGCAAAGAGGAGGACAATCTCTGCCTGGGAGCTGAAGGAGCCACATCTCCCTTTAGAAGCTGAGCCACTCTATGCTCTCCAAGGTGCTGAAGGCTGGAGAACCAGAGGGACCCAGGAAAGTGGGAGAGGCTGTGCCCAGGAGGGAGCTTCTTGCCTGGGGAAGGCTTGGACAGAGCCTGGGGCTTTGAGGCCTGACTAGATGGACATGGGGGGTTGATACTGTGGTGCTCCTGAGCCTGTAAGAGACTGACCTGGGCCTGCAGGGTGGAGGCAACTGAGCCGGCAGCCCCAAGGATTGGAGTTTAATAAAGGACTGTGGACTTGTTACCCTCTGGACTCTGCCTGGATGATGTTGGGTCTTAAGTGGGTACCCCCTTCCTTAGAGGGGGGGGGGGGTTCAGCTACAGCCAAGGTTGAATAGGTGTGGCAGCGGGGTGAGCTAATTCCCTGAGAGACACTCCAGTGCCCCAGGTGGCTCTGGGAAGACACACACACACACACACACACACACACACACCCGCTACAGCATGTGGTGGAGAATGTGGGCATAGCACCACCTGCTGGTGCAGAGTGGAACTGCACCCAACCTTGCCAGCCATTTTGTGTGGAGTTTGGAGGTAGCCTGTTTGAGCTGCACCTGTGTGAGCTCCCTAGAGGAAGGTGAGCTTGGGTGCCCAATCAGCAAGAGGATTGGGACCAGACGCTGGGAGAGAACGGTGGAACTTTGTGCCTGGACCAGGGGTGAGGAGTGCACTTGGAGTAGTTCGGGCCTTGAGCTTGGCTAGAGCCAGGAGGTTTGCCGATCACTGCTAGGATGTGGATCGCAAGTGGTATGGTGGCAGGAGGTGCATGCTGGAGCTGGAGGCATACCCCAACTGCACTCAGTTTATGGAACTTTGTGGAGCCAGAGCTGAGGCAGCATGACCAGCAGCCAGGAATAAGGACTGTGCCAAGCAGGTACTGGGGACCCAAGGAAGGAGATACCGTGAGGGCCTGTTACAAATGTGGCCAGCTGGGACACTATTGGAGGGCATGCTGGGAGAAATGGCAAGGCCTCCTGAGCACCTGGACTCTGGTGTGTCATAGCCATGGGAAGGAGAAATATTGCTGGGCCATGTGAGAAGGCTGTGTCCCTACATAGGGAAAAGAGATACAGGGCCAGAGCCAGAAGCAGCATGCAACCCCAAAAAGGAGCTGGAAAGGAAGCCAGAGCAAAGACCTCCTAGGATGTGCTGGGCTTGCCATGCCCGGGGACATGTAAGGAGAGACTGTCCCAAAGGAAAGCCTCACAAGGAGGCTCAGAGGGCTGCTAGGATGAGAAGTAGTCCTGAAAAAGGTCTCTGGGGACCCAAGTAGAAAGGGGGAACCCAGAGGAGGACATCAACACCCTTAAAAGGGCAGTCAAGCAGCCTTGAGGCCAGAGAGACAAGAGACGGAGATGATGACTCAGGTCTTGGGTGCAACAATAGATAGGGTGCTGAGTCATAGACTCACCCTAGTAGATGAGAACAAAGGCCTCCAAGGGAAGTAGAACGGTTAAAAGAGACTAGTCAAGTATGAGGACTTGGAGTCAGAAGAGTCAGAGGAAGATTATAGCGAGCTCATAGCTGCCTTTGGGGAAAAGGAGTGCCCCAAAGAGAGAGAAACCCTGGGGAAATGAGTAGAAATTATGCTTGTAGAAATGTACCTGCAGGAGTAGTTCTACTGCAAAGGGTCCCAGGGTGGGATAGTCAGAACGCATGGGTGGGCCGCTATCCCAACCCCAAGAGAAGGGGAACAAGAGGCCTGAGGGCTTGAAGGATGCATAGTGGCCTAAGAACAAAGGAGTACAGGGGAGGCGGATGATCCAGTACCCTAAGGTGCTTAGAGGTGGCAGGGTGAAAGACTATTGAGTCAGCCACCGGACTTGTGTAGTACCTCTGGTTGCTGAACTAGGGGAACCCAGCAGGGGAGCAACTGAGCCGGCTGAGGAAAACTGGTATGATTGTGACTATGGGTGGTAGGGCAGGCAATGGAGCCAACCACCAAAGACAAATGAGAGCCCTGGGAGGGATCACATTGTGCTTGATTAGCACATGGCCAGAGTAGTCTGGCTTTGAGGGTCCCAGGGCTGGGAGGTCCGTAAGGAATGGGTGGGCCAGCCTCCCACCCCAGAAGAGGTCTTGTAGAAACAGTATCATGAAAAACCCTGGAAACAGGGTTGGTGGAGGAATTTGGGGACTGTGTTAATTCCCTGGAAATGTTGGGTGGAGGTGGCTCCCCAACAAATGTGATAAAAGTCTGGTAGAGCTACATAGACTGTACAGAACTTAAAGCCCTAGACCTGCAAAACTGCACCCTGAGAAGTCAGTCTTCTCTGGGAGAAGCCTGTCTCCTTGAAGGGGGAGGGGTGTAGCAGGGAGCAGTCCTGTGAGGCTGCTGTCCCTTTAAGAAGGGGGCTGTGTGGACCGGAGGGGTTGAGGTTGTGGTGCTCCTGAGCCTGTAAGAGACTGACCTNGAGTCAGAGTGGGCAGGACACTGGCCCTTTTAAAGCTGAGGATTAGAAGCCTGGCCACGCCCACTCTGCTGGGATATAAGGAGAGGCAAGGCAGAGAAGAGGACAATCTCTGCCTGGGAGCTGAAAGAGCCACATCTCCCCCTAGAAACTGAGCCACTCTGTGCTCTCCATGGTGCTGAAGGCTGGAGAACCAGAGGGACCCAGGGAAGTGGGAGAGGCTGTGCCCAGGAGGGAGCTTTTTGCCTGGGGAAGGCTTGGCCAGAGCCTGGGGCTGGCTTGACCAGAGCCTGGGGCTTTAAGACCTGGCTAAATGGACATAGGGGGTTGATATTGTGGTGCTCCTGAGCCTGTAAGAGACTGACCTGGGCCTGCAGGGTGGAGGCGACTGAGCCGGCAGCCCCAGGGACTGGAGTCTAATAAAGGACTGTGGAGTCTGCCTGGACTATGTTGGGTCGTATAAGAGGATACCCACTCCCTTAGAGGGGGGTTCAGCTGCAGCCAAGGTTGAATAGGCATGGCAGTGGGGTGAGCTAATTCCCTGAGAGACACCCCAGCACCCCGTGTGGCCCTGGGAAGACCCCCCCCCCCCTGCTACACACACACTGCTGAGAAGAGAGGCAGAAATGTGTTCATTTCAGTGTGGTTTTTTTTATTCATTGTATATTCTATAGTAACGTGACTGTCCAATAATTTTCAGTGATCCTGCCCCCAAGTGACCCAGTCCACCCTTCCACCAGCCTAAAAGTTCACCAGCACCACTGACAAGGTGGAAGCTGGAAGGCATTCTGGGAGATGTAGTTCACAAGAAGCCTTTTCAGCCACAAAGAAGCTTTTGACAAACTACATTTTTCCTAAATCCCACTGCATAGGTGTATCTGCTCAGTGAGCCAGGCTGTTTGGTTTAAATGAGCCCAAGCTTCCCTTGTCCCCGTGACTGTGCCCTTCTGCTGCTGCCTAGAGCACCCTTGAGCTTCCCCACTGGGCCGAGAACACCCCTGGAGCTCCTTCACCACTGCCTGGAGTCATCCTACCCCCAGGAAATTTGGAGGATTGGAAGGTGGTTCAACTCATGGAGATACTTGTATGTCAGGCAGCCTGTTGGATGCTCGTACATGCGTGCAAGCATCCCTCGGGCATCCGATAGTGTGCCCAAAATTGTGAGGATTACTCGCAAGTAGAAAATCTGCTATTAATTTCATTTCTAGTAGGTCACAATGAAAAATATCACAAGCTGCACAGGCCATTGCCTACTGGAGCACTCTTGGGACGTTTTCAGAGACACTCTCCACCCACTGCCCTCGCATCACCCACCCACTATCCATGTGGCAGGGCTGCAGTGTTACCCTGTGGGTGCCCTGCAACATGTATAGTGTGTGGGGAGTGTCTTGTCTGAAAACGCCCTTAGTGGGAGAGGCATGTTGGAGAGCTCAGTGGGAGGGACTAATAAAACTTGTTGGAGTGCAGAAACTTACCTCCCCAAAGTCCCTATTTAGGAGGAACGATCCCTCTTTGGGTGCTGAATCCCACTGTTCCTTTTTCAGAAGAGAGAGAGAGAGAGTGGAATTCAAGCCTCAGGCCCCTCTTTCCTGGTTGCCTCTCAGGGAAAGCACTTAAGAGGACAATGGGGAGATGATGAAATGACAAGAAACAAAGTGGAATGAGAAGCAGGAGAGCATCTGTCTGTCTTTATACACTGGGAATATTGGGAGGTATGGGCATGTGTGCAAGTATGTGGCACTTATTTGCTGAGAAGTGGCGTTTATTGACTAAGAGGGCAGGACTTGTTCCTCTTTAACCGCTCAAAATGTTGGGATGTACCATATGCAGAAAAGCCCGTCAGAGCACCATATGAAGGGTGGGGCTAGAGAAGCCCATCAGAGCCTTCTGTTACGGTGTGGAGAATAGAAGCTGGGCTTTGCTAGAAAACTTAATGAGCATGGGGCTAGTTAGAAAGCCCACCGGAGCGCTCTTCGCAGGATTGCCTGCACTTCCAGGGAGGTGGTTTGAGGATTGCAGACTTTGTAACTTAAGACACCATTCACGCGTCTTAAGGATTGCCTGCACCTGCGCTGCTCTGCAAACCAGGTAACAAGGAAGTTGGGCCATGTGAAAAGGGACACTGGGGAAGCAGTGCAGTAGCCTTTAGCTACTAAAGGATAGAGAGGAGCAGGAGTGATCTGCAAGCCAGGGTTTCCCCAACCGTATCCCTAGAATGTTTGGTCCTGCTGGTACAAGAGAGGAGCAAGCTATGTTGCAGAAGAATAAATAACGAAAGTAAAGGATATTTGGGTAGGGAGGGAGTGCCTGCCTCAACACAGAGGCTGATTTTATACAAGTGGGTCACAGTTGCCAGACCCACTTGTGCAATTTTTCAAAATCCTGCAAAGCCGGCTTATACGTGACAATGGACGCGATCATGCGCATTCAAGGCAGTCGCATGTTGTTTGCCAACTGCAAACTAAATACCTCGATGTGTGAGGTATTTAGTTCATGGTCGGCAAACAACATGCAACTGCCTTGAATGCGCGTGATCGTGTTCATCATCACGTATAATCCCACCTCGCGGGATTTTGAAAAATTGTGTGACCCGCTCGTATAAAAGCACTCTTAGTCCGTTGTGTCTCTGCTTGCACTACATCCTCTCTGATCACCATAAAAATCTTGCTGGAAGAGGATCAGCTAAAGCTGCTTTATATTTATAGCCTCTATGTTTATATTTTCGTTGCCCTTCATTGTGCTGCGGAAGCTAGGATTTCATTTGTCTCTTATTATCCTTAGAAAGAAAGAAAGAACATTACTGTGTCCATCCAGTGTTTCTTGAGAGCTCTTACTTTTCTGGATTCAGCACTGGAGAAATGCAAAGCTGTTATTTTATTTATTTTATTTATTCAAATTTATTATCCCGCCCTTCCTTAAAAAGGCTCAGGGCAGCTTACAAACAAAGTATAATCATAAGATATAAAACATATATAAAAGTCCATAAAAACAGTAGAAAATGAAAACCACCCCAAGAAACCTACCCAATGCCACCTCCCCACGTCCCACATCCAACCCCACCTTCACAACCCTATCACAAACCCACCCACCAAATCCCCCATTCTCCTATCCCTGCCTGCCAAATGTCTTTTACAAACAAAAAGGTCTTGCACTGCCTCCGGAAGACACCCAGGCTCAGGCTCAAACAAACCTCTGGGAGAAGGAAGTTCCATAACACTGGGCCAGCAACCAAGATGCCTCGCTGCAAACCCTCATCATATGAACAAGACTAGCAGATGGTACTTACCCACAGGGAGGCATTCCCAGCCGAACGCTGGGGCTGCAGTGGGGCATGGAAAGACAGGCGGTCTCTTAGATATGTGGGGAGTCAGACCATTTAGGGCTTTAAGGATCAAAACCAGCACCTTGCCCAGAAAGTTATAGGGAGCCAGTGCAGATTACAAAGCACCAGTGTAATGTGATCCTGGCACCCTAACCCCGAAAGGAGGTGAACCGCTGCATTCTGCTGCAGCTTCCGAACAGTCATCAAGGGCAGTCCCACATAGAGCACGTGGCAGTAATCTAACCTTGAGATGATGAAAGCATGGATGACAGTGTCCAGATTCAAATCAGAAAGTAAAGACTGCAGTTTCTTCACCAGGAAAAGCACTCCTGGCCACCACCACAACCTCACAATCCAGGCGCAGTAAGGGGGTCCAGAAGTACTCCAGACTGCGGACCTGATTGACTAGAGGGGGCCAGACTCCATCAATAAGAGGAGTCCCAATCCCCTCGAGGCCACAAGGCCGGCCAACCATCATCACCTCTGAATTGCCAGACAATACAGTTGAGGGTGGAGCTACCCATCATTATTTATGTTCATGTTTCTAGGTTTAAAACATCTAGAAATAATTGACAAATGCATTCCCATGTGTATGATTAATGCTGGTGCATAATGATCTGGTTTAACGATCATGGGAAATAATTCCATTGCACCAAAGGAATATGGTTTGTTTGTTTTTTAATTCAAAAAATTACTTGAGTTATATAATTTATGAGAGCTGGAAATAAGATAATTTGAGCTCTTCTTGCAGTTAATGAAGAATATAGAAGTTATTGACAGCTTGGTACTTATAAAATTCATTGCGTATTTTTATATTTTATGAGACTTGCAAATGACTAAAGAAATAGGAACAGTAATAGAAATGAAAAATACAAGACTGAAATGATACAAGACTGACATATGATTAGTGTTAGAGTTCTATCCCCAGAGTGTCTGAGCACCTCACGGACTCCTCTTTTCTCCATTTTACAGATGAAGTACTGAGGCACAGAATGACTGTGCAATTGCCCACGGTCACAAGGAAGTCTCTGACACAGCAGGAACTTGAAACTAGGATGCCTTAGTCTCAGGTTACCATTAATGATTTGATTAACACAATTCATTTTATGTCCATTTTAAGGAGGACAGAAAAGTTGGGGAAGGTGCAGAAGACGGCAACAGAGATTATAAAGGATCTGGAACACAAATCAAAGAGGAGAGACTGAAGCATTTGAGTGTGTTCAGCTTGGGGAAAAGAAAACGAAGGGGGTGGAGAAATATGGTAACAATCTACCAATATTTGAAAGGCTGCCATAAACAAGATGGAGAACAATTGTTCTCTCTTCTATGGAGAGCAGGACAAGAGGCAAAGGGGACAAAGGGAATTTAGACGTAACATGTCAGGGCCCATGGGGCTTGAGCCAGGGCCTTCTAGCTTCAGGGCAGGTGCTTGTGGGAGTGACCCAAGTGGGAGCCGCTAAGAGTTTCAACCAGGGCATACAAATCCCCTGTGCCTGACAGCAGCCTGACCCACAGAGTTCCTTACTGGGTAGATGTGACCTCTGCAGGGATTGGCTGGGTGAAGATATATAACTTCCAGGTGGGGTTTCTTCTTTGAGTTTGCCAGTGCAACAGAACAGAGTCCATCCCATAGGCTTCCATGTCACTTAGTTTCTCCTTGTTCCTGCACCCCAGTCCTTGTTACTTTCTGGTTTGTTGCTCTCCAATTCCTGCACTCCATCCCTTGCTGCCTTAATCCTTGTTTATCTTCCTTCTCCTGTACTCCAGCCCTTGATACCTTCTGGCTTCACTGCTCCCCAGTTCCTGCATCCCCAGCCCTCCTGACCTTCAGTTTCATCTGTCCTCTCCTACCTATGCTACCTTCTGCTTTGCTGATGCCCCCTCTCCTCTGGGGACCTTGGCTTCAGCCCTAGTCCTGATAGGACCCAGCAAGGTCCTGGTCCTGAATCGTCACCCACCACGACCCATCCATAATAGTTTGTACTGGCCTCTTTTGCAGCATGAAGGTGTTCAACACATTCTGGATGAGTCTGTTACAGGTGAGAAATCCAATCTGTGGCAGCTGGGACTGGGGAATAAGGTGGCAAGGTTGGGGAGCTGTGGGGGGTGGACTCCATAACTGGCATTAAAGGGATTTTGCTGTGTGAAAGCATGGATAGTATTATTACATGCAAACGCTGCATAAGACAACAGGGTTATTCAGTCATCCTGGTGATAATTAAGGTAGCAACATAAGTACTGGTCTAAAATATTGTTCACCCATTCACGGGCTTTATAGGCCAAAACCAACACCTTGAATCTGGCTCGGTACGCTACCAGCAGCCAGTGCAAAGCACGGAGCATGGGGGTAATATGCTCCCATTGTCCTGTCCCTGTAAGGAGACGAGCCGCTGCGTTCTGCACTAGCTGCAGCCTCCGAACCAGCGTCAAGGGAAGCCCCACGTAGAGTGCATTGCAGTAATCTAGCCTCGAGGTGATGANACCCATGGGAAGGGTCTTGTGGAAATGACCCTGAGACTCCCACGGCCAAAACAGAAATTTCAGGGTCATTTCCACAAAATGTGGCAACCTTAAAGCTGGAGATACCTAGCTTAACAATAGCACATGTGAAAAGGATCTAGAGACTGCGGTTGATCACAACCTGAAGAACAGTCAGCAATACGATGAAGCTGCAAAAATGGCTAATGCAATTATGGGCTGCATTAACACAAACATTGGGTGAAAACAAATGTGCAGCCACCTCAGCAGCTGCACGTCCCAGAGAAGGGGGCCGTCCCCAGCCAGGTCAGGTTGGGGGACAGAATGCATATTCCCCCAGCCTGACCCAGCCAGGAAGAGGGGCGGGGAGCAACATGTGCCAGCTGGCTCTGCCCCCACGCTGTACCTAGAACCCTTCCATGATGGACAGCCATGTCTGCCAACAACAGCCATGGCAACCTCCACGCTGAGCCGAGATGGCGCAAAAACAGATGCGCCAGCCCAGTTCAGCCAGCTCTGGCCCACCTGGGCAGCTCTTGGGCCTGGACTGTGGGTCTGGTTCCTTCCGGTCCAATGTTTCTGGCCTGGACACCTAAGAGCCTGGAACAGATGTGCAGTCCAAATTGGGTGGCATCACATTTTTTAACACCCGTTCGTGGGAACGGGCGCACACCCAGCTCTATACACAGAGGCTCCGCCGTTTTCCACAATACCTCCATGCATGGGTGATGGGTAGAGATGGGTGGAGCACGGGAGCATGCATGCACACCCCTCACTGCAGGTGCCATTCCCATGGACGCCCCCACCTGCACACCCACTGCAGGCGCCATTCCCACTAACACCTCCTCCACCGCGTACCCACCATGGGTGCTGCTCCCACGAACACCCCCCTCCACTGCACACCCACCACGGGCGCCATTGCCATGGACGCCCCTCCACCGCGTACCCACCATGGGTGCTGCTCCCACGAACACCCCCCTCCACNCCACAGGCAGAGACCACGTCTGTTTCTATGTTTCTGTACAGCACCAAGTACATGACTGGCGCTATATAAATGTTTATAATAATCATAATAATAATTAATAATATATTCATGTATGTTGTCTGGTACTACTCTGTAAACTATGCTTGGTTTTTTCTTCATTTCTACTTAAACTAAAGTATATTTACCCTCCATTCAGCAAGACCAGCTTCTGAAGTGGATATGGGAAGTAGACTAGGTTGAATCAGGTCCGGACAAGATGGAAGTAAGTAAGTATAAAAAGAGAGAAAAGGAAAAGAAGTGGAAAGAAGGTATGAAAAAATGTGGTCTCTGCCATTCAACCCATGACTTTTAAAACCTTCCATTCTCCTCCCATATCCACCCAGGATATTACCTGTTCCATTAATAAAACCTTAATTCTAACCAATTAAAAGCTAAACTCCATTGAATATATATATCGTAAAATTGAAAGTTTCTACACATTATTAAATATCTGTGGTGTACTGGTTTTTAACATCTCAACCATTTTTGGATATCAAAGTCCAAAATCTCAAAATCATCCATCCTGTTATTACTAAAGTAGAGGCCAGTTAGGCCAAGTTCTCTAAAATCCTGCAACAACTAACCTCCACCCTATGTTTCAATCTTAAGCAATCTTGCTCTGTCACCAGCACTTAAAACTCTAACACACTTTAAAATCCTTTTTCATAACTAAAAACTCCTATATTAAGCATACTATTTCTTATCAAACCAGTATGCACTAAATAAATGAATACATTATATATGAATATGTGTGTGTAAATATATGTGTAGATATGTGAACAACTATCCAGGCCTCAAGCCTGAACCTATCAACTCAAGGACCCAGGCAACACATCCCTCCGTCTAACCACAATAAATGTCAAGATTTATATTTAGGGAAGAAAACCCATGGGAAGGGTCTTGTGGAAATGACCCTGAGACTCCCACGGCCAAAACAGAAATTTCAGGGTCATTTCCACAAAATGTGGCAACCTTAAAGCTGGAGATACCTAGCTTAACAATAGCACATGTGAAAAGGATCTAGAGACTGCGGTTGATCACAACCTGAAGAACAGTCAGCAATACGATGAAGCTGCAAAAATGGCTAATGCAATTATGGGCTGCATTAACACAAACATTGGGTGAAAACAAATGTGCAGCCACCTCAGCAGCTGCACGTCCCAGAGAAGGGGGCCGTCCCCAGCCAGGTCAGGTTGGGGGACAGAATGCATATTCCCCCAGCCTGACCCAGCCAGGAAGAGGGGCGGGGAGCAACATGTGCCAGCTGGCTCTGCCCCCACGCTGTACCTAGAACCCTTCCATGATGGACAGCCATGTCTGCCAACAACAGCCATGGCAACCTCCACGCTGAGCCGAGATGGCGCAAAAACAGATGCGCCAGCCCAGTTCAGCCAGCTCTGGCCCACCTGGGCAGCTCTTGGGCCTGGACTGTGGGTCTGGTTCCTTCCGGTCCAATGTTTCTGGCCTGGACACCTAAGAGCCTGGAACAGATGTGCAGTCCAAATTGGGTGGCATCACATTTTTTAACACCCGTTCGTGGGAACGGGCGCACACCCAGCTCTATACACAGAGGCTCCGCCGTTTTCCACAATACCTCCATGCATGGGTGATGGGTAGAGATGGGTGGAGCACGGGAGCATGCATGCACACCCCTCACTGCAGGTGCCATTCCCATGGACGCCCCCACCTGCACACCCACTGCAGGCGCCATTCCCACTAACACCTCCTCCACCGCGTACCCACCATGGGTGCTGCTCCCACGAACACCCCCCTCCACTGCACACCCACCACGGGCGCCATTGCCATGGACGCCCCTCCACCGCGTACCCACCATGGGTGCTGCTCCCACGAACACCCCCCTCCACCGCACACCCACCACGGGCGCCATTCCCATGGACGCCCCTCCACCGCACATCCACCATGGGTGCTGTTCCCACGAACACCCCCCTCCACCACACACCCACCATGGGCTCGCTCCCACAGACACCACCACATACACACACCCCACTGCACACCCACTGTAGGCGGCATTTGCATGGGTACCTGTGTGAAAAGGGTCATAACATTCAGTCCCAGTGGTAATGTGCAGAGGGAAACATCAAAAGGGGGGACTGCTTTCCGACATCACGATTACCACCCACAGCCCCTCCCGCCCCCCGTGGCAGCACCATGGTTTTTCCTCAGGTTCAGTGCATAACGGTGGTATGGACTCCCTCCTAATAAAGAAATGTTTGCTAGACACACATTTTTTCCTATTAGAAAAAAGAAAATGTTACTGTGATTCATTTTACTGTGATTCATTTTTTATGTTCAGTTAAACATAACATCCCCTTCAGGGAACAGGACTTCCCTGCTTTGCAGACTCAGTGAGGCCATATGTTATGCACGTCTATTTTTTTCCTGTTCACTCATGGGCCCCATGGGTATTTTTGTTGGCGGGGGAGGGGTGGTAGTATCTCTCCTGAATCATAGTGGGCCCTTCACAGGTCAAGGCTCCCTGTGTTTGCGGCCCTGTGGGCATGTATTTTGCCCTGGTGCTTCTCACACTCACGTTAGCTCAAGTTTATTCATGGAACCCCTGTAGTGACACGTGTAGCCCCCCCCCCCAGCACAGGAGGCCCTGTGAAGTTGCACAAGCTGCCCTATTCGGAAGCCAGTCAGCAATACTCAGGTTTATCATGTGACAGCATTCTTCCCGACATCTGAACAGATCTGCTACACGGTAACACTTAGGGGATCTACGATAGAGGCACCACCAATGTTTTCTGTGATACTCCGCTGTGGATCACCTCAGAGTTACCACATGAGTGGTACTTGCATTCAGACATCACAAAAAATGACACCATGCAATAAACTTGAGGTAATTTAAAGTCTTTGTGCTGCCACTGGAGTTCAGTCCGCAGGTAGTAATTGTGGCATCAGAATGCAGCCAGAGAAGATTTATGGCCTCCTGAAAGACCCTGAGCAAGTCAGCCTTGAAGTAGTTCCAAGTTCTGCAGTTTTCCGTCACATAGGAGAGCTTAGGCCAAAGTTTTTCAACTGTTATGTGCTTGAGGGCCTGCTCTGGTCAAGTATTCTTATTCATACTAAGCTCTTCTTGTAAACGTTGGCCCACATGAGGGCTCATACTCTAAAATCCCATTAATTCTGTTGTTTCCCTCCACAATGCTACCCACCCCATGTCAGCCTTATTTTTCTGTGCATTTCCAGCCTCTCTCATTTTCTTCCATTTCATGCATCTTCCAGCTAGTGTCCACACTGTTTGAAGGATATTGAATAAATTGTAGCCTGGAGTCTAAGCTAACATTTCTGCAAATTGAACTCAACAAACATGGACTGAAATTAAAAAGTGAATTACTTCTTTCTGGAGTTCCCTTATTTGTTAAGAAATGAGAGGTCCATTCATTATTTTTCAAGGTGCTAATGCCAAAGAAAATACTTCATCATCGAGGGACTTAATGTAGACAGACGTGTCTGGAGAACCAGCTAGAATACTATCTGTATAGAGGTGTCCTTCAGAAATGGGGCTTTTCATTACGGAATTTTCCTTATGACTCTGCATGGTCTATGGCACTTCATTAAAACTAAACTTGGAAAAGCCCCAAAGTTTATCCTCTTGGAGACAACTTTGTATCAGAGAGATGGAATATGTGGGACCAACTAGGCTTCCATTACTACCTCTATGATTTCACTGGTAGACAAAAGTTTGGGAAAGATATATGCCGGGAGACTAATACATACAAGGGGATAAAGCTACTAAACTTCTCAATTTGGTCAGGACAGTGCTGGTCTTGGAATGGCTGTGCCTCCTGGTGTCCCAAAGAATAAACTAACATCATGATTTTATCTGTTTCCAATTTTTCATCCCAGCCGCAAACTACCAAACATTCTAGTCTGGCCATGCCTGGGATAGAGAGCCATAGACTATAGTCTGTCCCCGTCAAAATACAGCATCCTGGTTCAACCAGGAAGTAACTGTTTCCAGAAGCCAGAGAGTGGAGTTTCCTGCTCCAGTGGCCTTGACTCGAATTGGTTGATCTGAGAAGTTGAATTTTGGCTCTATCAGAGTGCTGGGAAGGAGCTGTGGCAGTATAAGGAAAGAGCTGGGAGAGCAGATAGCTCTGAAAGGGCTCTGAGAAAGAGCTAGGTAGCAGCCAGAGCCTGGGAAAGCAAGCAGCACTACAGAGGCTCTCTAGAAAAGGAGGTAAGTGAGAAGACTAGGAATGAGAGAGTTGCCGAAAATAACTTGATAAACAAGACTATCATAATAATTTCTCTAGAATCTACCACTCATGTTGCATAGAACACATAAGAAATTACCTTGTCTGGACGTTACACACTTTGTGGTGGAAAATTACATTTTGATATAAAGAGACTCCAGTTTTACCCATTCCCACCCTCCCGTGGGAATGCACCCACTATCCATCCCATTAAGAGTCTCCAGAAATTGCGTAGCCCCAACACAGAGTAATATCTGCATAAGAACATAAGAAGTGCCATCCTGGGTCAGACCAATGGTCCATCTAGCCCAGCATCCTGTCTCCAACAGTGGCCGATCACGGTGGCTTGGGAGAAGCACCCAACAGTTCACGATGGGGGATCCATTCCCTGTTGTTTACCCCCAGCTCCCGTCATGTTCCCTGATCCTGTCTGGCTAATAGCTGCTAATGGACCTATCTTCCAGAAACTTGTCAAACCTCTTTTAAACTCAGCTATAGTACTGGCCCTTACCACAGCCTCTGGCAGTAGATTCCACAACCCAGTTATATGCTGAGTGAAAAAATATTTTCTTTTATTTGTTTAAAACTTGCCACCCATGAGTTTCATGGAGTGTCCCCTAGTTCTAGTACTAGCTGAGAACTGCTCCTTGTTTATTAGTTCCACACCACTCATGATTTTTACAGATGGGTGAACCCCGAGGGGTTTGGGGTTTGGCCTGTTTGGGATTCGGGGGGTTCAGCCCAAACCTGTTTGGTGGGGCTGAACCAGTTCAGGTGCCAGGCGGGGGACAGGGGACCCGTTTTTCCCTCCCCCCTCCAGGCTGCGCGGGTGGAAGGGGCGCCGTGGCTCACCTCCCCCACCACCCTGCGCAGCCTCGATTTTTTTTTTAAACCACACCCCACCTCCCGGGATCGTCCTACCTGTTGGTGCCGGGAATCCAGCTCTGGGTCTGGCAGTGATAGCAGCGGCGGCAGCAGGTCCCAAGGGCTGCGCAGGGTGTGGGGGAGGTGAGCCCCAGTGCCCCTTCCACCAGCACAGCCTGTAGGGGGGAGGGGAAAATGCCCCCCCCCGTCCCCCATCCGCCGCCCGGTAAAGTTCAGAACCCGAACTTTGTTCAGCCAGTTCAGGCAGGGGACAGTTCGGATTCGGAGGGTTCACAAACGGTGCAAACACCCCAGGTTCGGCCCGAACCCCCGAACCGTGTTCACCCATCCCTAATGATTTTATAAACCTCTATCATATTTCCTCTCAGTCCTCTCTTCTCTAAACTGAACAGTCCCAACCTACCAAGCCTCTCCTCATACGGGAGCCCTTCCATGCCCTTGATCATTTTTGTTGCCCTTCTCTGTACCTTTTCCAGTTCTGTTATGCCTTTTTTGAGATGGGGCGACCAGACCTGCATACAATATTCAAGGTGCGATCACACCATTGATTTGTATAGAGGCATTATGACATCCTCAGTTTTATTCTCTATCCCCTTCCAAATAATTCCTAACATTCTGTTTGCTTTTTTGACGGCTGCCGCGCACTGCGCTGTGGGTTTTATTGTATTGCCCACAACCACCCCCACATCCTTTTCCTGAGTGGTAACTCCTAGCTTAGTACCCAGCATTGTGTACGCATAGTTTGGATTATTTTTCCCTACGTGCATCACTTTGCACTTGTCCACATTAAATCTCATTTGCCATTTAGATGC
>QEPC01012908.1:1728254-1749992 GCA_003113815.1 Sphenodon punctatus | reverse complement strand
GGGAGGGGCGGGGCCGCGCAGCGCAGCGTGCGGCCGCACGGCCCCACCCCCTCCACGCACCTCGCCGCCCGCCCTCCGACGGGCGGGCGGCGGGGCCAATGCGGCCGCCGTGTCCGGCCAACTGCGCCACGGCCTGGGATCCCGACGGTGATCCCGGGCCATGGCGAGCAGCCAGACGTTACTTTTTTGTGGTCCCTGCCGGGGGTCCATTTGACCACGCTTCCCAGGACATTCCCCCGGCTAGCCTGGGAAGCGTGGTTCAAATTGACCCCTTGTGCAGATTGACCGTGGCGAACATCTGGCGGCTGCCAAACAGACGTTTGAGACATATTGACCACAGGTGGGTATTCACCATGGTTCACTGTGATCTCGTAATGTCTGAAAATACCCTATATCTACTGGGTCTCCCTTGTCCACATGTTTATTTACACCCTCAAAAGAATTGTTAGTGAGCCATGACTTACCTTTACTAAATCTGTGTTGATTCCTCCCCATTAAGCCATGTTTGTCAACATGCCCTGCAATTCTGTCCTTAATTATGGTTTCCACCATTTTGCCTGGCACAGACATCAAGCTTACTGGTGTGTAGTTTCCAGGATTGCCCATGGATCCCTTTTTAAATATCGGTGTCGTGTTGTGCCTCAGTTTCCTCAAAGGGAAAATGTGCTTAGTGGTCCAGGTCTGACATAATCTGGTCTGGATATAGGGCGCTCTTTTCCAATATGTTCTTTTCCATTTCTGTTCCAGGAACAGCTCTATTATAAGTTCAAAGATCGTAACATCTATAAGATATAACATATGCTTTAAGTATTGTTGGCTCAATGCATCAAAAGAATATACTTTCATATTCACCCAGTCCTGTGTCCCATACTGCCATGTGAAGGTGAGAAAACTCCAAGGAAGGAACTTTCTGAAAAATCCATCTTTCCTCTCCCTCTTTATGGAGAAAAAAATGCTTAGAAGTCAATTTAGATGACGTCAGGTCAAGACAGCTGACAATGGGAGTTTTCTCAAAGTACATAGTAAAAAACCTGTTGATACATACTAAACAGACAGCTATCATCTGAGATAGGATTTAACAATTACTAAGATCTAGAAAAACAATGCCTTTTCCTGCCCTGCTTGGGAGTCACATCTCTTGACTCTGGTCAACAGTGAATGTTGATTCCTTAAAGAGACAGAGTAATTGTATCTCTTCTCCCAGATTACAGCTAAAAGAACATTATAGAGACTGTGTCACCATACAGAGGGATTAATGTTCAATATATTGAAACACAGATGGCCAATAAAATATATGATTTTTATATAGGATACATCACATTGGGGTTACATTTTCCACCCTCCAGTCCTTGGGTACAGTGGCAGATTTTAGTGACAAGTTACAAATTACTAACAGTAGGTCTGCGATTTCATATTTTAGTTCCTTCACAACGCTGGGGTGAATGCCATCTGGCCCTGGTGACTTGTTAGTATTCAGTTTGTCAATTTGCCCTAGAACATCCTCCAACATCACATTGATTTGTAATAGCTTTTCCAATTCCTCACCAACAAAGCAAGATTCCGGCGTGGGACGGGTACCTCCCCCAAATCCTCTGCAGTGAAGACTGATACAAAGAACTCATTCAGCATCTATGCAATGTCCTTATTCTCCCTGAGTGCCCCTTTTACTCCCTTGTCATCTAATAGCCCAACTGACTCCCTAGCAGGCTTCTTGCTTCTGATATATTTGAAAAAGTTTTGTTGCTTGTTTTTGCCTCTTGAGCAAGCCTCCCTTCAAAATCTCTCTTTGTCTGCTTTCTTAACATTTTACATTTACGTTGCCAGTGTTTATGCTCTTCCGTATTATTTTCATTGGGACTAGCCTTCCATTTCTTAAAGGATGTCTTTTTGGCTCTAATAGCCTCCTTCACCTCCCCATTTAGCCACAGTGGAAGACTTTTAGTCTTCCTGCTTCCTTTTTTAACTTGCAGGATGCATTTAATCTGGGCTTCCAGAAGGGTGCTTTCAAACAGCCTCCACACCTCTTGCAAACTTGTAGTCCTTGCAACTGGCTTTTTAGTTTCTTTTTAACTAGTTTCCTCATTTTGGCATAGTCTCCCTTTTTAAAGTTAAATTGATCAGTGTGATACAGCCCTGCCTGAATGGGAGCCAGTTACACCAGAAGAAATTAATGAGACGATCTTATCTTTGAAAAATGGGAAGGCACCAGGAGAAGATTTCATCCTGGGGGAAGTATTTAAATCATACCCCGATTGGTGGGTTGGAGTCCTGGCAGTGCTTTTTACACTTATTAACAACTCATGTTGTATCTCCAAGGAGTGGAAGGTTGGAGTTGTGGTTCCCATATTTAAGAAAGGAGACAAGCAAAACCCGGTAAACTATAGACCTATTACACTCTTACCAATATCTAAATTATATACAAAGTTGTTGTTAGGTTACAGAGGTGGATTGATAGTAAAAAAATTATCACCAAAGAGCAGGCTGAATTCTGGTCCCAGAAATGTACTTTGGATCACTGCCTTGTCCTTTCACATCTAATTAGCAGAAATAGGCTAAAGGAATTTTTAAAATGTGTGTCCTTTGTGGACTTTTCCTCTGTCTTTGATTTTTTAAACAGGGAAATTTTGTGGGAAAAGTTAAGGCTGCTGTCAATAGACAGGAGATTGTTGGCACTGATTCAAAGACTGTATACGGGCACTTCAATTCGAGTCCAAATTAATAATAAGGGTATACTCACAGAGCAAATTTGCACATCAAGAGGAGTTAGGCAGGGGTATCTGTT
Organism: Sphenodon punctatus; assembly: GCA_003113815.1. NCBI lineage: Eukaryota > Metazoa > Chordata > Lepidosauria > Sphenodontia > Sphenodontidae > Sphenodon > Sphenodon punctatus. The sequence goes on along the minus strand of QEPC01012908.1, from coordinate 1,747,210 downwards.
AGCCCCGGGGTTGTTTAATCTTTATGTAAATGATCTGATCCTGAATTTGAGGAATTCTGATAAGTATATGGCGCCAAAGCTGGGACCCTTTAGATGCCCAATACTCATGTATACTGATGATACCACCCTTTTATCCGTATCAGCTCTAGGATTGCGCAGATTATTGACCAACTTTGGGGAGGAATGTAAAAAACTGGAACTAAAAATTAATATCAAAAGACCAAAATTATGGTCTTTGAAACAAAATTCAGACCCCAAAAATGGTATCTCAGTGGAGAAAACGTTGAACAAGTTAAATTATTTAAATATTTAGATGTCATATTTGCATCTAATAGTTCATGGACCCCCCCATATTCAATCACTTAAGCAGAGTGTCAAGGTGGAATGCAACGTAATATCTAGACTTTTCAAAATTAAAGGAGGATGTCAGGTGAAGACAGCCCTTGAAATCTTTAAATTGAAAATAATATCCAAGATAAGATATGGGGCTCAGATCTGGGGGCATGAATCAGTAGGGTGGAAATCTCTTGAATCGGTGCAAAATATCTTCTTACGGAAGATACTTTTGGTCCCCGGATGTGTTTCTCCGGCTATTCTTAAACTAGAAACAGGGATGGGGTCCCTTAAGGCCATAATAACGGAAGCCTGACTGACCACAGTAATAAAGATAAAAGACCAGACAGAAAACGCGCTCCCAAAGCTTTGTCTGCAAGAGAAGATTAATACAGCTAGCAAGGATCCCTGGTGGGGGGCAACAAATCGGGTTATTCAGAGGTTAGGTTTCTCTCATGCTTTTTGTCAGATTTTCCCACAAAGGAGGCATGTAGAATACTCAAACAAAGAATTAAGGATTTGGATAATCAGACACTTAGGACATGGGCTAGTGCCTCCAGGATATCCACTACATACAATTTTTTTTTACCTAAGGCAGGGGGTTGCGATTATTTGGCTTATGAAATACCATATGGTCATAAAATTGCCTTTATAGCCATGCAGCTCCAGACACTGCGTTCTGCCGTAACAGAAGGCAGGGCAAGGGGTATTCCAGCTAGTGATAGGTTATGTCCATGGTGTGACCATATGATTGAAGAGCTCCCACATGTCCTGTTTATTTGCTCTCAGTACAGGGCACAGCGGGAAAGATTTTATTGAACCATTAAATGGCCTAGAGAGGCACCTGAGCTAAGACAAATGATTTATCTCTTAGGTGATAAAAGTATGAAGACCACACAGGAAGTGGCCCTCTATGGTTATTTAGTTAGAAAAATAAGAGAACGCTTAAGAAACCAGTAACGTCCAAGCGGTAGGAGATTATATTTGATGTGTATGGGGGACCTTGGGTAGTATCTTCTCCTAATCTTCACTCCTATAGGGGAAGGGGGAGTTTTGATAGGATTGTATGTTATTGTGTATGATTTGCTACCCTTTAACCAAGATTTATGGAAAGATGTTTCTATTTTTTATTGTATTGTTTTTATAATTTTGTCATGGCCAATTGGCTAGTACAAAAAAAGATGATGATTATTATTATTTAAAGTTAAAGTTAAAGTTACAGCTACTGCTGTACTTTTGTTTGTCTTTCTCACTCCAGAAATTATGTCAAATGTGATCATATTATGATTGCTATTGCCTAGTGGCTCCGCCACAGTTACTCCTTGCACCAGGTCCTGCGTGCCACTCAGGACTAGATCTAGAACAGCTCCTCCTCTCGTTGGTTCCAGCACCAGCTGTTCTAGGAAGCAGTCATTTACAGCATCCAGAAATTTGACCTCAACGTCCCGCCCCAAGGAAACATTCACCCAATCAATATTAGGGTAATTGAAGTCACTCATTATTATTATGTTGCTGACTTTAGTAGCCTGTCTAATCTCTTTTTTGCTTTATCAGTCTCTCTGTCCTGGTCAGGGGGACGATAGTATAGCCCTACTGCGATACTCTTCCCCTTTATACCTGGAATTTCTATCCATAAAGATTCTAGGGAACAGTTTGCATTCTTTAAAATTTTAATTGTACTTGACTCAATGTTGTCTTATACATCTAGAGCCACCCCACCACCATCTCTTGCAAAATAACTGTTTCCATTTTCTTCTAGTGTTGTGGGCAGGTGCCTTCTCTCAAGCTGAAGGCTTATAGGACATCTGCTTTCACAAGTTGGACAGTAGTTAAGTAGTCTTTTGGGGTCTATCTGACCCCAAAGTCCTACAAAAATTAGCAGAAATGGGGTTGGGGGGACAACGTGTTCCTCTTCAAATTGAATCAATTCTCAAATGAGGACGAAACCAAATTTTCTGTATTAATTTCATCTTCCTAGTATGTGTTATAGTCTTTGCATTGAAAAAATTGGGCACTCAAAGGTCCATCTGAAACTGTGAATAATACCCTACCTCCCAAGATTTCCAGCAGCCAAAGAAGGCACAAGCCCTGCCACCTCAGCTAATAAACTCTGCCCCTCACACCTACATGCATGCACACAAATACCTGCAAATAATAAACCTACTACTTGCTTCAGCTCTACTGGAAACCATACATACTGCAAAACAAACCAGTTTTATTGAGCAGACGGAAGGCAGGAACTATGTCACATTCTTGAGTGCCATCTGCTGGCAGTTTATCTATTAAAACGTTTATATATGTACAGAGATCATTCCCGTCATATTCTCCTATGTCCTTTATTTATCCCTTCATCAAGACTGCATCAGGCAGGGGCAGACACTTTCTCTCCCTGCTGCGCCTGTCATGAAAAGGAGGATCCAAAAAGCATTTGAGGTGCTCTCCTCTGCCATTTACCAGTCACATCCCTCATTCACTGACAGTACTAAACACTTTCTTCAGTGGCCTACCTGGAACTTAAATGCTCCAGGGAATCTTGTCACTGTGCTTGCCCTATCATCTCCTTCCGAGCCAGCCACATGCTAGGCACCTGTCCTGGCATTTTGCTTATAATGGAAATGACCCAACCTCAGCTTCTCCTGTACTCCCCTACTGTGCGTCTCTCTTTGCCAACGTTTATCCTACCTACGTCAGAACTTAAGAACAATTGAAGAGAAGGCTATAAAAGAGGGAGGGTAGGGTCATCTTTGAGTAAGGTAAGTCCTGTGTGGGTATTACACATGCCTGAGATGCAAGCCATAAAAAAAAGCCATAAACCACACAGGCCCATGCTCTGCCGTACAGTGTATCGCATCAGCTTTTGCATTTGGTAGGAAGCCCTTTAACAGCAGAGACCTATTCGTTTGCCATTGGCTCCCCGATGTACAGCCATATGTATGCTTTGCTTATAAATAATTAGGAACACTTTTCAAAGGCTCTCTGGGGGAGAGCCAGATCCATCCATAGGTGCTTTCAAACATGCTGGCTCCCACTGACACCACGGACGTACTTGGGCAGTGATGGCAGCTGTCACTCTGGTCGAGAATCGGCCCAGCCGCTGAACAAACATGACAGTGGCCGGAGTGAGGAGATGCAGGGACCCCCCCCTCCCTCACCCCACCCCTAGAGAGCCACCATGGCACCTAGCCCCCCTTGCCACTCCGGACCATGGTAAGTAAAGTGGGCTTTCAGATGGGAAAGCCCGTTTTACTCCAGTTCCAGCAGCCAGATCCCAACTGTGGTTGGGGGCTAGCCTGGGCTGTGACTTGGGGATTTGCCCAAGTCACAGCCCAGGTTAGTTGGCACCATGGCTAGGATCTATCCCGTGCTAACATCTGGCACCCAGGATGTGGCTACTTTGATATGTGGCCCCCGTGCCAAAGCGGGGAATACTGTGGCAAAGCGGGCCACCGCTTTGGGGTCTGAAAACACCCCATGTGGGGATCGAGGGAAACATCTCTTGATGGTTTAGCAGGAGGTAGTTAACTGAGGTATGCGTACAGCACAGAGAATACCCACCGTATTCCTCATCTTCATCTAGTTGCTTCATCACTGCTAGGCTTTTGTTAAAGTCAGCATGGAGGGCATTACAGTGCATACTGGAAAGGGAGACTGCATCAGCATCAGACTGGGGCAGCCACTGTCTCTCCCTGCTGCTCATGTCATGAAAAGGATGATCTGAAATGCATTTGAGGTGCTCTCCTCTGCCATTTACCAGTCACAGCAATCATTCACTGAAAGTGCTAGATGCTCTCTTCAGTGACCTACCCAGAACTTAAATGCTCCAGGGAATCTTGTCACTGTGCTTGCCCCATCATCTCCTTCTGAGCCAGCCACATGCTGGGCACCTGTCCTGGCATTTTGCTTATAATTAAATTGACCCAACCTCAGCTTCTCCTGTTCTCCCTACTGTGTGTCTCTCTTTGCCAACCTTTTGATCTCCTCCTTACTCCACTTTCAACGCTTCCTGCAATTTCCTGCTCCTGACATTGCCCCTTTACTCCTTCAGATCACTTCTCAAAACCCACTTCTCCAATGTATCATCTAACTCAAGAGTGGGTAACTAACTACAAGCCTAGGGACCAAATGCAGATTTTTATTTGGCCCCTTCCCAGCTCTTGGATCTGGCCTCTAGATCCAGTTTTTACCCTCCAAGCACTGAAAGATGGAGCTCAGAGAAAGGGAGCAGAGATGAGGGCATTCCCACAAGGATAGGGGATGAATCCATGATCTAGAATCACCTTCCTCTTCCTCCCCCCATCCTGAGTGCCCTTAATTACCCCTGTCTGCAACGTCTATGCGGCCCTTGGAGCTTAACTTGTACAAATTTTCAACATGACCCTTGGGAGAGAAAAGGTCCTCATCCCTGATCAAACCAGGAACCCAGGTGCAAGTACAGATGATGAGGGCCACAGAAGTGGACAGATGGATGTATCTTCTGATTCGTCTCTCACTCCACTCTATAGCTGCTCAACTAGATACTGTTCTTTGGCCTTTGTATTGTACCTGCATTGGCTTTGGATTGGCTACAGAACAGCTTTAGGCTTTTGTTTCCTTTTTTAATGAGAGAAACAGGTTTATATGCCCACCAAGCCCTGCTCCGGCTCCCAAGACAGAGCTAAGAGTGCACCAGGGAGATACTGCAGAGGATAAACGGGTGGGAACTGGTGGCAGCAGGAATTAGTCTTTATAGCCTTTAAAATGTTGTATTTAGGAGATGGTGCGCATAAGGGGTTCCACTCAGATCCTACTACAATATGGGCGGATTCAGACGTGTCTTTAAATCGCACAGAAGCCTCGGCGGCATAGTGCGATTTTAAAAACCCCGCACTTCCAGGCTGGTGTGAATGCGCTGAGCGCGCACATTTGTACCTAGCCCGAATGTTTGGAGCGCGGTTTGAAAACCTGCTCGGAGCAACTTTTCAATCCGCACTCCAAACGTTCGGGCTAAGTGGAAATGTGCGTGCTCAGCGCATTCACACCAGCCCGGAAGTGCGGGGTTTTTTAAATCGCACTATGCCGCCGAGGATTCTGTGCGATTTAAAGACACGTCTGAATCCGCCCAAAGACACATACCAGTATACACTGACAGGCAAGAGTACCTGAGGAAAAGAACCCCCGAAGAAAGCCTCCGAGGGAATAGTGCAGACTGCAGAGAGAACAGAACAGCAGGTGCAGCATGCCTTGCAGTAAACCAACCAGGGGAAGCCCACAGACTGCTTGGAGCTCCTACACAGACTGATACTCAATTGTACATAAATGTGCATCATCTCCCCCACCTCCTTCTGGCTGCTTGGGAGAAGTGATCCCACCCCCAGTCATTAAAGTCCAACCATCATAGGCCATTTATTTTGTGCCATTTATAATAATACATTTATTTGTTTAGTCATATTGGCCATAACAAAATACAGCAACAAGCACAATAAAACACACTAAATACATAGATAAAAGAAAACACAACCAAATAAAAAACCAAATCCTCCTCATTTACAAAAACGAGAGTCATAATAAAATCATCAATTTTAATTCACAGTACCATTCCCCAAACCTACTCTCCTACTTCTCCTTAATAACATAAACACCAAATAAAAATTGAGCGACCTTGTCAATGGTTTCTTTACATGGGTCTTGCAATAACTTCATCATCATGGCCTCACCCTTGTGCCCCATCATTTCCCTCAGCACAGGTATTATTAATTTTTGGCGTAAATCCTTATAGAGTGGACAATACAGACAAATATGAGTCAATGACTCGACCTGGTTCAGGGGGCAGGAACACAGCCGCTCAGCCAAAGGGATTCCACCATACCTCCCCAATGTGAGAGCAGAGGGGAAATAGTTAACCCTGGCCAACAACAATAGCCTCCTCTTTAATGTCGATAACCCACAATCCAGATAGACCCTTGACTGACTGGTTTCTCTTAACAGGTCCTTTAGCGGACCATAGGCAGAACTGGCACTTATAACTGCCCATCTTTCCTGCCTGCCCACATCCGCCAATCTCTGGAGGACCATGGCCCTTGCAGCTTTTTATCCTAACGGGGCTATAGCCTCTCGTGAAAACCCCAATAAGTTCAGCTTCCCCTCCACACGGTGAACCCAATAATTCAGGGACGTATCCTTGAGAATCATTCTTGTTAATGGGGCTACTGACCCAAAATGCAGCCTTAGCCAGTAGCTTAGAGTGCCCTTCCAAATCTGTTCTTCAAGCGGGATTATACCACACTCCGCATACAGCACCAAACTACTAACTCCAGGAGGGGCTAGTAATAAAGAGTGAACAAAACCTGCCTGAATACGCTCCAGAAACTTAACTTTATCTAAAGCCCCGAGCAAGGCCCCATAAAGCAACTGGGGGATACATTTTAACAAAAAAACTTTCAAAGCTAGATTGACCAAATTGCCCCCATGCGAACCGAAAAAGGCCAACAGGGACTTTGCCAGCTGTCTCGCCCGAGAACAGGCACTAAGGGTCTGGACAGACCAAGTGCCTGTATGATGATAAAGAAGGCCCAGGTATTTGTACACCTTTACCTGCTCCACCTCCTTTGTGTCAATAAACCGACTTTGTTTTTTTAATTTACTGGAAAACACCATTACTTTGGTCTTGCCATAATTAATCTCTACCAAATTCTTCTGGCAATACTTCGCAAATGCCTCCAATGCACGCCGTAAGCCCACCTGGGTATGGGACAAAAGGACGGTGTTGTCCGCATAGAGAAGACAAGCCACATGGGTATTCCACACCCTCGGGGGATGACACCTTTCAATTGAGAGTACCCGAGTCAGATCGTATAAATAAAGGCTAAACAGGATAGGCGCCAATGCACACCCCTGCTTAACCCCTCTCCATGTCTGGATTTTATTTGATAAGGCCCCCTGATGGTTAAGCCTAACCTTCATAGATGTGTCCGTGTACAGTTGTCTAATCAGATGTAGCAACCGCCTATCTACTTCCAAATCCTGTAGTTTTCTCCATAAACACTCCCTAGGGACTAAATCGAAGGCTGCACGCAGATCCACAAATGCGACAAAAAGCCCCTTTCCTGGGGAAGCGTACCTCTGGATCAGGTGGGTGAACAGAAAACAATGATCGGTGGTTGAACAACCTTCACAAAAACCAATTTGTTCAGGTGTCAAGATCTCTCTGTCCCTTATCCATTTCTTTAGCTTTCCCAGCAAAAACTTCGCATAGAGCTTGCCCAGTATGCTAAGGAGACTAATAGGCCTAAAGTTATTCGGGTCATCCGCCACCCCCTTCTTCAAGATTGGGACCACTATTGCCGAGGTCCAATCCGATGGTACCTTCCCCTGGCTGTTAACTGCAGTGAATAATATTGCCAACACTGGGGCCCACCAATCTATATTATCCTTAAACAGTTCTGCTGGTAAAAAGTCCCCCCCTGGAGCCTTCCCGACATTTAATGAAGCAATCAGTTCCCTAATATCATCCTGAGTGACAGGCGGCCATTCCTCCGCACCCAGTAGTAAGTCTAATACGGGTTCAATCACCATGGGAGGGGAAAAGAGTAAAGCAAAATGTCTCTCCCACTGCTACGAGGCGACTTTCATACCACCCTCACTATGCCCTTTCCCGCAACCCCTGATCAGTTGCCAAAATCTCTGAGAACTTAAATCTCTGGCAGCTGTCTCAATTTGTACCCACCTCTGCCTATAATATGCCATCCTCTTAGCTTTAAGGAGGTTCCTGTAGGAACCCCTCTTTTCCACCAACTCTTGCCTTACCAAATCTGAAGTACCCTTCCTATATGATCTATAAGTTTTTCGGAGGTTTGCCCTGGCACAACGGCCCTCACCATCAAACCATGCTAACAAATTTCCCCCTCCCACCTTGGAGCCCTCCTTTCTCAAAGGGGTAATTACCAACAAAGGGCTCAGCCACTTCACAATTTCCTGGAAATAATCCCCAATTGATACTAGGGTCTAGGGCTGGGTCAGTAAACCTCTGAAGCCATCCCCTTTTTCCAAATTCAGGGCTAACCTCATAGTTCGTCCCAAATCCTCGTCCCATTTCCTCCTCACTGGGCCACAGTCCCGGCACTCCTGCCAGGACGTGACAGCCAGGGATACCCCCACATTTAAGACCAAAGCAAGTGGCATATGATCACCTGAAGGCCACGCATCCACCTGGAATCTTGACACTATTGTGATGACATCCCATGAAGCCATAAAGTAGTCGATAAGGCTACTCCCCTGCTTCGAAATAAATGTATACTCGCCAGGGTAATCCTCCCAGCCCCTACCATTTAATAAATACAAATCAAACTCAACTAACATCTTAGACAGGAGGATCCCGTGTCTATTTAGGCCCTCATCCTTTGAGAACCTTTCCAGGAGCATAGCCGGGGGTTCCTCCTGCCAAAATGCCCCAAAGTTAAATAAGTCGCTATCACATGCCCCCATCCTCGCATTAAAGTCCCCTGCTAAAAGGAGACCAGCTTCTGGGAATTGTTTCTTGATCCCCTGCAGGAAGGATATTACCTCCCCCCAGATCCCCTCCTGGTAACTGGGGGCATTTTCCGGAGGAATATACACTGTAGCTACCAATACAGAAAAAACCTCTGACCTCAATAAACACCCACAAACATATGGGGAATCACTTACTAATGGGACCACACGTACCCTTAAGTCAGCTCTTACCATACAGGCTAAACCCGCTCGGGGTCTACCTTTGGCAAAAACTTTGCAAGCTGGCTGTCCTATCACCTGGTATCCTGGGAAGGAGAGATCCCCCATTAACCAAGTCTCTTGTAAAAGAATAATCTCAAAGGTGCGTAAATATTCAAGGAAGCCTGGCTCAGCTATCCTGGACTTCCACCCAGAGATATTCCAGGAGAGAGCCTTCCAATGCCCTCCTCTGTCATCCCTTTGTTGTCAATCTGTCTTTGGTTTCCCCCACCCTTCCACCATCATAGGCTGATCCTGACACCATCTTGGGCTGATACACCCAGTGCATTCTCTAGAGAACTGGACTCAAAGACAGCTAATTAGATATTTAGGCCTTGGAACAGGCAACGCAGAGCAGTGGCAGCTAATCAAAGGGACTTGAGAACTCCTCTAATTTAGCTATTAATAAAAGATTAAAGAAGAAAACAAACATGTTCCACCTCTTTAAGAGCTCTCCGCGTAAGCCTCAATGGAGGGAAAAGGTATCTGAAAGCAGAACCTAACTCAAGCAAGGGAGGAAAAAACTGCTTCCTTTCCACTGCATTCCAACCTTTCTGGGGGTTAAAGTTATTTTACTTAAGGGTGTGCAATTCGTTTTCATTATTATGATAACGAAAATGAAAAATTTCATTTTATTTTTCATTATTGTAATAACAAAAACGAAAAACAACAAGAAAAACAACAAAAACTGATTTTTTGTCTTTAAAATAATGGGAAAACACTGAAAAAAGTATTTCTGGCTATAACATTTGTGTTCCTTATTCAATTCTTATGACATTTGGGGAGATTTTACCTCCTACGGAAGGAACTGTGTGTACCAAATTTCAAAAATATTGAATAAAGGAAACCGATTTTATAAGCAATTGAATGTTTTGCTTTTAAAGAAAAGAAAAGAAAAGCTCCATACACATTCCTGACTACAGATTCTTTATCTTACATCAAAGTTTCATGAAACCTGGGACTATTAAGGCCCTCCCCAAGATTACCAATAATAACAGATTTCAGAAAGATTGGATAAAGGGTCCTGATGTTATAAACCATTAACTTGGAAATGGATTTCAGGCTGTAGCATTTTTCTATCCCATCCTGTTTACAAGACATTTGACAGAAATATATCCCACACCTTCACTTTCAGCTCTGCCAAACTACAGGACAATTTGATACAGGGTTCCAATTTTATAAGCAATTGAATTTGTCCCCTTGAAGACCATTATTCAGATAAATAGCAGCACATGCAGTGTCAGTCACAGGCAGGCACCTGGCATGGCAGGGGGAGGGAGGCTGTAGGAGGGAGGATGGGGAGCAACAGACTGACAGAAATATTCACTGGCCAATTACTGCATGCTTCCAGCTTTACAGGACCAATTGGTGGTGGCTTCAAGACAGGCATAGGGGTGGTCCTGAGGTGGGCATAGAAGGGAAATAACTGGGACTTTGGGGATAGAATCCCAGGAAGCAGGAGACATGGCTTACATATCCAGGCTGGCCAATTATCATCACAAGCACATCCTGCAGCACTGTGACAGAGGACATAAGAGAATCTCTATTGGCTCTTTCCTAAACAGATGCCTCAAGCTTCCCAGTAACAACTACGGGAGAGAATTGGGGGTGGTCTCAGCACAGAATGAGAATATTTCGTTGACATTTCTGCTGGCCAATTGGCATCACAAACATCTTATACCACAGTGACATGTAAGAGAATCCCTGGCATAGGCTCATTCTCTTCATATGCTGTTCAGGCTTATAAAATTGGGTCCCTGTATCACATCTTTCTGATATTTAGTACAGATGATCCTGAATTTGGCAACCCTGCCAAATTTCATGCACAATGGTTGGACTACAAAGAGGTTACAGTCAGATATACATTTATAAGTTAATTGCTTATACCACCAGGACCCTTTATCCAATCTTTCTGAAAGTTGGCATAGATAGTAAACCTTGGGAGGGGTATAAACTTGCCAAGTTTAATCCACATTAGATGGGAGACAAAGAAGTTACACAGCCAGGAAAGTATATGCAGATTTTTGCAAAATAACATAATTCAACTGTTTATAAAATCAGATTTTTTTGTCCAATCTTTCTGGAATTTGGTAAACATTATGCCTTCCATTGGAGGTACAATCTCTCCATATTTCATCCAAATATAATGAAAAATAAAAAGGTACAGCTTAAAATGTGTTTTCCATTGAAACCAATAGAAATCATAAAACCAAAGCAAAAACAAAAACAAAATTTTGATATTTACAGGGAAAAAAATGAAAGATTTACATAACAAAAATAAAAAATGAAAACAAAAAATGGCATGCATTCCTGGTGCACACCTCTAATTTTACTTCTCATGGAGAGAAAGCAGAGAGAGGAAGACACAGAAGAGAAATAACAGGATAAAATTAGACCAAAAGAAAGCAAATGGCACAGAGTCAAGAAGAAGTAGGGGGAGGAAGCTACTTTAAAATGTTTGAGAATGGCTCAGTGAATGTTATAAATTGGAAGATATACTGTTACTGAATGTTTTCCACACAGAAATCTTCCTTTAATTGTATCTAATTTGTTATTAAAAGGGTACCATTGTAGTGTATATTAAGCTGGCTAGATGTCTCCAGCATATTCTAGTTACTTCTATGCAGTTCTCTTGTCATTGGAGCACTGTACTTATCCACTGCAACTGTAGTATGTACCTTTTTGCCAGTACACGGGTTTTGTTATGTTGTACCGGGTTCAGCAAACAAAGGGGGCAGTAACACCTCATTAACCCATCAGAAGAAAGAGACATAAAAGTGACTCCTGTGTTTATTCATTGCTGGGAAGTAGGGGTAGGGAACCTTTTCTCACTTTAACAAGCTTGTGATAAGCGCTGCTGTCAAACAAAGAAAGGTAACACCCAGGCAGGAGGGAGCTGTGTACCAGGGATCAAGATGAAAACTAAAAAAAAATTGGAAGGGTGTGACTATGTGAGAGATGATTCTTTAGCATGCCAAAAAGGACTATCACTGTTCCACCTGTGGTCCTCTGAGTGACTTTAAAACTTTAGAGCCAAAGTCAGTGTACACATTTGAGAAATTTGACTTTTTAATAGGCTGAGTTTCAACTTGAACCATCAGTCCTGCAGATACAAATAGCTCCAAAGTTAGTCAGTGGGCTGTTGCAAATTTTCATAAACAAATGCAAATTTATGCAAACAAGGGGTGGCATGAAGTGTACCTATTTCTCTCCATCAAATGTTGGAGGGTATGGACATAAATGGTGATGAGAGTGAGAAGAGCATGTTCTTGATAGCAATACAGGTGGAGAGAAAGAACTAGCTAAGGGGTGTGTGTGTGTGTGTGTGTGTGTGTGTGTGTGTGTGTGTGTGTGTGTGTGTTGACCATAGGTCGAAACAATACAAAAAATACAAAATACAATAAACAATACAAGCCGCTAGTGACAAAAAACCCAACACAATAAAACAGCATTTGTAAAATCAAAGTTTGTTTGCCTCCAAACACATCGCCGCATCAGAGTTCAAAACAGTACACAAAATACAAAGTCCAAAATCCAAAAATCAGTACAAAAAGCAACAAAGGGTAAAAACAGACATGACGCTAACCACCCTTAACCACCCTTGGTGGTTATTTATGCATGCTGCAGGACTGTATTGGTGCCCTATGCAGCCCTGAAACATGCATAAATAACCACCAAGGGTGGTTAAAGTGTGGTTAGCGTCATGTCTGTTTTCACCCATAGGTCACTAATAGCATAAAACAGCACAAAAGGACAGCAAAACTCAAGCTTGACTAATTTCATATGATCTAAATTACAAAAGCTGAGAGAGATTGCTACCATATGTTTATCTCTGAATCATCAGAGCGTGAACCAGGTTTGCAACTTTCAATATAATGTAATCGTGGGGATTTGCCAGTAAGAAGGATAATCTTAAATGGGTATCCCAGGGTACTCTAAGTTTAAGAGTCAGCACCAATTACAACGCTATTTAATAATTGTAAGCAATTTTACAACTCGCAGGGCATTGACCCTCCTGAGGTTCCAATTGATGCCTTCGAGCATGTTGGAAGGATGGTACAATCAGATTCTGCCCTTGTGTCTTACAACAGGTGGAAGATCTCTCCCATTACTTGTTTAATTGTTTATTCTCAGGAACTAAGTATTGAAGCAGGGTGTGTAGGTCTGAGTACAGACTGCACTAGAGGACCAGAATGGTTAAAGGGCCTGATCCTGTTCACATAGCTGTCAAAGGAGGTTTTGCCATTGACTTGAATAGAAGGATTAGCATCTCCAGGGGTGGGGAACTTCAGGCCTGAGGGCCAAATGAGGCCAAGAGCTAGTGTTTGTTTGGACCCTTTCCTGCTCCTGGATCAGGGGCCACCCTGAATCCAGTTCCTACCCCACAAGCACTGAAAGACTGAGCTCAGGGTAGGGGAGCAGAGATGAGGTTATGTACACAAAATTAGGAGACAGATTCATGGTCTGGACCCTCCTCTTCCTGAGTGTACCCCTTAAGAATCTCTGCTCCCAACTTCTATGCTGCCCTTGTAGCTTGTACTCATTTTCAAAATGGCCCCTGGGAGGGAAAAGTTTCCCTTCCCATGGATTAAAGCCTAGTAATTACACCAGCTCCTTCTGAACATAGATGCTAAACCCTCCTGCCACCAAGGGTGATGCTTTCTCAATATCTCAGCATGGCAGGGAAAGGCAGTGCCTTCATTTCTAAATCTGTTTTAAAAATACTTGTCATTCATCTGAGCTCATTCATGAGCCTACGATATTTTTGCTCTGCAGCTGCAAAATAGCCAGCCAGCCTAGACACCAAGCGTTCAGTATGCCACTCTAAGAAAAGAAATAGATCACTGATTATGCCATTGATATAAGGAGCAAGGGGAACAAGGGAATTGGTGTTTGCCCAGTAGGCAGATCAGTAGAGGACATGTTGTTAAAGTTTCTGGAGGAGTAGACAGAGCTATTAAAAAGAAACACACAGGCTAAAATAAATAAGTGTGGACGAATCAAGAACTTCAGTGGGGTCATCATGGCACTCCATATTTAAAAGCCTAGCAGTTTTCTTTTCATAGAATCAGAATTGTAGAGATAGCGGGTACCTTAAAAGTCATCTTGTCCAATTCCCTGCATGAAACAAGTTTCCCCACACCTAAACCATCCCAGCAGATGAATCCACCACAACCACTAACAACAACAGTGACTGTAAAAACAAGCAAAAAACTAAACTATGGAAAAAAAATACAATTTAATAAAGACAATCAAAAAAGTTAATAAAAAACATATGAGTCAGTAAAATACCCATACAGTATACAAATCTAATGGGTAATAAAAGTCCAACATGTTTTGAGTCCTAACTCTTCTTCAGGGACACTCTGTATATAAAGAGTTGCTAGAAATCAGGAGTAATAAGAAGGAAAATTTCAAATAACAGCATGCAAGAACCAATAATCAGAGAGGATAGTGAATACAAAGGAGAGTAATCTATACCTCTCTGCAGCTCAGAAGCTAACTTGTAATGCCTCTCAATGAGCTGGACTTTTATTACACATTTTGGATTCGCACACCGTATGGATATTTTACTGACTTGTTTTTATTATATAATTTTTAATGAACTTTTTTGATTGTCTTTATTAAATTGTATTTTTCCCCTCATAGTTTAGCTTTTGTTGTTGACAGCAGATGAATCCACCAAGAGAAGAGTACAGCTTAGGTCTGAAATTGAAATTCTGCCTAGTTTCCATTTTTGCTGGAACTGGATGGTTTGAATGGTCTGATTGGAATTTGGATCAGACAAAATTCCGGTCAGAATTCCAATTGGATCAATCTAATTGGGGGGGGGGCATTTTGCTCATGCATAAAATGGCCACTACCATAGAATAAAATAGCAGCCACCACCGCACTGCAGTTTGTTGTACAGTGGTGGCTATTTGTGCAAATTGTACAATTGGAATTCCAATTGAAACATTATTTCAATCGAAATTCCAGCAACCATTCTAGTTCTGCAGAACTCTTTCACGAAATTGGAATGGCTGTTTTGAACCAGTCCTACTTATAATAAAATCTGACACAAGCCGAGATCAGGATTGACCAGTTCATGCCAATGCCTGAAATAACAGAAAACAATTTTGTAAAATACAGCCAATGACTTGGCAAGTGAGCCATGCCCCGTTTTAAATGAGAAAGCAAAAAGGCTGCAAGATAAAGCAGCCTGGCTGGAATAGGAGCACATCATCCTAGCCTTTGTTCATCTCTATGGCAGAGGCATCTATTTGGAGCATTTAACACCCAATCCTGAAAACCTTTACACATGCAAGAAATACAGACCCATAAATGGAGCCACACAGACCTCAGTGAGGCTACTTGCTTAATTAAAGGTTTGCAGGAGGGCACTCTTACTAATTTCAACAGGCCATGATAACAGAACTACGGCCACATTCTCCCAAAAAACAGCTACATTAGTTTATTAAGCCCTTAACTCATTTGTTAGTATCGTATCGTTCACACATCAGGAAGAGGCAAAGTGTGTACGCTGGAATTATCAGGAGCAAATAATCCCCTTCATTTTCTAAATCAAAGTTTGCTGTAATGTGAACCCTTCCAGTGCTTAGTTGGTGATTGAACACGGTATACATATCATTCTCAGGCTGCAGTGCAAAGTATCTCTTCCACTGAAAACTCTATGGAATTCATCCCGGAATGCTTTGCATGCGAGGCATGATGGGATAGGTGTCATTGTGTGCCTTTTTATGACCTGGCCTCTGGTGGTAGATGACAGTGGTACTAGCTCTGTTGAGGACTCTAGCGTGAATGGTACCAAAGTGAATTACTCAAACAATTGCTTCAACTTTGATAAATCAGTTTAGTTTTGTACATCTGAACTTGGCCTAATTTAATTATAACTATTTAGGATTCAAAGCTAATAATTTTTTCCCCTGTAGAAGGCAAAGAATTTAAGATCAATTATGGCTCCAAAACAAACTAGAATACATTTCTCCTCTCTGAGACAGCTGGTTTTCGCAGGGCTATTTCAATACTGAAGTGATTATCTTTGTTCCTTCAGTTACTTCATTTTCATTTTTCTATTAAGTGGCTTCCCCTCCTGGAGCAGATTGGACATTTCCCTCCATTTTTCTTTTCTTTTGCTGTATCTTTGCTTTGACATTCTTTCACATCACAACACAATAATACACTTCTGCCTCTTGTGGGCCTGACAAACCCTTATTTATGTGATTAGTTTCTATAGATTTCTATCTTTTATTTGTGATGTCAATTTCAAATGCTTCTTCCTTTCCCAGGTCAAACTTTTGGAAACCAGTGGGTGGCTGGTGTAAGAAGTGAGAGTCCAGTGCAACGCCCATTGAAATCAATGGAAAGATTTCAACCTACTTCACAGCCCTTCAGTCATCAACGGTGAATTCAGCCTATTATCCTCTCTTACTATCCCGATGATGCTATTATCCTCTCTTACTATTCAAGACAGGACCCTCATATAAAACATCTGCAGGCAGGGGAGCTGATGGACAAACATTTATTCATGGAACAAGACAGCAGATTTAATAACTCTTTTCTGCCAATTTGAAACCCCAGGAAATAGATATCCTTAGAGAGATGTAGCCACAAATCAGGCATGTGTGCCTGTTGAGGGAACAAAGACCTTCATAAAGAAAATGGAATCCATAAGGAAATACGTAAACAAAGATCCATTTCATTTGTAACACTTTGGCTCCATGAGATGATGATAGTAGAGATCTTAATATCCTAAGCATCCATCAGGTTTGTGGAAGAGGGAACTCCAGGCCTATACCTAAGGGAGGAATATGGGCTCTGCCCTCTGAATGTTCCCTCCCACTGCATAAATAAGATGTGATCCAGGTTTTCCCTTCAGTTTCCTAGTTTGAAGAAACTGCTTCCCTTGCCATGCAATCTGCCACCTTGCTATGCCAATGTCCTAGCTAGGAACCTGGGGAGAGCTGTTGAACACATTATGGAACAGAACATATTGAAATATTGATCATTTTCATCTTTTCCCAGGTTGCTGCTTTGAGCTAATTAGTTTGGAGAAGCAATCGTGGAGCAAACCAAATAGCCACAGATTAAGAAGCAGTCATTACGTCCCAGGGGGCAGGACCTGCTTTGGACCAGAGGTGCTTCCCATCATATTAATGCAATCAGTGGAAAGTTATTTGTTTATTTTGCAATCCATATTTTAGAGGAACTCCTGTTGAGTTTTCAATCAGTGCCTGCTTCTCAGCACCCCTTACCCTCTGGCTCTGAGTGCTTGGTAGTAGCTCTTCAGCACATTTTTTAATCAAGACATTCAGTTTTGTAAGTATATTTAGATGACAGCACATCAAAGCATATGCTCCATATAGGAACACTTTTAATGAGGAGTAATTTAATAAAAACAGCAGAACAGTTTTCAAAAGCACTCAACATTGAACTCAAGAGGAGCGTTTCTTGCCAACATGTTGCTAGTGACCATAGGAATGGCTATAATGGATAAATGGCCCACGGTCTATTGAGCCCAAGTCTCTGAAACAGCGGCTTCAGAGAAAAGTGGAAGAACTTTGAAATAAGCAGAGCACATGGGGGAATGGTCAGTCCCCATGAAGGTCTCATTGTTATCCCCAAGAGAGACTGGCTTAAAACCCAAATCTTTATTTATTTATTTATTTTATGAATTTGTATCCCACCCCTCCTGCAAAGCAGCTCGGGCAGCTTCCAACAATATAAAACACAATATAATAAATATAATAAAATACAGTTTAAAATCATCCATAACAATAAAATTATTTAAAACAGGGCTTTAAACATTACAAATAATAAGTCAGGTGGGGGAGCACCTCACCCCACCCTCCCACCCTCCCCAAAGGCCTGGGCGAACAGCCAGATTTTGCAACTTCACTGGAATGTCAACAGGCTAGGGGCCAGGCGAGCTTCCTCTGGAAGAGGGTTCCAAAGGCGCGACCCAGCCACCGAGAATGCCCTCTCCATTGTGCCCCCCCGCTTAACACGGGGGACCTCCAAGAAGGCACCCCCGGCGGACCAAAGGAGCCACTCGGGGGCACGGAGGGCGAGGCGGTCCCTGAGGTATGAGGGGCCCAGCATATTGATAAATATGGGCTTTATAAATCAACACCAAAACCTTGAACCTGGCTCAGCACGTTATCGGCAACCAGTGCAGAGCTCAACGCACAGGTGTAATGTGCTCCCAATGGCCCATCCCCGTAAGAGGATGAGCCACTGCATTCTGCACTAGCTGCAGCCTCCGGACCAGGAACAAGGGAAGTCCCACAGAGAGCGCGTTACAGTAGTCCAGCCTCGAGGTGACAAAAGCATGGATGAGGGAGACCAGGCCCGGGCCGGAGACGAACGGACGCAGCCTACGCACCAGATATAGCTGGCGGAAGGCAGCCTTAGCGACTGCCTCCACCTGCCGCTCCAGGCGGAGGTCTGCGTCCAGTATCACCCCCAGACTCCGGACCTGCTGAGCTATAGGAGGGTGAACCCCCCCAACAAAGGGGGCCACTACCTCCCTCACTCTCCCCACCAACATCACCTCTGTCTTATCGGGGTTGAGCTTCTGTCTGCTCTGCCGCATCCATTCTGCCACGGCCTCCAAACATTGGGATAGCAACGGGACAGCAGGGTCTGGGTCAGTTGAAAAGGAGAGGTACAGCTGAGTATAATCAGCATATTGGTGACACCGCACCCCGAACTCTCTCACGCCCTCCCCCAAGGGCTGCATATATACATTAAATAATAATGGAGACAGAATAGAGCCCTGCGGAACGCCGCATGATAAGGCGTGGGGGCACGATGTCTCATCCGCCAACACCACCCTCTGGCTTCTCCCCGAGAGGAATGAACGGAACCATTCAAGAACAGTCCCATCCAGGCCCCCC
>QEPC01012908.1:1689901-1726114 GCA_003113815.1 Sphenodon punctatus | reverse complement strand
CCTCCCAGTGCTCCCCCCGCTGCCACCAGGGTAACCACTGGGAAACCCTCCCCCCTCTTACCCACCCCACCTACACCCCCACCCTACCACCCTAGCCCTGCACAGAAAGTCCCACAGAAAAAACAATAGTGTCCCCCCCGCCATCCCCTGCGGCCCCAAAGTGCCCTGCCCTTTGGCCGCAGCCCTTCGGACTGAGACCTGCGGCTCGCGGCCTGAGGCTGGAGCCGCTGGGCACGAGCTTTAATGCCCCTGGCTACTTCCGGGTGGGGGAGGGGACCAGCCAGCCTCTCAACCGGCTTCTATGCTCCCCCTGCCCTCCGGGAATCTTGAGCATCTATACCCTGTCACACATTTTTGTATTGACAGGGCCATTTGAAGACCTTTAGAAATGAAGGACAAATAGATTTGTGAGGCTCCCCCTCCCTTAGCGTAAATATTTTGTTTGTGGCTGGCAGTTGAGGCTGACTTACAGTGATGTGATCCCTCCTTCAAGACTGGGAGGGAAGAGCTAAGTCCCCACGTCACCTGCTGCCTATGGATGGAAGCCAGTGGAACCATCAACATTGGGTGATTAAGGGGCTGGACACTGCTTCCTGCTTCCAATCTTGAAGGGGACATCTGAGGGATTCTGTCACCCCAATGTAGCCCCCTAGATATGAGAGGCCTGGCTAACTGCCTCCCTTGTTGCCCCTGCTCCCCAAACAACCCTGTTTTGTAATATTAACTATAACAACCTTGGATAATCTTTGCCAATCCACTGAATATTGCTGAATCTTTTGTCTCATCTACATGAATTCTGTTAGTGCATGAAAGAAAGTATTTTAGTTGCTACGTGGTTTATCAGTAGCTACGTAGAATCCCATCAGCTAGCAGTTTGCCAGTAGTGACATGGAATCTCAGTTAGAGAAAATCATCCCCTCAACTAGGGCACAGAAAGGAACTCCCCTCCCCACTCTGGCTGGTGGTGAAGAATGGGGTTAGTGTCATGGGAGATCCAGCCTGGATCTCCCATGATACTAACTCCATTCTTCACCACCAGCCAGACCTGTGCACCTTGTTGCGCCCCTGGACAGGATGCAGTGAGCACATGCTGTCTGTGCACCAGGGTACCGTATTTCCCCATCCTGAGCCTATCCACATTCCTTTGTTGTGTGCACTGTGCAGCAGAGGGAGCAGGAGCCAGATCTTAGCAACTAATCTTTGCTTCCCGTTGAAAGCTTCTGGAATCCCGGTACCACGGCTGCCTGCACACACCATGCTGTGAGGAGGGAACAGCTGAGTCTCTTGCTGCAGTCATATAACAGGCCCTGTCTCCCCCTAAGCATTTGTTAAGACTATCGTTTTTAATCTCCTCTCCCCCCACCTGCCCAGTTTTTCCACACAGCAGTGACATTTGCCTACCAGCTCAAAAATATCTAGAGCAGCTGAATTCCTGGTACTTTCATGGGCCCTCCAGCCAGTTCCACCTCCTATCAAACTGCAGCTTCTACCTCTTTCCAAATACATCACCAGGGACTCAACTCTCCTTCAATTTTAGACTAAGCTGCTTTTAGATGAGCAGGCCAATCTAGCACATTGAAAAACGCACTTTGAGAAAAGCCGCGCATGGGGGGTTAGACGCACTGGAAGTCGCCGGGTGTCATTGGAATCGTGGCTCGTGCATTATTTTTAAAAGCGCATTTAAAAGACCTCGATATGATATGAGGTCTTTCAAATGTGCTTTTAAAAATAATGCACGAGCCACGATTCTAGTGATGGCCAGTGACTTCCAGTGCGTCTAAATGCCCCTCACATGACTTTTCTCAAAGCATGTTTTTCAATGCGCTAGATCGGCCTGCTCATCTAAAAGCGGCCTTCAGGCAGGGACCTGTGATCACGGTGTTTTCTCCATTGGCAGCAATGGGGGAAATGTAGTGAACATGGGTCCCTGAGCGGTAACTGTCAATAGCGAAGGAGGGGGTGGGACACAGAAGTGGGAGCTGGGCAGGGGTTCTATAGGGCTTCCAAAAATCGGGGGGGGGGGTATGCCTCTCCCCATGAGTCACCTACAAGCTAACATTACCTCTCTTACATAGATACATCTCTTCTTACTAGAGCAATTATGAGCCTGATCTACTAACATGGCCGATTTATTAGTTAGAGTGATGAGATGGGGCAGGGGCCCAATAATGCTGGGAATTGTGCAAACACTTTGGACACCATCCTCCATTTGCTTCACTCCAACATGAGTTCCACTGAAGTGACTGGGACTTGCATCAGTGCAAATACTAGCACTAGCACAAACTGGGTGAAGTGAAGGATTGTGTTGATAGCAATGGCAATTCCTGCCCTGCAGAGCTTACGTGGACCTTGACGTGCACTCCTGCCCGTGGCCAAGGAATGCAGCAACATACATGTGACAACATTGCAGAGCTGGGGCTTTGCAAGTGCTCCAGAACCCCTGACAGTAAAAAAAACCCAGCCCACACATGGTTTTGACCTTGCTTGGGGAGAAATGGGGATTTGCCCTGGACTTGAGGACTGCTGCTGGCAGACCAGACTGCAGGCTTGCTCACAAGAACATTTGGTTGGTGGTAACTACCTCCTAACTCACTTTTACCTCACCTGTGTTTACAGGAGAACCAGGTTGGTAGTTAGCTTTCCAAACAAGTCTGATAAATGGGGATGGAGTCTCCTACTCTGTGGCTATCATGCTTCTGTGGATGTTTCAGAGGAACATCCCCTGCTTACTCTCTTTCTGCTGTCCCAGCAAAGCTCTGTATTTCCTTCTTTGTTTCTCTCTTGCTTGCCACCTCACTATCTGCTTGTTATTCTACCCTAAGAGACAAAACATAACAAGTTACTAAATCAAATAGTTTGTAGAGTGCAGAGAAAGTGAATAAACCATATTACAGTAACAGGATGCCATATTGAAGAACTTAACGCCCACGTCAATGTCATGTTAAACTCACTCCTCTCCTCATCCCCTTCTGCTCCTTGAGCCTCCACTTTTTGTGCTAGTCCTTGGCCCAGTTCTGTCACAGTGAGTAGCACTTTATTCTGGAAGTAGAAGTAGGCCCAATAAAAGGAATCACCTTAGCTGCTTTGTCTCTTGTTTCTCAGCTACTGTCTTAATTAGAAGCCTAGCTGCACAGCCCTAGTTTTTGTGTTTTTTTAATCTCAAATGGAACTCTAAAATCAAAGCAGCAGCTCTGCCAAGCCTCCAAGCAGCTAACCTATAATATGCTAACAATGCTTTCATCCTATAGCTATTTAACTCCGGCACTGCCTTTAATACCCATCCTCTGAACTTGTGCATTGAATGTGCTGTTACTATAGTGACAGACAAAGGGCAAACACACACTTACTACTTTCATTATTTCTCTAAAAGGGAAAAAAACAATGTGACCATTAGTGGCAAAACGCTTTAGACAGAGTAATAGGTTGTATCTCAGCAATTCTTTTAAAGGAAGATTTAAAATACCTTTTGTAGCAGAGTAAATGGCCACGCTACTGTTTTCAGTGGAAATAAGTGTGCTCAGTCCTGGCTCTCCTCAACAATAAAGCCCAGAATCTTTACTCCTACCATGATTTTTCAAATGATCAATAAAGGCTAGAGTTGGACGTCAGTGCCCAGCAGAGCAAATAGCTATTTGGGAGCTTGAGTGAACATTAAGAGGATGTAAGATGCTTTCTGAAAAGTTGCTAAACAAACAAACAATCGAATTCGGAAAATCTCTCTCTCTCTCTCTCTCTCTTCAGGCATGGGTTGGAAGTCTGTTCCAAAGGAGATAAGATAAAGGCAACTTAACAGTGACTTTGAACACCTCTCCAGGGCGTGCAGACACTCTTCAAAACTGTGGCATTCAAAGCTGCTGATGTATCTAAAAGAAGCATCTGGATGTTTTATCTCCATCTGATCAGAAAGAAACCATCAACCAATGGAGGCAGCAAAGATGCCATCCCCAAGTAGTCAGGTCTGAAAACCAGATTGACTGAAATCAAGAAGATTTAGCAGTCTCTCTGAGACAGAGGCAGGCAGGCTCTGCCAAGAGCTTTGGGACGCAGGATAACAATTGGTCACAGAAGATAAGTGGAGCTGAGGAGGGAAGAGAACTGATTGTGATTCCAGGTCAGGAACAAGCCGAGAGGTCAATGGAAGCTTCAAACTAGGATGTGGGATACTCAGCAAGGCAAGCGCTCGCTGCCTGATACCATCAGTTATTTAAAAGGAGAAGTGTTTATCTCAAATAGCGGCAGTGTTGGGGATTTGCTATGCTTTCCAGACACAGAAATAGATCAAATTAAGACAGCTGCTCACAGCACCAAGACACACACACACACACACCCGAATGCCATGTAAGTTCCAGCCTGAAGCTAGTCCATAGCCACTTGCAGGGACTGATTTGTGAGCCCCGAACATCTGCAAAGGGCTTCATTTTAACCTGGATTCCACATAGCGGCACGTTGGCCATGACCGTCGTACACAGTGCAGAGTCACTATTAGAAACAAGAGGACTCAGCTGTTTCACTTTATTGCCAGCTAGGCAAATGATGCAGGCGCATCACCACTACTAGGGGCACTCCTCTCCCACCACACAGTCCCCTGAGGGTGAAGGCTTAAGAAACAGTCTTTGCCTTGAAGAGTCACAAAACATATCCCAACTGCATAGTGCTGTGTTTATATCCTACGGAAAAATGAAGGGGCAGTGGACCAACCCTATCAGGAGTTTGCCATGTGATTCTAGGGAGCTGCCGGCCTGAATCATAGCCATCCCAATAACCTCTATTCCCCCCTCTCTGTTGCACACCATCCCTCTCCAGTCTTTTTCTTTCTCCAGTTTCTCCCCTTCCCTCTCCCTCCTTCTATTACTATTGTTCATTTTCTCACCCACTTTCCCTTCAGTTCTGACTCATTACCTTCCTGCATCTTCTAGTGTACTCCCCCCTCCCTTTGCACACTTCCCCTTTCTCTTGCATATCTCCCCGTTCTCCCCTTCCCCTCCCCTTCTCTTACTATGGCCATTTTTAGACGAGATGGTACCTTACAGGTCCATGCAGTGGACACGTGCGGTACCACCCATTTGAAAGTGGCCGTGGGTGAGTTCCCACAACCCACACACCTCCACCCATCTCCCTGCACGGAGCAACCAGGAAAACCCCGGGGTGCCCACCGGGCGCACACCCATTCACCGCCATCTAAACCCTCCCCCTTCCCCAGAAGTGTGTGTGCACTCCACTGAGCATGCATGGACCCACTCCCTGCCCCCCACCACCACCAATCGATCTAAAAATGGCCTATGGTTCATTTATCACCTTCTTTGCTTTGCCTCACTTACGTCTCCCTGTTGTACCACACCCCTTTCCTATCCCTGCCCTCTTCTATTACATATACCTGTGCTTTGCTCAGATCTTCAGTTCTGACGCCTACCTGCCTGAGGAAGGATCCTATGATGTCCCAAAACGTACACATTTCGACCAACAACAATTCATCCAATAAATGATATCATTCAAACCAGGGACATAGCAAGGCTGGAGAGGGCCCAGGTTAAGCCCACAATTATGCCCCCCCCCTCCCCAGGGTGACTCAGAAGTAAAATAAATAAAAACAAATCACAGTGCACAGAATAGTTAGAACTTCCTGACCTGATGTTAACTTGCTGAGGGGGTGGGGGGGGGCAGCGGCTGCCAATACCCTTGTTTCTGCCTGTGCTGAACTCACTGCTTGGAGTCCTCATGGTCCAGACTCTGTCGGTCGCCTCCTCTCATTGCATCCCACCCCATTCAGGCTCCTCCAAAGACAAATCCCAGTAAAAGTGGGGAGGGGAATGATTGTAGCTTTCCAGCCAGGGAGCAGGGGGACTGGGGGCAGAAATAAATGGGGGAGAGACAGGTGCCTCAGAGGCAGTTTTTACATGAGATGCAAACAGGCAGGTCCACCCATCTCCAACGTGCGCAAACGGCCATGTAAAATCAGCGGTGGGTGGGCATGCGCTCCTGCAACCCACAGAACACTGTGGCCCTCCAAGTGCACCTCCAGGCACAGCCTGACCCGGGGGTGCAGTAGGATGGGGACGATTCCAGGGACACCCTCCAGGAGGAGGAACCAATGGATTCAGGTAGGACCTTAGTTTGCCATGTTGCCACATCATGCGTAGGGGATTTGGACTTCCTCGAACTGGTGGAGCGGCTGTCTGTGTAAACAGTGAGTGCGTTCAATGGGTGGAATGTCAGGTGGTTGGGCGTTTGGTGCATGGGTGTTGCAACCTCCCATGCCCTCCCTGGCTAGTGCTCATTTGAATCCCTCCCCACTCACGCAATGTGGGTGGGCGATGCATGGCTGTTCCATGCATCTCCCATGGACCTGCCCCTCAGCTGTGTGTATTTAAAAACAGCCGGAGTGACCTCGGTGCCCCCTTGGATGTGAATGCAGAAGAAGGGGACATGGGGCACAGGAGGACTTGCTTGAGTGGTTGCCGATGTGAGAAGTAGGGGATACAAAAGTGTTGGCTGGTGGGAGTTGGAGTGTGGAGTGCAGGTGTGTGGGAGGGGCTAGGAGAGTTGAAGTAGGGGTGCAAGTGGGAGGTGCTAGGGGTACAGGTGGATGGGAAGGGCTGAGGAGTTGGGGTGAGGGGATTTAGGTGGGAGGGGCTGAGAGATGGAGTGGGGAGTTGCAGGTGGGAGGGAGTGCGGTGCAGGAGGGTTGGGTGCGAGAAGATGAGGTGTGGAAACTGCAGATGAGAGGGGCTGGGGTGAAGGGGGGTTGGCTGGAGAGAAATATGGATGTAGGTGGGGTTAGGTGAGAGGGCCTGGGGGAGATGAATTGTTAGCCTGGCTTGCATATGAGTGAAGAAGTGTTGGCTGGGGTGAAGAAGGGTTGGCTGGGGAAAGATGAGGTTGCAGGTGGGGTTAGGTAGGAGGGACTGGGAATAGTTTATTTATTTTATTATTATTTTCTTCTATTGCTGAACCCCGCCGTCTCGCAAATAGCGACTTGGGGCAGCTTACAAAATGGGAACAACAATTCCACCCAACAATACTTCATAAATATAAGTACAATACAAAAATATAAAATATATAAATCTAAAATAAATACTCCATGTAATACCATACCCCAATCTGCAGCCAAAACAATTCCCCTCCTACCTCAACTAACCCATCCCATCCTTCCCGCCAAATGTCTGATTGAAGAGCCAGGTCTTACAACTTCACTGAAAGACAAGAAGATCCAGACTGAGGTGAATCTCCACCGGGAAGGCATTCCATAGCAACAGCGCCGTTGCCAAGATAATGCGGGACCTCCAGGAGTGCGCTCCCAGATGACCATAGGGACCCACCCAGGGGGTGAAGTGATCCCTCAGGTAAGCAGGGCCCAGGCTGTACAGGGCTTTAAAAGCCAACACCAGCACCTTGAATCAAGCCTGGAAGACAATAGGCAGCCAGTGCAACACTTGGAGTACTGGTTGAATGTGCTCCCTGCAGCCTGCCCCATAAGCAGGCGGCAGGCCACCGCGTTCTGCATCAGCTGCAACTTCCAAACTGTCACCACGCGTAGCCGGCACACAGAGCGCATTGCAGTAGTCTAGCCTTGAGGTGATGAATGCATGGATGACAGTGGCGAGGTCGGTGTCTGAAACTTATGGGTGGACCCTCCTCACCAGATTGGCAAAAAGCACCCCAGTCACAGCCAATACCTGAGAATCCAGGCACAGCTGTGAATCCAGGAGCACCCCCAGGCTCTGCACAGATGGATCCAAACAAGGACGAATACCCCCAATAATGGGAGCAACCCCCCCCCCCAGATCTCACACACACACACACACACACACACACACACACACACCACTTCTGCCTTGTTGGGATTGAGCCTCAGTTGGCTAGACCTCATCCAGTCTTTCATCCGGGAAAGCAACAAGACAGCAGGGCCTGGGTCAGTTGAAAATGAAAGGTACAGCTGGTGTCGTCAGGATATTGATGACAACGAATCCCTCATCTGCACACGACCACCCCTAGCGGCTGCATATACACATTAAATAAGAGAAGGGACAGAATGGAACCCTGTGGAACCCCACACAGGAGGTCCCCAGGTGATGATGTACACTCCCCTAATACTACTCGCTGAGATCTATCCGCGAGGTATGAACGGAACCATTGCAAAATGGTTCCGTCCACCCTGACCAGGTTCCGCAGGCGAGTCACCAACATCTCATGTAGTTAATGGTATCAAAGGCCACTGATAGATCTAGTAGAACCAGCAGGCTCATACAACCTCTAGCTCTACTAGGTGGTCGTCAGCCAAGGACACAAGCACTATCTCCATGCCATAACCTAGACAAAAGCCAGACTCTGCAAAATCTAGAAAACTGGTGTGGTCAAGATGCACCTGCAGCTGATGGGCTTGTTCAATAACCTTCCCTAAAAAGGGAAAGTTAGAGACAGGCCAGTAGTTCAACTGGGCATCAACGTCAAGGAATGGTTTCTTGGGGAGAGACCGCACCACACAGCCTCCTTAAGGCGCTCTGGCACTCTCCCTTCCTGGAAGGAGGCGTTGATCACCCCAGCCAGCACCGAGGTAGTGACTGCAGAGGGAGACGATGGGATGCAGGAGGGTGGGTTGGGTGGGTACCAAGGGAGGGCCAGCTGGAGGGGGATGCAAGGAGCAGGAGTTTGCAGCAGGAGCTGCCATGCACCCAGCACACATATTTGGAGAGTGGCCAGTGGCACCAGGTGCTCAGGGAGGGGCCGAGCAGGGCAGGGTATGTGCGCTCCTGCTGACCAAGAATGCCCTCTGCATGCACAGCTGTTCAGAGAGGCTGGGGAGTGACTCCTTTCCCCTGCTTCACCACCTGCCCAGGCAGCGTCTTCCCCAAGCACCGGTTACGTACACAGAGTGAGCCCCCGGTCAGTGGAGACAGGAAGAGGTGAGGGCGGTGTGCTCCCAGCTCCACCTCTCTATGTGTGCCCAGCCTGCTCTTTGCCAGACCTCAACCCTGGCCATTAACTTCTGACTCCAGGCCCTGGCAGGCCCCAGACCTGGCTGCAACTGTATGCCCCCGCCCCCCGATAGCTACACCAGTGGTATCAATCAACTCATAATTAAGAGATTTTTTAAAAAACCAAATTACTTTTTTTTTTAAAAACGTTAAAGGTAGACTCATTTGTAAACAAAATTTACCTTTCCAAAACCAAAAAAACAACCAACAAAACTATTTAACATCCACTATAACAAAACCTAACACCCCTCCCCCCCCCCCCCAAAAAAAGCATGGAAATTACACTTCATTCTCTGATGTATTCCAATGACTCTGCTGAGCCAGAATTTGATTTAATAATTCAAAATCACCAGTTCAGCATCAACATTATGACACTGCCTTAAACACTGTCTTTTATTGAATTTATTTATTTAAACTTCAAATCTATACTCTGCCCTCTTCCCACAAAGGGTCAGGGAGCCTTACAATCCATAAAACAACAATAAAATTCATACAGTAAAACACTCCCTCCTTCCCCATAAAACTCCCACCCTCCCCACAACCCAATCCAATAACCCAAACAACTCTCATCCCCACCTACTAAATGCTCATCAAAATAAAAACGTTTTACACCACCTCCAGAAGATGCTCAGGCTCGGGCTCAAGTGAACGTCTCGGGGAAGGGGTTTCCCTAAAACCAGAGCAGAAACCAAGAACGCCCTCCCACGCACCCCCATCCTAGGGACAAGGGTAACAGATAGCACTTGCAAGAGAGCATCCCCAGCTGACTGCCAGGGCTGCAATGGAACATGGAAGGACAGGCAATCTCTCAGATATATGGGACCCAGACTGTTTAGGGCTTTAAAGGTCAAAACCAGCTCTTTGAATTGTGTCCGGAACGCTCTAGGCAGCCAGTACAGATTTCGGAGCACAGGTGTAACGAGCTCCCGGCAATTTGTCCCTGAAAGGAGCTGAGCCGCCGCATTCTGCACCAGCTGCAGCCTCTGAACAGTCATCAAGGGAAGCCCCACATAGAGCGTGTTGCAGTACTCTAGCCTCGAGGTGATGAAAGCATGGATGACAGTGACCAGGTCTGAATCAGAAAGAAAAGACCGCAGTCTTCTCACCAGATGGAGTTGGTGGAAAGTGCTCCTGGCCACCACCACAACCTGATAATCCAGGCGCAGTGAGGAGTCCAGAAGCGCTTGAAACTCCAAACCTGATTGGCCAGAGGGGGCTGGACTGCATCAATGACAGGTGTCCCAACACCCTCCAAGTCAGAGGACCTGCCAACCATCATCACTTCAGTCTTGTCAGGATTCAGCATCAATTGGCTCACCCTCATCCAGTCCCCGATAGCAGCCAGGCATCAGGTAAGCACCGAGACTGTGGGATCTGGGTCGAATGAAAAAGAGAGGTAGAGCTGAGATTCATCAGCATATTGATGACACCTCACCCCAAACCTCTGAATGACCTCGCTCAGCAGTCTCAGATACACATTGTACAAGAGGGCAGATACACTAGAACCCTGCAGGACACTACAGGGGAGGTCCAAGGGAGACAACAAGTGGTCACCCATCACCACCCGCTGGAACCTCCTTGATAGGAAAGAACGGAACCACTCAAGAGCAGTCCCACACACCCCTGCCAGGTCCTGAAGTCATGTGAACACCACCTCATGATCAACTGTATCAGAGGCTGCAGAAAGATCTAACAAAATCAACAAGGTAGAATTCCCCTTGTCCATCTCATGGAGCAGTTCATTGACCAAAGCCACAAGCGCAGTCTCCATGCCATACCTAGGATGAAAACTTGACTGAAATGGCTCCAGTCCCTGACAGCAGGGAATTCCTGCTCCAGGAATCCAACAACATCGAGATGAGCCTGGAGCTGTCAGGCAACCACCCGTTCAGTAACCTTCCCTAAAAAGGGAAGGTTAGGCTGATAGCTAGCTGGGGAGTCAGTGTCCAAAGATGGTTTCTTATGCAGGGGCCAGGCCACCACAGTTTTAAGAGCACCTGACACCCTCCCCTCCCATAGGGAGGCATTGACCACTCCTGTCAACAATGGCTCCAACATCTCCTGGCTGGTTTTCACCAGCCAGGACAGGCAAGGATCTAATTCACAACTGATTGCCCTCATTGCCCGAAGCTCTTCCTCCACATCGGTGGGTGATACCATGTGAAACCGATCCAAATAGACATGACAAGACTGAGCTTCCATAACCCCAAACTCTGACTGCAGTTAAAATGGCAGTGCTCAAGTTGTGTGAATACGAGTGATTTAGTCTGCAAAGTAATTAGTGAAAATGTCAGAGCATGCTATGGGTGACTCCATTTCCTGGTGGCGATAGGCTGAGTTGACCAGGCCCCTCATGACCCGGAACAGCTCTGCCGGACGAGACTGCAGATGCTATGATAGCAGAGAAGAACACTTTCTTTGCTGCCATCACAGCCAAGATATAGTCCTTCAAAAATGATCTATGCCACAATCAATCGGCTTCAGTGAGTCAAGCACCACCTGAGCTCTAACCACCTACCCTCCTGCTTCAACTGCCTCAGGTCCTCTGTAAACCAGGGAGACCTGTGCTGAAGAAGCGGTGGGAGCAGGCGGCTGGGGCAACTGTGCCAATGGCCATGATCAAGATGGTCAAGTACATATTAGAACTTGAGATTATACAACTGCGCCAAAAATTAAAGCAAGTGAAATTTATTAATTACATAAATGTATCAAGCCCTGTTGAAGGAAGAAGGAGTCTTGCAACTTAAATTCTGAGATTCCTCCTTCATTCAACAGTGTAATCCCACGCTACTGCACATGTGCAAGAACCAATTGTTTAAACTTTAATAACTCTTTTTATACTGCTAGCAAGTTCATCCAAAGCAAGTGATGGAGTCTTCTGGTTACATGTATGTGAATTTGTGAGGCACAACTCGCTGAAATGAGGAAGATATCAGCCCACATAAAATGGTAGGACTCCCTGAAAACAACATGAACCAATTAACTTTAAAATCGTTACAACTTTAGAAAAATTTGAATGGAAGAGATGTGTAATGAAAAAAATAAATTCAAAAGTAGATTGTGAGGCCATGAAACCCAGTATGGAGATAAGGTAATCAAGATGACCTAAAAAAACAATCAAGGGAGAAGAGCCATTCAATTCAGGAATCCTCTCATTCAAACAAGAAGAGCCACGCCATGAACTAAGAAACGTCTGCAAGACCCAGTCAAGAACACAGACTCAGCCCTCAACACCAGGCTGGGAGAAATGGACAAAAAAGCATGAAACCCAGAAGAGTCAGATTGTAGCTTAGGAATCTTTTCATTATCTTTATAATTGATTGGATATGCACTCTTGAATCCAACCTTGCACTGTATATATTTTGATTTTACAATATAAAATTCTTTTAACTAAGCCTTGTGTGCTTTTGCAGCACTGACATTGGGTGACATGGTTTAGTGGAGACCCACGTTAGGGACATGGGTGTCTTGGGTGAACCTTTTAATTCAATTTCTGTGTTTTGGGAAACTTTGGGTTATGACTGAACAAGGAGAGTGACTTCTTTACAGGCTGGGGCAGTTCTGGAGAGAGCTGGGTCCAGTTGAAGCTGAAAGTGAGGAAACTAGGGGCGTTTATAGACGATCCCGCTTACAAGCGGGATCGCTAAACGCCGTGTTTCCTCGCCGCGGCGTCTCTCTGTGCCGTGTCTGATGTTCAGACACGGCGCAGAGTGCGAGTGCGCATGCGCGCCCTTCTGCGCATGCGCACTCTCGCACGGGACCAGGAAGTGCGGCGTAAAGCCGGCACTCCGGGAATCCGCGTCGGAGGGGGCAGGATCGCCTGCCCCCTCCGACGCGGATTCAAAAGCAGCCCAGGCATATAGACGAGCGGCAAGAAAGGCGGCTGATCAAAGGATCAGCCGCCTTTTTTGTCTCGTCTATAAACGCCCTAGGTCACAGCTGGCCTGGAGTGGGGGCAGAGGAGCTCCAATTCCATCAGAGCAATAAGACTGGTGGGTAAATTGTGCATTACAAGTGAGGCATCTTGCAACCTAATCTATTCACGCAATTTTTAAAAACCCTGGGGGGAAACAGATTCTGGGGGTCTTTCCATCTCATGAGAAGTGAGCTTGCTGTAGGCAGTCTGCATTTCCAGCAAGCAGATTAGCAGGCTAGCAGTCCTGAACTGGCTGCTGAAGGATTGGCACCTCCAGGTAATTTTTTTTTTTTTTTATTTCAATGCAGGCTTGCCATCCTCCCTTCCTGTGATCACCTGCTCCAGACAGAATCCTCACCAGGAGGGCTGAGAAAGCAATGCCCGCTATTCCTTTCTTCTCTCCGCAGCCTGAGGCTTTCCCCTCCGGCTGTTGTATTTGCAGGAATCTGATGCATGTTCCAGCTGGTTCCTGTGACTTTGCTCCAGCCTCACACCCTCATACAACAGCAGGGGTTCTGTTGTTCCAGCCAGTTGCTCCTTCCCTGGCTTGCTGGCATACCGCTGACGCCAGGGTTGTCAGCCAGACTTCGCCAAAGGCCTCCCGGGGGGCTCTTTGGAGTGTCGTTAGATGGGGCCAAAAATAGCTCATTTTCTTTATAACCTAAACCAAGGGAGAGAAAAGTCCTTGAGACAAATTTGATGCCTAGAGTCAACAAATGGGACAGACTAAGTGATGGAATCTAAGGGTTGAATTCTGGCTATGCTGGACAGGTGAGACAATGCCTCTCCCCAAGGTCTTCTGCTCCTCCACACACCTCCTGGCACTGAACAATGCAGGGGGAAATTCCTGCTGAATCCTGAAGTGAAATTTCCTGCAGTTACCAGTCTATGCTGGGAGATTCAGATCCTATTCTAAAGAGAGGAGGCTGGACAAGGGAGAGTATTTGGATCTATCAGGAATTTTCCTCAGGGTGAAGAACCTGCCATTACCTGCAATGCTTTCCCATCACTGTGTGAAACGCTCCTGGGTTCCCTGTAATAGTTGATCCCTAAAATGCTGATGTGATGGATGATTAAATTGCGGAAGGATGTGTGGGCTGAGTAGTATTTCTGGATAAGTTTTTAGGCAGCCCATTGCTTGGTCCCCATTCTGCATGGCTCTGCTGCTCTGTGCTGGCAGGGCAAACTCAAAACCACTTCCATTGCCAGCAGATTGACCCTGCGTCTTTAACGGCAGCATTTCAGGGGGAGCTGGGTGGAAGTTGTTTTACAGCTGTTGAGTGCAACCCCTTTATTGTCTCCCAAATATCTGGTGCTGGTCACTTCTTAAAGTCAGCTTGACTTCACAAGCCAGAAAGCATTTCATAGCCCGTTGGGAATTTCCTGACTGAAAGGCCAGAGCATTGTAATCTCATTGATGCAGTAAAGCCTCAAAGCTTTGATTCTAGCTGGGGTGGGGGGTGGGGTGGGGAATCAATACAACTGCTCAGGTAATACTTATACAGAATATGATATATGGGACCGATCCTGTCTCACACGGGCAAAACTCCCAGGAGCCCCAACAGCACTACAAGTGATTAACCAAGAGAATCGCTTCTTCAAGAGAAGAATTTGGCCTATATTAAATTAAGAGAGTGTGTGTGTGTGTGTGTGTGTGTGTGTGTGTGCTTGCATTGGTGTGCACCAAAGCAGGGGCTCCAATCTCGACTGCAGAGATGGGTAATCTTTTTCCTTCCATGGGCTACTTTGAAAATTATTACAAACCCCATGGGCTGGATAGGGATGTAGACTGGAGAGGGAAGTGCACTTGGGGAAAGGGAAAGAGGTACTGATTTTAGATCCTGCCCACAAATCCACTCCCTACACTTTGTTGCATAGAAGCTCATCTTGGCTGCAGTCTCTCCAAGTATGCTTCCTAAAGTGCATGAGGGTAGGAGCTGGATCCATGGGCCAGATCCAAGAACTGAAAAGGGTCCCAAATAAAATGGTAGTGGGCCGTATTTGGCTGGTGGGCCAAGTCAGCATTCTTGGCAGAGAGGTAGCTAGGTTGCAGTGGGCCTTGGTGCCAACAATGGAATGGGCCCCCTGCCCCCTCTCCCAGCAGCAGGGGACACAGCTGCCCCAGGGATTGGAGCATGGGCCCCCCAGCTTGTGGGCCCTGTTGTAGTTGCACCACCTGTCTCTATTATGCCTACACCATTGATTCATGGATTCTACTCTTGGCTGTGGTAGGGGGCTGGAGAACGTTGGTCAGGTTGGAGGACTGAAAGGCGGGACTCTTGGGTTCTGTTCCTTGCACTGGGAGGAAAGCAGTGTAAGGTTGTGGAGCAGGGAGCATCCAGGATGTAGGCACACACTGGGGACTGGGGCACAGGATCAGGATGCGGACAAAACTGGGCTGGAGCTAAAGTAAGGAGAGGAGACTATAACAGGCCAGTAACAGGATGTTATAGCTCAGAAGTTCCACCCAGCTTCCTGTTGCTACCAGCCAGCCTTATTTGCTGGCTGGAAGTTAATCAGAAAGCCAGGAGGAATGGCCAGGGCTTGAGACAGACAGGAGGAGTGTGGTCTGGCCAGTGCTAAGGAATCTTTCTTGAGAATGGCCAGGTGACCAAAGGTAGGGTGAGGCAGTGGTGTAGGAGGGCTGGCCATTGTTCCAGAACCCCAGCATCATGTTTTTGAGGCTGGCTCCTGACAAGCGAGAGCTAATAGAGAGACTGCAATTAAGGATTCTGGGAAGCAAAACAGGGATGTGGAAATCCTGCTTTTGAGGATTTCTCTCTGCACATTCCTGTTTATAAAATGATGACAACAATACATACCTGAATGGTTAGACTTTATCAGTAGACGTTTATTAAGCTAGTTGGATCATTTGATAATTGGTTGCTGGGTGAAAGAGATGTCAGCATGCAAGCCCAGTAGTATTATTATTGCCAACTGTAATTCTTGGTCGTGTTCTAGCACACACACACTTTGTTGGAATTGTTTTTTCATCTAGGTAATATGCACCTCTCTATGGTAATTTGTCAGTGCCCCGCAAATTCCTTCTACTGCCAGAGAAGGAGTGAGATCACACAGCTCAGTACAGGAAGCATTTAATCATCACACACCCACACAAAAGATTATTTCATTTGTCAAGACAGCACTTTGCATTGCCTGAAAAAGTTTTTATGGGTACAATTAAAAGGAGCATAAAATTAACCCCCAACTACATACCCTCCAAGAGTACCGTTTTTACCTCCAAAAGTACCTTTTAAAATGTCTTTTGATATCTTGCACCAGGCTCCCTGTAGTGTAAGGTGTGTTCCAGATTCAGCCAATAAAAGGGGTCATTACAACCTCATTAATCCAGCAGGAGAAAGAGTGTGATTCCTATGCCTAACGTTTACTCATTGCCAGGTAGTGGGGCACCTTTTCCTCAATTTAACAAGCTTAGAATAAGCACGGTTACAAAGGTAACACCCAGGCAGGAGGGACTGTGTGCCTGGGATCAAGATGAAAACTTTACACACAAAAAAGGTAGAAAGGGTGATATGCGTATTTGTGAAATGATGATTCCTTAGTGTGCTGAAAGGGACTCTTACTGCTTCAATCCATGATCCGCTGCCTGTTTCCAAAACTAAAACTTTAAATCCAAAGTCAATGCATACATTTGAAAATTTTGACTTTTTAATAATCTGAGTTTTAACTTGAACCATCAGTCCTGCACATACAAATATATGTGTAACAGAGCCTCTCACACAGACATCCTTTCCCCCCAGTTCAGCTCCAAAGTTAGTCATTGGGCTATTACAAACTTTCAGTTAGAGGTGGCATGAAGTATACCTATTTCTCTTCATCAAATGTTGGAGGGTATGCAACTATTACAGTACTACTTGCCTTTGGGTTTAAACACAGTTGCACTAACTGGGGGCTAGGATAGCATGGGGATCATTTGAAATTACATTAGAAATGGGCAAACCATGCTGACACTGGCCCTTTTCACACAGGCCGCAGTGGGTGGGGGGAGGATGGGTGCGCAGCGTGGTGGTTATGGGGTGCGTGGGGGTCCGTTCCCATGGACCCCCTCTACCCACCTCCACGCATGGAGCATCGGGCATTGGCGCCCGTTGCTCTGTGCATGGGTGATGGGTGGAGCATGGGAGCACGTGCATACCCACACACGGTGTTCCGACGGACACCCACACATCCCCCTCCCGCACCCACCGCAGCATTCGCACAGGCGTCCCCCCACCTGCACACGTGTGCAAAGGGGGTGGGGGAGCCTGTGTGAAAAGGGCCATTGATGGAATTAAAATCCATAGAAAGTCTTAAGGACCTAGCTGCTGAATAGCCTTATCATTGCAGCTCAGAGACCTCAGTAATAGACGCCAGCTGGGTGGCAACACAAGATTTCAAACCAAGTGAGCATAGAAGCTTGACCCTATGACTGAGCAATTCATTATGCTTGCCACACTAAAGCGTTTTTAGCATAACCCTGTCTGAATTCATGCATGGGAGCTCAATGGCTTCTGTTAGAGCTGGCTATTTGGCTAGGTAATGTTGGTGTGGCTCTTGTTTTCTTCCTGTGGAAAGTTTTGTTGAAAAATGCTTTGTTTTTGCCCAAAATTCTTTCCCCTTTTCAGATTTACATTGAAAAACTGAAAATTGGCATATTTTCCAGTAACTAAAAACTGAACGTTATGATTTTTGTTTATTAGTTTCAGCCATGGAAAACTACAAAATGCAAGGTATGCTAACAATTTTTCTCTCACCTGGCAGAAATTGTTCAGAGTTTGATTTCCAAATATCCTATAATTGTTAGTCTTTGTGGATTGCAGACAATGCTTGCTATGCATGCAACTCTTACTGAATTTCAATGAGATTTAGGCACCTCATTCCCTTAGGCAGGGCTCTCACAAAACAGTTTGTAATTATCTACACTGAAGAAGTTTCCCTTGGGTAAAGTAATCCACCCTCAGTGCATACCTTCCAACATTTGATGGAGAAAAATAGGTACACTTCATGCTCCCTGATTTGTATGTTTTAAGAAAATTTGTAATATCCCACAGGCCACTAACTTTGGAGCTGAGCTGGAAATAAAGGATGTCTGTGTGAGAGACAAAGGGTGCTTTCCTACATGACAGACTGTGCACCATTTGCCTCCACGAGAAACTGTGAGGGGCAAATGCTGCGCAGCTTTTGTCATGTGGAAAAACAAAGCCATGAAGTTTTGTCGCTGATCATGCGGATGACTAGCGCCGACCTCCACATGATCAGCACCAAAGCCGCACAACTTTGTTTTCCCACATGAGAAAAGCTGGGCAGCATTTGCCTCTCACAGTTTCTCGCAGAGGCAAACAGTGCACATTCTGTCACGTGGGAAAGCGCCGTCTGTGTACACGTATGTTTGTATCTGCAGGACTGATGATTCAAACTGAAAGTTCACCTATTACGAAGAGTCAAAATTCTCAGTTGTGCACACTGACTTTAGCTCTAAAGTTTTCAGTTTTAAAGACACTCAGAGGATTGCAGGTGGAAGCTGTGACAGTTCCTTAGCAGCACAACCCGCTAAGAAATCATCTCTCACAACCCACTCACCTTTTTATTTGTTTAGTTTTCATCTTGATCCCATGCACACGGCTCCCTCCTGCCTGGGTGTTACCTTTGTTCTTTGACAGCAGTGCTTATTGCAAGCTTATTAAAGTGATAAAAGGTGCCACCCTCAAACGCCGAGCCCATCAGCAATGAATAAACAATATGCAAGATGCTATAATGAGGTGTTAATGACCCCTTTTGTCTGCTGAACCGGGTACAAACCTTACACTGCAGAGAGCCCTGTACACGATTGCAAAACCCATTACTGTACCAGACAAAAAGATACTGTTGTAGGGTATGTCAGTGGTGACAGAAACATGTTTACCCCTGGGTAAAATACCACATGGCTACCACAAACTTATATCATAGCCTAGTGGGAAGGGAAGAGCACAGCCCATGATGCATGATCCAGGAAGCCACTTCTGAAGGAAGACCATAGAGACATTGGGAACCAGAAAAACCCAGACAGTGGCTACAAAGGACTCTGGGATGCTTATTGGAGGGGCTAGGGAGGACTGATTGCCACAAACTCAGCATCTATATAAACACTTACCTTGGGGGTAAAGTAATCCTGTGGCAGATAATCACTAACTATTACTGCAGAGGACACAAGATTTACCACACATTGTCACAAACTATTTGTGTTGAGGAGTTAACCTGAGGATAGAAAAGATTTACCTGAGAGCTAGTGTTCTGAGTGGACAAGTCCTGTAAAACTAAACCCTAGACATTAGTTACTCATTAGCAGGGTTCCTAGTTTTCTGTGACAAAAAATTTGAAAATTCTTTGATTAAAAAAAACAAACCTAAATTCTCTGATTAAAAATTGAAAAATCCACATTTTCCACAATTAAAATTAAACACATAAATGTACTTTCCACAGCCACAATGCATACAGATACCAACTGAACACAACGTTTTAGTGAAATATTTTCAATTTGCAAACAATTTCAAAGCTACCACCATCACACACACAAATTACTCAAGGTTCCTGCTGCTTGTTCCCTGCTCTCTTCTCTGGCTCTCCTCTAGCCTTGTCCCATGCTGCTCAGCTCCAGGTTGCTCTTTCCTCTCTCTCTCAGCTTTCCTCCCACCCTGCTCCCATGCTGCTCTGGGTCCTCCATGCTGGCCCACGGCCTTCTCCAGCTCTTGGTGTGCATGTGCTCTCTCTTCTCTCTCTACAGATCTGTTTCTGGGTTCTCCTCGCTGGCCCGTCCACTGCCTTCTCCCTGCTCTGGGAGCACACTACTACCTTTTCCAGTCCATAGGATTCTCTGATGAAAGGCAAAATCCACTTTTTTCCACGGTTTTTCATGCAAAATGGAAAACTAGGAACCCTGCTAATTAGCATGAAGAGAGCACAGGGCAAGATTATTCATGAATTCCTTGTTGTACCTGTTGTTATTAAAATGCCTAAAGGTAAACAAAAATATTTCCAGACAGCAAATTAAACCCCTCTCACTTTAGGCAAATGTCCGTCGCCTACCCGACCCCCCCCCCCCGATTCGGGGGGTGGCTCGGGGGCGGCGGCCGTTGTCCTCCCACCGCTTGGCTGAATGGGGACACGCTGCTGGGTCGGCGCACGGCGTGTGGGGGAGAAAACGGCGCGAACCGAGCTCTCGCGAGGTGCGGGAGCTCGCGGCCGCCATCTTGTGGCAGGCGGTGAATTTTCCATTCACGCCTAGCCAACCGACGAGCGAACACCCTCCCACCCACCCTGTGATACTGTGGGTAATACTGGTCACTGATTTTGGTCAGAGCCGGGAAGGAATTTTTGCCGGCAGGATAATTGGCACAATTCCAATTCGGTTTTTCGCCTTCCTCACAGTGTCATTTGAATCTTATTGGCTACTGGTGGGAAGGGGATCGGAGTCTAATAGCTGTCGCACCGCAGGGGTCCGACAAGTCAGTCAGTTAGGTAGGGATAGTCTGCTGCCAGGTCATCTCCTTAAAGAGATGGGGTACACGCGAATGCTAGAGCTTCCCAGCCAGCATCGCGCTGGACCCAGGAAGGGGGGTGGGCTGGCAAAAGACCCTAGGACAGGGGCGGTCCAGGGTTGTCGCCGCCTCCCCTCATTCCTTCCTGGGGTCACGGTAGGTGAAGGCCGCCTCACCCGGCCGTGGGCAGCGGGAAGGTGTGACAACGCAGCAGCTATAGGTGACATGGAGCGGTACTGAGGGACATCAGACCGCCTTGAGTTTACTCTACCTAAGTTAGTAAGCGTCTAGGTTGATAGGACCCGGAAGGGCATAGCCCTTCCTCCCCGTTAAGGCTAATAATAAACTATAGTGCGGCCTGATTTACTCCACAGAAAATGGTGTTCGTGTCTTCTTTCAGGGTGGGGGACAACTAGTTACGGTATTTTTCTCCTAAGCAGAATCTGTGTATTTTGCAAACTGCATCATAGGTCATGTGCTTCAGATGCAGGCTGCACCCAGGATGACTGGACTGGATGAGATGGTGAATTAAGCCCCTCAAAAGAGGCACAGGGCCAGCCTTACCACAGGGTGACCTGGGGCAGCTGCCCCGGGCCCAGCAGTGGCTTCTACTTTCACCAGGACGGTTGTTGGGGCACCACTCCCTCTCAGGTGAGT
Source organism: Sphenodon punctatus (assembly GCA_003113815.1). NCBI lineage: Eukaryota > Metazoa > Chordata > Lepidosauria > Sphenodontia > Sphenodontidae > Sphenodon > Sphenodon punctatus. Next base: position 1,705,055 of record QEPC01012908.1, on the reverse strand, counting down.
CCCAAACATGACCACCTTCAGGGCACCTCAGAGGTTGTCCCTAAGGGGCAAGGGCCACCAGGGGCCCCACATTTTGTCTTCACCCTGGGCCCCACAAATCCTAAGGCCAGTTCTGAAGAGGCATGTCAGGGCAGTTATGTTAAATCTTTTCCTAGGTAGTAAATCTTCCTCTGACAAGTCCCAGCTGCAACCCCGCTCTCTAGAAACAGTTTCTTATCATTACAAAATTGGAGCTGCCCAAGCTTCTGAGGTGACATGTTTTCGTGAGATCATCACAGAGCTGTCTATGACATGATGGCTTCCTTTGAGGTTCTTCAAAGCCCTGCGCTGTTCATCTTCTGGAGGCATTGCAAAATCCAATTATTTGGCCAGACATGGCTAGGTTTTGGGGTGTACTCTACTATTTTCTGGGTATGTTATGTTACTCTTTTATATGGTTTTACATATATGTATTTTACATGTATTACATTAGCCACCCCAAGGTTTCAAGAGAGGATAGGATAAAAATCTAACTAACTAAATAATACAACCACCCTACTCCTTTTAAAGGATCTAACTTCTTATAAGAAGCCAGTATGACCAAGGGCCTCAGTCTGGTGACGATCCTTCCCTTCCCTTTCCCTGGGTGGAACATTGTGGTCAGCTAATGAGACATCAGGCTCTGGTGAGGGCAGTAAAAAATTTTAAATGTGCTGGAAGTTGGAATAAATGGCAACTCCAGGGGAAGAGGAACAGGGAGCTGATGAGAAGGCTGCCAGGAGCAGACAGATCTGAGAAGGAACCGAGAAGGTGTGTCCTTGGCTGAGATACCACAGGAAAGGACTGTTTGCTAATTTCAGCCAAAAAACTGAGGCTGCTGCTATGTTCAAGAAGGCCACATCAACACTTCATGTTTATTGTAAGCTGGGTTGATTATGGTGTGGAAAAGCAATGGCGGCTTCAGTAGTAGCTGCAAAGGGTGAACGCAGATGTCCACCTTAGCGCTGCTTTAACATTTCCTATGCATATTTCAGGGCTGCATAGGGCGCCCTGCAACATGCATGAGAAATGTTAAAGCGGAGTTACGTGCATGTCTCTTTTCACCTAGGTTTTCACATTCCAGGCATCCCCGCATCTGCCGTGTATGTGTGTAGCGCAGCTAGCAGTAGCACTGGGTTCCAGGATGGTGCAGCAGAGCTATTGGCTCATGGAGCTCATTCCTGACTGGACAAAAACAGGGTTGCCACCTCCTTCTGGAAGGAAGCCTGGAGAGGATGGAGCAAAGGGGCTTTCATGCCCCCTTTCTTACTCTGCCCTTGTAGAGAGTCATGACATCATAGCACACTATAAGGGTCTGGCCAAAGAAAACGAGCAGAAAAGTCCTTATGGCCAACCCTTTTCTGACACGACTGTCCCCATCCCCAGCCCAGATCCCAATTTCGTCAGGTTTTTGGGGCACCCCTGGCTGACCAGGAGAAATCAGGGTCCAAACCAGGGTCTCTGTGTGACACTAGAGGGATGGCACTGTTAAGCAGAAGGCCGTGCTGTGCTGTTGCTTTCCCTTCTGCTCCCGTATCAGGCAAAAGGCAGGATATTGCAGGTGGGATGAGGAGAGCAGTAGAGGCGAAAGCAACAGCAGCAGCAGTGAGGTAAGAGAGTGGGATCCCAGAGCCAGGATGGGGAAGGGAGCAGAGAGAACTCTAGCTGCTCTCCCTGCTCTTCTGGACTCTTCAACTGCTTCACTCAACGGAGCTGGCGCCTGAGAGCAGCAGGAAAGAGAGAGACGACAGAGCCAGGAGAGGTAAAAAGCCCCCGTCCCTGCTCAGGAAGGGAAGGACAAAGTGCAGAGTGCTAGGAGGTGGGTCTTTTGGGGGCAGTGTGCACCATCCCTTTAGTAAAATTCTGGTTGCACCCCTGCACATACTACTCTACCCTGCATGTGCCAAATGCAGGGTAGAGTAGTAGCCGCACATGTGTCCACTGCAGTGGTTCTCAATAGGTGGCCCGTGGGCCAAATCTGGCCCACAAGGTCTGTTCCTGTGGCCCCATACTCGCTGCCACACACAGGCAGCTCAGGAGTCAGGACAGTTGAAATAAGAGTCAAGCCTTACCCAGTCTAGGTACAGCTCCCTACTAGGCAGGAGAGGTGGAAGAAAGTGAGTAGGGCTAAGAACAGTCTTGGTTAACCAGGTGTTCAGTCCCACTCTGTCCTCTTCCCTCTCCAGAGTTGAGCCAAAATGGCAGCAGCTCTGGCTCAGCAAAGGGCCTTAGAAGGAGGAGGGCTGTTCCTCTCTTAGCCCCTATGGTCAGGAAGCAGAAGAGGAGAATGAGCCCCTGCCTCCCCAGGAGTTGGTGTGAGGTGAGGTACTGCTGTGTGTGACAGAGGGGAAGGAGCAATGCAGTGGGTGGGTGGGTCATTACTGTGGGCATCTTTAGAAATAACAAAGATCAGGTGTCACGACCCCTAAGCACGTGTTTGGCCGTTGTGTGTAAGCACCATAACAATCCCTCCCAACACTAATTTGGCCACCTGTTGAACATGCAACATGAATACCATTGCATCACAAGGACAATTTGAGGGTTTGGGGTGAACATGCGGCCAACGTTGTGTCTAATGATATCGCATGGTGTGTTAGCAGGTACGACACGGAAAACAAGGTTGCAGCACTTGCGTGCTGAGATCAGGTGGTGAGCAAAACTCCGATTTGCCCCAAGTTGGGCTGTGGGTGTCTTTAGACATAACAAAGATTGGGTGTCAAAACCCCTAAGCACGTGTTTGGTTGTTATGTGTAAGCACCATAAAACAATCCCAACACCAATTGGGCCACCCACTGAGCACACGATGTGAACACCATGGCATCACAAGAACAATGTGTGTGTTCCAGCTGAACACGTGGTCAACGTGTCTAATGATTTTGCGTAGCATATTAGCAGGTACAACACGGGGAACGAGGCGGCAGTGCTTGCGTGCTGAGATCGAGTGGCGAGCAAAACACTGATTTGCCCCAAGTTGGGCTGTGTGTCTAAACAGCGCCACATGGTGAACACAGGACCAAACCAGTGTTCCTATCAAGGTCAAAACACACAGACATGTATTGACATTATGTCTAAAGACACCTGTTTGTGAGTGTGTGTATTGCTGCGGCCATGTCTAAACCACTTGCCGATCTCTCTCCACTTGTTTGTTTCCCAACCTGTGTTGTTCAGTTTCACTCATTATCCCTCCAGTCCTGGCCCCGCTAGCCTCCTTCCTATTTGACTTTGCCTTTTCCCCTTCACACCCAGTCAGCTTCTTCCCAACAGACAGTAAGGAATTGTTCTTCATTACTGCACAGGGCAGGACTACCAACCATGGGCTCAAGTTACAAGAAGTTAGATTTCAACGAAAAATCAGGAAAAACATGCTAACAGCGAGAGCTCTGCGGCAATGGAACAAACTGCCTAGGGGGGTTGTAGCTCACCATCACTGGAGGTTTTCGGAAAGGGGCTGAACAGCCATCTATCGGAGATTTGTAGCTGTAGCCATCCTACATCCAAGCAGGGGGTTCGACTAGATGATCCTCAAGGTACCTTCCAATTCTAGGATTCACAAATTTGCATATTTATGCAAATCTATGATTTGGCTCTCAAAGTAATGTCCTTTTAAAAAATTGGCCCACTATGAAAAGTACTTGGATAACATAACACCAGTTTATTTTATTTGCCTTAATTGGACCCATGTCCATGCTATCACTTGGAGGATCACATCCAGAATATTGGCTGGGGTGCTTTTTCTGTGGATGCTTGCATTTCCACCTGGTTGGTTATCGGAAAGTGGACAGATCTTGTATAGTGGCCCCAGACACACCAGGCCAGAGAAAGTGAATGGATCTGCCTTTTTATGGTGCCAGATACTCTGAAGCTCCCAGATAATAGCCCCAGGTGGCTGTATTATGAAATATGCTTGCTTCAGTCCTTTCATTAAGCTGAAAACTGGAAAGAAAAAGACTTTCCTTCTGTCTCTCTTAAGGTAGGGATATTATCCAGCATTACCACAAAACAATAACAGCAGCATGCAGAGCTGGAGTCGCAAGCAAATGCCTTTACTTAACATCTGGCTTGGTGCAAGGAGAGGATTCTTTGACTTTTATCATGACAAGTTGTTCTTAAAGGCTGGTTTCTGCCTGTGAACAATCTTTTTCCTTAAGATGCATTTCAAGCCATTAAAGGAGCAAGAATAGCTGGGAGACTTAGACATTCCTTTCTGCTCAGCCACATCTGAGAGAAGCTACTGGTATCTGGAGGAAACTAGAAAGGACTAGGCTAGGTGACTTTGCCCTGATGGGCAGAATGGTCTCTAATGCAGTTGACAACACCCCTACCTCACCTCCTGTCCATCTCCAGCCCCTGTCATGCCCTGCTCTTGGTTCCTGTGCTCTGTCTCCTGCCTTGTCTCTGCATCTTGAACCTCATCTTGCTGCCTTCCTGCCTTGTCTTCCGAGCCTTGGATTTAGGGCATTTTTACATGGACACTTATCCTGGGATTAGATCATTAGTCCTGGGATGAGTCGTCTGCAGCATTAAATTAATTATAATCCTGGAAACACTGAAAGCCACCTCCCCGCCCCCCATCCGGGATTACAAACCCTCTTTTTTCAAGGGATAAGTTCCATCTAATCCCGGGATAAGGTCCATCTAAACGACTATCCTGGGATAGTCAGCTATCCTGGGATTAGTATCAGAGTGTTATGGCAAGAGCTGACATCCTCTCTATGCAGTTCTGCCTCTATGGTGTCGTCTAGTAGCTCATGACTGTGGGGCGATCATATTACTTCCGTCATCCTTCAACAATGCATTGCAGAGCGTCAGGTTTAAATATCTGCAGAACAAAGGGATGAGTTTCCATTTTCTTCAACTCAGAAAAATGAAGAAAATCAGATTTTCTTCAATTCCAGAAATCAGTACACTGAGCACGGACGAAAAGCACCATGGGACTGATATTCATCCCAGATACTCTTAAATGAATTATCCCAGGATGGATTCATCCCGGGATAGAAATGTCAGTGTAAAACACGTACCATTTGTAATCCTTGGATAACAATTCCGGGATAATTTTCTCCTAATCCTGGGATGAAGTGTCTGTGTAAGAATGCCCTTAGACTTGCCTTCTTCCTGCCTTGTCTCCTGCCCCCTCTGTAGCCATGTTCCCCTTCTTGTCCCCTGGTCCCCCAACCTTGCTCTCCTTCTTGCTTCCTTGGTCCCATTTTGGCCTTCCTCCCCACTTCCAGCAGTGCCCCACTCCTGACTGGCTTCCTTGTTCCTGGCCCTGATCCTGACCCCGTGTGTCCCATCCATGTTGTCCACCTACCTCCCAGACACCCCCACCCACCTGACCCTTATAGGCCCAGATCCAGCTGCCACTGAAAGCACTTACTTGGCCATCACTGGGAACCAATCGGTTCGGCAACCACAGGGAACAACCTGTCCTATTATCCAGAGTACACGTTGGTTTCCACATTTCCCTGCAGAGAGCAGTTTCCAGGAAGACAGTTCCCCGTTGTGTTCTAATTGCAGGAATATCACCTGGAAACCCTGCGGTGTAACACGTGTCTCACTGGAATTGAATTGCTGAGGCAGCCCAACTCACTGCTGGAAATGAATATCTGGAGGCAGGGTGGGAATAAGGAAGAGGTGGAAGGGGGCAAGTGAATAAGGGTAGGATTAATAATGTAATATTCAGTCCTTCCCATGGTCTGGGCACACCACTTTAGCTTACTTGAGCAGTAATGTCAGCCTTGGGATACTTCAAATGACCCATACTTTCACTCCATTTCTGTGGTTTGAACATTCATGGCAATGGAGCTACTGAGATTTAGGTCCATGGTGCAGCTCTCACTCTCTAAATCAGGGGTGTTCAACTTGATTCGTGCTGAGGGTCGGAAAATTTGGTTTGGACTCAACCCTGGGCAGCATGTGGCCCCGTCCTCAATTTGCATAACACCACCCTCAATTTACATAACCCCACCCCCAGGCAGCAAGGAGCTGGGACTGGAGATGCGAGTGGCAGAAGCGGCAGTGAGGGGCTTAGGTGGAGACAGCAGCGGCGGCAGGAAGCTGGAGTCAGGGAGGAGGAAGGGGGGTTTCGCGCCAGCGCCTTTAATAGACTTGCTGCACGGAGGAAGAAGGGTTTCGCGTCAGTGTGAGGGTTGGAGGAAAGGTGACTGCCAGAGCAGGAGGAGGCATGGCGGGCCACAGGAAAGGTCCTTGCGGGCCGCATGTGGCCCCTGGGCCATATTTTGTGCAGCCCTGCTCTAAAGCTTTCTATAGAGTGGGTCCTAGAGAGCTTTTTAACATGTAGGTGGTCTCTGTTCATTTTATACTCAAGGTGGTAACTCCTGAGTGAGGCCGACTAACTCTTTGATTTAATGTCCCGTTAACCTGTGCACACTATACTTGTATTAACCCACGTTAAAAACAACCTCCTGCACCTTTGTGCAGTGGAGACCAGCTAGGTACTGGAGAGATAATGGAGATCAGTTAATGAAGTCATGCTGAGTCCAATTCCAATTGCCTGGAGCAGAAGGTGCTCGGCAGACACTTGATTGTGCAACCTCCCTGCTGCCTCAGTCGCCACCATCTGAGCCCATGTCTATTGACCAACATGCAAGCTGTGAGGTAAATTAACTAAGGCCAGTCTAGTTTGCCAGACTCTGGTGAACTGCACCTACCTGGAGAAGCATCACACTGGATAGCTGCAACATGGGTGAACTTGCCCTGCCACTGGCTAGGGCTAATGATTTAGCCCTGTTGTCCAGCACAGAATTCTGCTTCCCATCTTGACAGGGGGTGGGGCCAGTCAGCTGCGCATCACTCCCCACCCCGCTCCCCGATTGGGTGAAGCCTCAGGAGCATGTCTTCCATCCCCCAAACTGCAGCTGCTTTCACCCTATGTTAATGGCTTCCTCACTTTCCAGTCTTCACTAAAATACTGATGACAACTCCTACTACTACCCTCACAAAACACTGTTTTAAAGCTGCATATGCAATTTTCTTCATGTACAAGCTGAAACCCTGTCCTTAAAGTCACGATGCACTTGGTGCTGACTGGCTTGTATCGATGTTAGCCACTTCAGAAATAGAAAGTAGAATGAAGGTTGCAGCTATTCTGGATTCCTTCTCTGCTGTTAACTGATCTGTCCCTGTTGGACTGAGGAAGCTGAAGCTGCTCTTTGCTCTCCCTTCCTCCCCTATAAATCTCCCCTCCATTTTCTTATTCCTTCCTGTCACTATAACTGTCGCTCTAAGAGTTAATTGACAAGTTATGATCATGGGATTTTTTATTTTTTATGTTAATCAGTGTAAAAAATCTCTCTCTGAGACAAGGTGTGGTAGAGGCAGAAGAACTGCTGATTGGATGGGCTAAGTGAAAGAACAGTAATTCATTAGGACCATCAAGTGACTGCATTTTTTAGCTGACCAGTTAATCATTTGAACGCCCAACTACTATAGAAACTCAACACTGCTTTAGAAACAATTGATTGATATATTTGGTTACTGCCAGGTTTTGGTTTGGGTTTTTTAAGTTTTACTTTTTAATTTTTTAAATTTTTTTATTTTAAAAAATATTGGAATTTTAAAAAAAACTTATGTTTAAAAATATTTTCTTACAGCCTATGTTTTCATTTGTGATCAGCACATAGATCAATGCTTCCAGCCCTACTAGTAATAGTAGGGCTGCTCTGTGAGCTGCTCTGTGAGCAGGAGGGTGCGGGGTAGAAAAATGGTGAAATAAATAAATAAAACTGGTGTTAAGGACAAAGAGGCCAGTCTCTCAGAGATAAGAGGATTACAAGGGGAAAAAACAGAGCAGACTACAAGCCCTTCACCAAACCCCAAAGCAGAAAGGACAGAACCCTGTCACGAGACAACGTTCCCTCAGGATGGTATGGTGGCTGAGCTACAAGACTGTAGCCAGAACTTGTCACTGGAAAGTGACTCTTGATGGAACAGGGGTAATGAACCCCCACTGAGGCAACAGGGCCATCCGAGGAAAGAGAGAGAGAGAGTGTATCGGTAGAGCCAAGAGGGCGAAAGCTTCCCCACACCAGCACACACTCAAGGCAAGGAGAGCCGGATTAGGGGCAATAACGCAGATACACAGCAGAACAATAGAAACATCTTAATGGAAAGGGGGAACTATAACTAGGGAAGGAACAGAACTAAGACTAACCACTGGGATGGTGGGGGAATTGTAACCTATTAAGCACTTAACACCTAATAGAAAGTGTCTATAGGAAACTTGAGGGGAAACCCTGGTGCTCAATGTACCAAAGGGAGAGATTGCAGGTGGACTGAGGGAAGGACAAACACATGCAACAGGGAAATAAACACTTACTCAATACACTAACACTACAAGGGAGGAACAAGGGGATTACAGCAACTCCTCCGTTATCTAAAGGAGGAGGGCGAAGGAAGCCCGTTGGCGGGCCGTTAGCAGGCAGTTATGGTGGTGGCGACCAGATTTTTCCATCTGCTCCCTGGACTATGGTCGCCAGCGTCTCCCTCCATCATTTTTCCAAGCTTTGGAAAGAAGTCAGTGCTGTTTTTGTGGAAGGAGAATGGATAAAGGAGTTATAATCTTTAATATCTCTGATTAGTATTTTGTGTTTTGAGTGATGTGTATTAGTATTAATCAAACAGAGTGGATCTTGATCAGAATTATGATAAATACAAGACGTTCATATAAGACGTTAGGTATTAACCTTGCTTATGAGAAGTGTTTTTGTGATCTAGTCAATGATACTTTAAAACAGCCTAAAATTACAAAAAACATTCATGTTAAAGAGATATTTGGGGAGCCTATACAAAGTGATGAGATTAATGGCAATAGATCAGAAGACCATTTTACTATTAATGATATAGGTATATCACCCAATAAAAATCCAACCCCCTCGAAAGTTTGCTAGAGAGGATAGTGGGGGAATTCTTTGCCCAGAGAATAATACTTTCCTCTCTGGGCACTCTTTAACAGACCTACAATTCCAGGGAACTGGGCAGATTTTGGATGACCGGGTCCCTCCAAAATGGTTCAATCCAGGGTCGGCCCCAGGCATGTGCCACATGTGGAGCCCCACGTTTGCCTGGCTGGGTGGGAGGATGCAGTCAGCTTCTCCCCCAATATGTTCTTCTGCCTCCTCTCCCTGGCTCCGGTCCCCATCCCTCACCTGACTCTGACTCCTAGAAGCTGCAGCAGCGGGAAAATGGGCTGGGAGATAAAGCTGTTTGTTTACAAACAACTCCTCCCCATGTGAGTGATCAGAAGGTTGTTACCTTGTAAAGAAGGTTCTCTGAATTGGCTCTCAACATTCTCACAATTGGGTTGTGCATGCTCATCAATAGACCACGTGATGGTCTCGAGCTCCTCTAGTATAAAAAGTACTCTGCCCCCTTAGAATAACAGGTCCTTCCAACCATTTCTAGGAATATAAGAAAATTCCATGCAGGGCTGGAAGGGTGGGTGTTGTGAGAATGTTAAGAGCCATCTCAAAGAACCTTATTTACAAGGCAGCAACCTGTTCTTCTTCAAGTGGCTCCTCACAGGCCTTTTTTACATGGCTCTGCTGGGTGGGGGGTCTGTGGGCACCCTGGTGCATGGGTGGGACGTGCACACTGTCTTACTTATATTACCTTAGGTAGGAATTTAGGATGTAAAGCAATATCTATTCTATCTTGGAAAATCTGCAAATATGGTTCTGAGATTGTTATGGCCGCTATTTCACTAACTCTTCTTAATGAAGTTATTGCTAACAGGAATACTGTCTTTAGACCCGCACCCCACAACGAGTTCATTTGCGCCCCCCATATAATCAATTCACACTGCCTGGGGGCACAAATTAAATGGTTATGGGTGGGGGGCATATATATCAGTTTATTTGTGCCCCATAATCAGTTCATGCTGCCCCCACCCCATAACCAGTTCATTTGCACCCCCGCACCCATATAATTAATTCACATTGCCCCCCACCCATAACCATTTAATTTGTGCCCCCAGGCAGTGTGAATTGATTATATGGGGGGCGCAAATGAACNATATATATATATATATATATATATATATATATATATTTTCATGGCATAATGCACTTAATAGGCTGGCTGCATTTTGAGTGTCTTGTGTGCAGCACCTCTGGACCGGTTGCACCACATACATGCACAAGGCACAGGCGGCACCGGCAGCAAGAAGCAACAGGCCTTGGAGGCCAGGCTGGCTAAGCTCACCCCCTCCTCCAGTAAGGCAGTGGACGCAGTCAGTCTCTCTGTGCCTGCCTCACTGCCCGCCTGGCTGCCCCTGAATTGCCATTCATCCTATAGAATGACCTCTGAAGAGCAAAATAGTTTAACAAAGGTGCTCCCTCATGCCATTGCTTGCAGCATATGGTTTAAATATAAATCCCAGGATCCTCTGTTAGCACTACCTGAACCAATCATGTTCTGATTATATAACATGCCCAGCAAGTTGCTAATTACAATCATATAAATCGTGGTAGCATACAGCTGTCTCAGAAAGCAGTACTCATAGCTAAAGCTCAATACACACTCCTCAAATCTAAGAAACTCAGGTCTATACTTATTACATGACTGAATCCATTAGGTCAATAAGACCCCGTGGCTGAATAGTATCCAATGTTAGAATGCAGACGTTTTCTCTGGTAGACAAAAGTTTCGCGTTAACAGGGGGGGATTAATCTCTCAATTCCCAAAAAAACAAACACATTGTTATCCTTATGCACTGCATTATAGTGCTCAATAAGGAGGGCCAATGGAGTTCGCGTTTTAAGCCTGCTGCTGTGCTCCGTGATCCCAATCCTGAGGTATCTGCTGGTTTTACCCACGTACAACTTCTTGCAAGGGCATTGAATCACACAATGTCCGATGTGTTACAATTTATGAACTCCTTGATGAAAAAAACTTTCCCACCTTGGTCCTCAAACATCTTAGTTTTAGGCTGTAAGTGCAATTTACACACTGCTGACAGGGATAATTGCCACTTATCTTCTTACCATCCAGTGTTCTTTGGGACAGTGTGGGGAGTCTAGCCCTAACAATATGGTCCCCTAAGTTCCTACCTCTTTTAAAAGCAAAGAGAGGTGGAACACGACACTCTTCAATGTGAGCAATTATATTCCAGTGTGCCAATACAATTTTCCTAATTTCACTGGTACAATTATTAAATGTGGTAACAAAAACCACTTTATTAGGGTTATGATCCTCTTTACGATCCATAGGTGGTAACAAGGAACTTCTGCTTAGTCTGGCTGCTTTCTGCAAATTATCTACAATTACATGTTGGGGATATCCCCTATCTGCAAAATTCTCAACCATACCCCTAGCCTCGCTCCAAAAGTGTGATGTCGCCATGCAGTTCCTTTTTATTCTTCTAAATTGACTAAAAGGAATATTTCTCAAAAGGTGTTGTGGGTGGTGGCTTTGATTCTGCAAATAGGAGTTCTGGTCAGTAGGCTTCATATATGTGAAGGTTTTAATTTGCCCATTTTCAAAACAGATACACAAATCCAAAAAATTAATGTGATGTTCATGAGATTGTATGGTAAATTTACAGCAGCATGCATCCAACTGTTAAGTCTGTTAACACTAGCTAACTAACTAAACTGCCTAACTGATAGGGATGGGCGAACGCGGTTCAGAAGTTCAGAGTTCAGACTGAACTCGACCAGTTCAGTTGACTGAACTGAACTTCCGAACCAAACTCGATTTTTGAACCAAACTGAATCAAACTGAATTTCTGAACTCAGTTCTGTTCGCCCATCCCTATAAGATAATATTCCATTTAGTTCAATGGGGTTTGAATTTCTGAACTCTGTTCGGAAGTTCGGACCGAACTCGAATAGTTTGGTTGACTGAACCGAACTTCCGAACTGAACTCGATTTTCGAACCAAACTGAATTTCCGAACTCAGTTCTGTTTGCCCATCCCTACTAACTGAGTCAGACCAGTGGTCCATCTTAGCCCAGTATTGTCACAACCTGACATGACAGCAGGGGTTCCAAATTCGGGTCCAAATCCGGCTCTTCCAGGGTATCTGGCAGAAGCCATCCCGGCAGAGGCCATCCTGGCATGCTACCTGAGGCTCCTCCAAGCCCCCAGCAGGGGCCTCCCCCGGGCATGCTACCAGAGATCCTGAGGTGGAGATGCCGGGGATTGAACCTAGGACCGTATACGTGCAAAGCACACAGTCTTACCACTTGAGCTATGCTCCCCCCGCGGTTCAACAGCCCCCCAGGTTCAACAGCCTCATGAAGGCTGTTAATCCATAAGTTAAATTCTGAGAGCAAATGTAAATTTCCTGTCCAAATAATCAGAATATCGTCTATATATCTGCACCAAAAAAATATAGAGCTCAAAAAGGGATTACACTCTGTGTTGTATATAAATTTTGTCTCCCATTCGCTCATATAAAGTATTGCCAGTTCGGCAGATAATGGGCTTCCCATGCTGACCCCCTTAATTTGAAGAAAGAACTCGCCATTGAATTTTAAAAAATTCTTAGATAGTACTGTATCTGGGCAAGAGTTAATAAAAATTTGGTGGAGGGGTTCTTATTGGTTCTTAATTTAAGATATTTCCTCAAAGTGTCCAATGCCTCCTTATGCGGAATATTTGTGTACAGGGCTTTTATATCCATACTAACCAATATGGATTGGATCCCGCTAAAATCAATATCCTCAAGGATATTGATTAAGTGGGTGGTGTCCTTTATATAGGAGGGAACCTGCTCAACAACGGGTTTTAAATAAAATACCACAAATTTCGCAATTGGTTCCAAAACGGAGGCTGAACCTGAGACAATAGGTCTATATTCTAGGGGATCAATCCCTTTATGTACCTTAGGGAGACCATACAAAACTGGTGTCTGAGGGAATTCCTTGTATAAGCATCTGGATTCCTTCTCTGTAATAATTGCTTGTTCAACCTCATCTTGTAATATACTAAGGATCTCACCTTTTATAGAATCTGTGGGATCTTTTTTTAACAGTCTGTAGTCTGTGCTAATTCTAAGGAGATCATAGCATCCCTTGATATAATCAACATGATTCAAAACAACAATACCACCTCCCTTATCCGCTTTTTTAATTACAATAGATGTATCCTTCTTCAGGGATGTAAAGCAGTCCAATCCGTTTTAGAGAAATTCAAAAAACACTTCTTAGGGAGATTATCTTCTAATCTACGTATTTCCTGTAGGATCTTGTCCTCAAATATAGGGATGGCTCTGTCAATGTTGGTTTTGGGGAAAAACTCTGAACTACTTTGGCAAGGTCCTGCTAATGGTAAACAGGCTGGGAAATCCTTAAAAAAGCTCTTTAACCTAATTTTGCGGAAAAGTTCATTTATTTCCTTATGCACTAAATACCTATTATAAAGATTAGTAGGTACAAAAGACAATCCCTTTGATAATACTTCTAGTTCAGTTTTCAATAAACATCGACTAGATATATTAATGATTTTTAACTTTTGGTTTTTTGCCAGTAACCTTTCCTCCTTTGGTCTCATTTGCCATGCTGGGGAGGGTACCGCCTGCGATCTCTTAAACAATATTCCCGGGGTTGGAAAGGAGCTGCCCCTAGTGAGTCCAAAGAATGACTAGTGTCGACATTACTCATTGAAGAAGAACCGGCATGAGAAAAAGTCCTAGAAAAGGAGCGCCAATTGTACACCTTATTCGTTTCATAATCAAGTTTATCCCTTTCAAATTTCTGCATTTTAAATCTTCTAATATTCTTTTCCAAAGCTTCCATTTTCTGCTGAATCATTTGTAAAAATTCAGTATATTTGACGACATCTAATGTTTCCTTAATTTTAAATTTTTCAGCTTCTATTTCTTTATCCATATTATTAACCAATTTGTTACTGGTTTCAATTATCAACACCATAAGGTCAAGGGAACATTTATTGCAAATGCTGGTCGATTTATCCAAAAAAGCTGCATCCTGAGAAAACAGGGTTGGTCTTTTTGTAATCTTAAAACCCCTGGGGATGCTCTTAGCCCTAATATAGTCTGCAAGGGTCACCGAATGTAGTTTAATTCTTAATTGCTTTGTGCAAAGTTTAATTAATTCATCTGATGAATTACTCTCATCGGGTTCTTTGGATAATAAAAAAAGGTATTTTTGCCAATTATGCTAGCTATATCTTTGTCACTGTAGCTATGGACCTGCATTTTTACCAAAAATATTCAGCAAACAGAGGTATAATAACGCAGTACAATCAAAACATTATAACAACATCAATATGAAAGACTGCTACATGTATCCCAAGCATTGGGAGATCAGGTCTCCCAGACCTTGATGACCCCCAATAAGGATGAGCTGGTACAGTCAGATTATAAGGACATATTTATTTTATTTATTTATTTTATTTTTAAAACTTATTACCCCACCCCTCCTGCCACAGGCAGCTCGGGGCGGCTTACAACAATCAAAAAGCGATTAAAACAATTAAAACACATCATAAAAAGGAGGAAACAGAAAAAACAACCCCCTAAATCCCCCCCCCATCACCCCTCTCCCCCGCCAAACACCTGGCGGAACAGCCAGGTCTTGCAACTTTTCCAAAAAGAGGGGAGGTTCGAGACCAGCCAGGCCCCACCAGAAGGGAGTTCCATAGGTGTGGCGTGGCCACTGAGAATGCCCTCTCCTGCGTGGCCACCCGAGACACTCAGGGAACCTCGAGCAGGGCATCACCGGATGACCACAGGGGCTGATCTAGGACACGGGGAGTGAGGCGGTCTTGCAGACAGGCAGGGCCCAGACCATTTAGGGCTTTATAGGTTAAACCAACACCTTGAATTGGGCCCGGAAAACCACCGGCAGCCAGTGCAGAGAACGGAGCACTGGTGTAATATGTTCCCGGCAGCCCAGTCCCACTAGAGACAGGCTGCTGCATTCTGCACCAGCTGCAATTTCCAAGCCATCTGTCACAAAGGAACATAAGGTCACACATGAGAGATACTGGACTATTATTATTATTATTATTATTATTATTATTAAACATTTATAAAGCACCAGTAACAACCTGGCGCTGTACAGAACATACAATCAGCTGCGGTCCCTACCTGTGGCTTACAATCTAAAAGACAAGGAGGGGGAGACAAGGAGAGGGGACAGCGGGAGAGACA
>QEPC01012908.1:1668886-1686721 GCA_003113815.1 Sphenodon punctatus | reverse complement strand
GGAAGAGGGAGAAGGAGAGGGTGCGTGAGAGAGGCTAGGAGGAGGGAGGTGAGAGAGGGTGAGGAATAGGGAGGCATCATAGGTGTTACCAGTTCCGGTATTGGGGGGAAGCCAGGCCTGCGGGAGCTGTGTGAGCGCGGGCGTGTTGTCCCACGGCAATGGGCGGCGGCGGCTGTGTAGCGTGGGTGCTGTCAGGGGGGTGGCTCCTCGCTGTCCTCGCTCCGGCCGCACAACGGCCACAAAACGGCCAGCGCCCTTTTGTCGACGCCCTTCGGGCGCCGTCCAAGGGCTGCCGCCCGCTGGGGCGGGCGGGCAGCTTTGGCCTGTGGCTTGGGCTGAGCCCTCCCAGGGGGTGGAGTC
Source organism: Sphenodon punctatus (assembly GCA_003113815.1). Lineage (NCBI taxonomy): Eukaryota > Metazoa > Chordata > Lepidosauria > Sphenodontia > Sphenodontidae > Sphenodon > Sphenodon punctatus. The sequence continues at coordinate 1,686,361 of QEPC01012908.1, read as the reverse complement.
TCGCTCACCTGCAGGGGATGAATGAGCCCTGCTGCTATGGTGGCTGGGGGCTTCTGGGGGTGGAGCCCTGCCGCAATGGCTTCTGGGGGCTTCTGGGGGCGGGCAGGGCTTCTGGGGGCGGGCGGTCTAACAAATATGTAAAGCTAAAGGTTAAACATGTATGTAATGTTAAAACTGAGAACTGCAAACTCGATTCATGTAATCATGTAGTGTAAATTGAGAGTTGGGAAATCCCTCCAGGAAATGGAGAGAGATAAAGGATGTGTTTTCAGAAGAGACACCAGACAGAAACCCATTCAGGTGCAAATTAAGTTTGCCTGTGTGCCTACCTGCTGGCTTTGCCTATGTGTGGACAGGCATGACCTCTCCAGCTTCCCCAGGGCGGGAAAGGGAAACAAAGGACTCTGGAATACTATTTAAGCCAACAGACAAGACAAAGAAGGAGCCATCTCCAGCTATTTCTTGGAGCTGAGAGCTCATCTGCATCTTGCATGCCAGTAAGCGAGTCTACTGGAAGACATGCGGTGAGAGGAAGAACTTTGCTTTCTACCAGTCAAGAAATCAGTGCCTAGTCATTTAAATCACTGACTGAGAATAACCTCAAATATGGACTTTCTATAGGGTAAGGTTCATATAGGGATTCACCCAATATAGAATAGGAATGCGTTATATTACTTTTCATTTCTTTAGCCACTCTGTATCAAATTATATTCTTGGCTTATATAATCAATAAAATTTCTTGTCTTTATTAAGAAGTGTCTGTGGTCTAGCATTGGGAACACAAGTGAGCAACTTGAGCTTCCAAGCTCTTGCAAACCTAGAGAGAGAGTGTGTGTAAATGGGAGACTCCTTGGGAGTTCGGGTGGCAAAAGGACTCTCCCCTTTGCAGAACTGGACTAGCCAGAGAGAGAACTGGTTCAGGTGGGCTGAAAGTGAAGGAAATTGAGTCACCCAACCCAGGAAAGTGGGGTGTTGGACCCTCAAACCCGTGACACCATCACCATGGATTGCCCCACGTAGAGTGTGTTACAGTAGTCTAGTTGAGAGGTGATGAAAGCATGGATGACTGTGGCCAGGTCAGAGACTGAAACAAACGGCCAAAGCCATCACACTAGATGCAACTGGCGGAAAGCACTCCTCACCACAGCCTCCACCAGGAGATCTAGGCAGAGATGCGCATCGAGGAGCACCCCTAGACTCCGTACCTGGGAGGTCAATGAAGGACAGAACCCATCAATGATGGGGGACGCCAATTCCATTGCCTTACTCACTAACATCACCTCCATCTTGTGAGGATTCAGCCGCAGTCCTCATCCAATCCCCCACAGCCACCAGGCACCAAGTAAGCACCGATACTTCCGGGCTTGGGTCTGTTGAAAAAGTGAGGTACAGTTGGGTGTCATCAGCATATTGATGACACCATACGCCGAACCTCATAATCACCTAGCCAAGCGGCTGCATATACATGTTGAACAGGAGAGGGGACAGAACAGAACCCTGTGGAACTCCACACGAGTGGTCTCGGTATGATGAAAAACAGTTCTGGAGAACCACCCTCTGAGTTCTTCCAGTCAGGAACAAGCGGAACCATTCAAGAACAGTCCCACAGGTGCATCACCAACATCTCATGATCAACAGTATCAAACGCAGCTGACAGATCTAACAGGATCAGCACGGTCGAGTGACTCCAATCCACATCTCAGCACAGGTCATCTACCAAAGTCACAAGCTCAGTCTCAGTGCCATAACCCGGATGAAAGCCGGATTGAGAGGGATCAAGAAAACATATGTGATCAAGATGCCCCTGCAGCTGCCAAGCCACTACCCATTCAATAACCTTCCCTAAAAAGGGAAGGTTAGAGACAGGCTGATAGCTGGCAGGGGAGCCAATGTCAAGTGATGGTTTCCTGATCAGAGGCTGCACCACTGCTTCCTTGAGACAGCCCAGCACTCTGCCCTCCTGCAGGGAGGTGTTGACCACCCCAGCCAGCAATGGCCCCATTGTCTCCCGACAGATCTTAACCAGCCAGGACAGGCAAGGATCTAATTCACAAAAAGTGGCCCTGACTTCCCCAAGAACATCCACCACATCGGCAGGGGCCACTGACTGAAACTGATCCCAGAAAACCGGACATGATGGGACTTCCATAAACTCTGGTTCCCCTAGTGTAATAAATGTTGCGTCGAAATCATGGTGAGTTGGAAAAACAGCTCCAGATGACATCGACCTTTTGCACCAACAAATCCTAATGACCACTAGGGGCATTGGGAGTAGAGATAATGAGTTAGTGTGTCATTTTGACCTTTCCTGATCTCTGCTTCTAAGCCCCCTCCCAAGTGGGATGTGCCCAGGAAGCTTCTACTGGACTTCCTCCTTCTTCCTGACCTCTCTCCATTCCTCTCTTCTCTCTCTGACCTTCAACATGACTGACCACCATGCTGGTGGCAGCTAGCTAGTAAGATCTAGGGATAGGCCTTTCCTATCACAATGTATTTCTCAATAAAGTAGATGATTTTAATCTAGAAACAATCTCCAAGGTGTTGATTACTTCTAAGCTGTTGCTACTGAGAATTCGAGCTATTTTCTTTTGTTATGTGTAAACTCTGCTGATGCCTAGTCAGAGCTCTAACAGGTCCTGGTACAGTAGGCAGTGAAACTTTGGTTTTTTTGTTTTTGACCAATAATAAAATTCCAACATAGGGTTATGGGCCCAGAATCCTCCTGAAAATCCTAACAGATTTTTTGGAACTCGAATTGAATCTCGAAGGAGAAAAGCACAGCTTATTTTTGTACCTGGTTTTTTTGTTTTTGGAACAAGAGAAGCAGCATGGAGAAAGCTCAAGGGAGTCTCAACATTCCAAAGCTGGAAGGAGCCAAATTCAAGGATTGGAGTTTCCTCATGAAGTCTTGCTTGAAAAGTCAAGGTCTTTACAATGTGCTAATAACAGAGAGACCAACAGCTGCAGGAGCTGACCGAGACCATTGGGACAGACAGAACGACAAAGCTCTTGGAATCCTTGGGATGCATGTAAGTCCAAAGCTATTTGTTCATTTTCAGGGTGTCGAATTGACCAGCGAAGTCTGGAAGAAGCTGGAAGAACTTTATAATCGTAAAAGTTCCAGCAAAGCAATTTTTATCATTCAAAGGCTCTGTAATATGAGGCTAAAAGAGAATGAAGATCCCACAGAGCATGTAAGCCAAATACAGTCTCTTGCAAATTGTCTGAAAGATTCATTAATAGACCTTGGAGAAAATGGAATTGTGGGATTCATTTTGAATTCTTTGCCTCCTTCGTATAAACCTTTTAAAATTGCAATAGAAGTGTCTGATGCAACAATTGATTTAAAGTATCTCTCTAGCAGACTGAATGAGCATTTTATCAGAGAGACAAAGCAAACTACAGACCAGATTGCAGCCTTTAGCTCACAAAAGAGAGATAGGAGGTGCTATACCTGTGGCAGTGAGATACATTTAGTTGCTAATTGTCCAAAGACCAAGACAAAGGGGAAGCCTAAAGCACCCATTACTGCTGAGACAGAGTGTCTGCAGAAAACTGCCAGCTCTGAAGAAAAGAGTGAGAAGGCAAAAGGAAAAATCAAATGTTTTAATGAAATGTCAGAAGTCAATAAAAATGTCTTTTATATTGATTCTGGTGCTTCTGAAAATCTCTTCAAGGATGCAGAATTATTCTCAGAAATTGTTGATATGGGTTATTCAGTTCCTATTTCTTTAGCATATGGAAGGGAAGTGTTTTCACAAGGCAAAGGAACAGCTAAAATATTTTGCAAACTCCCTGATGGAGAGATTGTGCAAGTTATAATACAAGATGCTTTATATGTGCCTTTATTAAAGTATAACTTAATCTCTGTGAAGTATAGAGTTAAGAAAGGATGGAAGTTTGAATTCATGAATGATCATTACTATGTCACAAAAAAAGATGACTTAATTATGTCTGGAACTCTAAGAGACAGTGGACTATTTGAAGTGGATTGTGTGAATGAGCATGCAAGTTTAGCAAGCAGCTGCAAGTGCACCCATAGATTGTGTGATATGATTTGGCACTGAAGATTAGGTAATAAAGATATTAATGTAATTTGCCAACTTGAGAAGGGGGAATTAATTAAAGACTTTAAGAGGCAACCGTGTAAAGAGAATACAGGAAAATGTGAATGATGTGTTACTGTGAAAGGAGTTAAGCCAACTTTTCACAAGCTAGAGAAGAAAGAGTCTCAGTGCCCTTAGTGTTGATTCACAGCGATGTATCAGGTCCTCTGGAAAGGATTTTTGGAGGAAATCTTTACATAGTTTCATTTATTTATGATTTCTCAAGATTTGCCTATGTTTACATCTTGAGAGAGAAAAGCCAAGTATTTGAGAAGTTTAAAGAATATGTTGCATGGTCAGCAACAAGTTTGGAAGAAAGCCTCAGAGACTAAAGTCAGACAATGGAGGTGAAAACATCTCAAATGACATGAAAGCCTTTCTGAGAGAACAGGGAATTGAACATGAGACTACAGTTCCATATTCTCCTGAGCAGAATGGTGTTTATTTATTTATTTACTTAATAGATTTATATCCCGCCCCACCTGAAAAGCAGCCCGGAAAGGCTGCAGTTGCAGAAAGGAAGAACAGATCTCTACTGGAAATGGACAGATTCATGCTACAAGATGCAGTTTTGCCAAGCAAATTCTGGGGAGAAGCAGTAATAACTGCCAGCAATCTGCAGAACAAATTGCCAATCAAAGCCAAAGAAAAGGCTCCATTTGAACGGTGGTTTGGACACAAGCCTAGCCTAAACCACATCAGAGTATTTGGATGTGATGTGTATGCATATGTACCAAAGGCAAAGAGAAACAAGTTGAACTGCAGAAGCAAGGAGTTTTGTGTGGATATGTGTTAGGAGGAAAAGGATACAGAATTCTTGATGTTGAAACTGGTAATATTGAAATTTGCAATGTTGTGCACTTTGATGAAAGACAAAGGCCAACCAAAGGTGAATTACCAGACCTGGAGTCAAGGATCCAGATGAAAGAGGAACCAAGTGAGCAGACCTTCAGGCACTGAATGCCAATCTGTGAACCAGAACCAGAAGCAGATTCAGAAGGGGTCACAGAAGCTGATCCAGAACCCAGGTGCTCACAGAGGTCCAACAAAGGAGTTCCACCCTTGAGATACTCCTACCTCACCACAAGTGCAGAGCTGCAAGAACCCAGCACATGGAAAGAAGTTGAAAAGATGTCAACCCATGAAGCTGAAAAATGGAGGAAATCAGCAAAGGAAGATGATGAGCTTCTACCAGCCAACAACCAGTACAGAAAAGAGAATGCACAGGAAGAAGGGCTAATTGAGCTGAAGTATTGCCCAACTGAAGAAATGGTGGCAGATGGACTGACCAAGCCACTACCAAGGGATCGATTCCAGATGCTGCGTGAAGCAAGTGGGAATTGTGAGCCGGTGCGACAGGTGATGAGAAGGGGTGTTGGAAAAACAGCTCCAGATGACATCGACCTTTTGCACCAACAAACCTTAATGACCACTAGGGGCATTGGGAACAGAGATAGTGAGTTAGTGTGAGTGTCACTTTAACCTTTCCTGATCTCTGCTTCTAAGCCCCCTCCCAAGTGGGATGTGCCCAGGAAGTTCCTACTGGACTTCCTCCTTCTTTCTGACCTTTCTCCATTCCTTTCTTCTCTCTCTGACCTTCAGCATGACTGACCACCATGCTGGTGGCAGCTAGCTAGTAAGATCTAGGGATAGGCCTTTCCTATCACAATGTATTTCTCAATAAAGTAGATTATTTTAATCTAGAAACAATCTCCAAGGGGTTGATTACGTCTAAGCTGTTGCTACTGAGAATTTGAGCTATTTTCTTTTGTTGTGTGTAAACTCTGCTGATGCCTAGCCAGAGCTCTAACAGGTCCTGGCACATTAGGCAGTGAAACTTTTTTTTGTTTTTGTTTTTGACCACTAATAAAATTCCAAAATTGAAACTGATCCAAGAAAACCGGACATGATGGGACTTCCATAACCTCTGGTTCCCCTAGTGTAATAAATGCTGCCTCGAAATCATGGTGAATACGAGCGATTTTGCCCACAAAATAATCCACAAACATGTCACAGCGGGCAGTAGATGACTCCACTCCAACGTTGAGGGAGGCCGAACTGACCAGCCCCCGCACTACCCGGAACAGCTCCGCTGGACGGGATTTTGCAGACGCTATAAGGGCAGCAAGAACTCCCTCTTTGTTGCCCGCATAGCCACAGCATAGGCTCGTAAACTGGCTCTATGCTGCAATCTGTCGGCTAAGCGGTTTCAGCATGCGAATGACACCACCATCACGCCAACCGCCACCCATCTCGCTTCAGCAACTGCAGTTCCTCGGAAAACCAAGGAGGTCTGCGGAGCTACCACCTGGACAGTGGATGCCTAGGAGCCATCTGATCAATGGTCTCCATCAGCAAGGTGTTCAACAGCACAACGAGATCATCGATGAGACGGTTGTCAAGGTCAGAGGGTATTTCCCCCAGAGCATTCTGGAACCGTTCCGGTTCCATCCTCCTCCGGGGGTGAACCATCCGAATCGATTCAACACCCTTCCAGGGGCAGATGTGCACTAGGAGTGAGGTCTGAAGGAGGTAATGGCCCATCCATGACAAGGGCACAGCTGATATCTCCCCCACTAATGGAACACCTCCCTCAAGGTCGGTGCAAAACACAAGGTCCAAGGTGTGTCCTCCCTGATGTGTCAGGCTGATAACCATCTGGGACACGTCCATGGTTGCCATGGCGGCCATGAACTCATGGCTATAAGCAGCACTCCCAAACTGTCACCTGCCAAATCAAACACAAGATGGAGACCTTCGATACCGAATATGGATTCAACTGGATACCTCCTCACAGACCATCCCTCCTTAAAAATCATAACTACACAGCCCCCCTTCCCCCCCCCTCCCGTCCCTCCAACAGTGCTGCACGGAATACCCAGCCGGAACAAGATCAGCCAGAATAGGCCCCAATTCATTGTCCAGTTAGGTTTCCGTGATACATACAAGATCGGCAGCATAGTCCAGGATTGTTTCCTGGACTGTTGTTGCTTTATTAGCCACCAATCTCGCATTTAACAGCACCATCACAGGGTCGGGGGCCCTCTGACCAAGAACCACCTGCTCCACTGCTTGGGGGGTAGTGAGCGGGACATGCAACAAACATCTATCCCACCTCACTAGTCTCACCTTCTCTCTCTTAGCACCATATCTCCCCTGTCCCATCATGACCCCAATGGCCGTGTCCTCTTCCCCCGACTCACCCCATCTGCCCCCCCAGCTGTCCCACACTGGCAGCGGGGGAGATCCTCCCTCCTCCCCTCTATATAACCTCCCAATCCCCACTCCCTAATCCAAACATTCCCCTCCCCTCCTACCATCCACCCCACCATCATAAACAATTACAATACAACCCCACCCATAAAAATCCCCTCACATAAAATCATAAAACCCTATACAATTCTCCACTCCTCCTACAGATTATCACCTCCTCAAGCTCCCAGCATTTTTTGCCCTAGCCCCTAAGGACCACACCCAAGGGCCCTTTGGCACGGCCCTTAGGCAAGCACCTGTGGCACGCGCCTGCAGCGGGGGATATGATATATGTATATTAACAAGTGTTTTATTGGCAGCTCTTTTTAAGGATTTAGATTTAATTAGATACTCACTGCAGGAATTTATATGATATATGTATATTAACAAGTGTTTTATTGGCAGCTCTTTTTAAGGATTTAGATTTAATTAGAGAGGCTGAAACTACCCAGAGTAGTATTGTTACAGCTTCTTCTCTGGGAGGTGATTTAGCAGCCAAATTAAATGTTTCCCAGTCTAAAAACTTACCCCACAGCAAGAATGAATGGCTAGAAGGGCTTGGTGGAGATCCAACTGGCCCAGTATGTAGTGCCTGCCGATCATGTCTGTTTCCCTATTGGTGACAGAAAGGCAGCTTGTCAGGCAGGCACTATCCAACTTAAAAGCTTGTTCCAAGCAAAGGATGAGTTGTTGGAAGGGCTTGTGGAAATTGAGCGGCCCCAGTAAAGAGCAGTAAGACAGTTTGTTCTTTAATTGGTGGTGGGGAAACAATTTGCCAGGTAGGCTCTATCCACCAAGATAAGGATAGTGTGTTAGAAGAAGGACTAGAGGTGGATGAAGAAGAGACCTTATGTCGGTATAGTGAACTACCAGTAGAAAAGCAGGATCATATTATAGAAAAGATGTCTGCCCTTTGGTCAAAAATGCTAGTACGGCGAGCTGGACCTAACATAGTTAACATTATCTATAAGCCCTTGCCTACTGAAGTCACAACTACAATTGTCTCTTGTCCAGAGAATTACTCTGGTATATTCACACTTATAGATGGTACAGTAGATCCTGGGGAAGTGTTTGAAGGAAATAATATAAAGAAGAAGGCCAGGCAGTGGTCTGATGAAGAGTGGCTGAAATCCAGGTTTTTGGAGGATTATGAGTTTGGGGTTCCAGCTGTAGTCAGTCTCTGATGTAAGGAAGCAGGAGACGATAGGTGGTAGATTGTTAGTGATAAGTGATATGGATATTCATTCAGCCTCGGTAGAGGAGACTCAGTGGGAGAATAGGGAGGTAGCTGATGCCAGTCCTACCTTTGGAGAAGGTTTGGAGCTAGAAACATGACTACTGAAGGCCCAGGACAGTAATTTCACCCTTATTTCCTGGAACATATCTGGGCTATTGTCAAAAATGAGTGACAGAGATTTCTGCACCTTTATGGAAACTTTTCAAATTATTACATTCCAAGAAACTTGGTGTTTTTAGAACCTTGTTTAATAAAGGGATTTACTTGTTTTAGCCAGCCAAGTAAACCTTCAAAGATTGGGGGTTATTCCAGGGTAGGGGGTTAGTGACTTTTATTGCCAATAGGCCAGGCTGGATTACTGAACATCTGCCCACTCATTTGGATATTTGTTTGTCCATAGTGCTTAGAACTTCCTGCTCCCCTCCCTGGATTATAGTCAATGTGTGTCTCCCTCCTGTAGCTGGGGCTGAGGAAATTTCCCAGAGATGGGAATTGTTTTCTACTTACCTAGAAACACTCAGGTCAGATATTCCTCAAGGGAGCTTTATAATTGCAGAGGACTTTAATGTCAGAGTTGGAAAGTTAAATTGGCTTGATGATGATTTTGGAATATTAAATGAAGTATATGGAATTAATATTCCTGTTCTTAAGGATCTGAGATCAAACAGTGCAAGTAAGAATCTCCAACATTTATTAATTAGTATAAATCTTGGAATGCTTAATGACTCATTTCCCAGTGAAACATCATCAGATTTTACATATATATCCAGGGTAGGAATGAGTATTATAGATTACATTTGAATTGATATGGATACCTGGCCAGTTGTTAGGAATTTTTGTATAGAGAGTCAACCTGAGAGCGACCATTGTCCTCTCAAAATGACATTTAGTATGGAGAAACTGCAGTATGGACTCTATGTTGGTACTGATATAGTTGGAAGCCAGAATGCAACCTATTTGGGAGATGCCCTTACTCCAGTCAGTGCCAATAGGAGAGTAATGTGGACAGGGCAGTTAGCTTTGAGTATGACAAACTTACTCCAGGGGGAAGAGATCGGGAATCTCAGAAGGCAGCTATTGGGGCCCGGAGATTCGCAGGTGGCTCTGCAACTTTCCCAACAGATAATCAACCCCTTGTCTCTCCCTCTGTTCCCCTTCCTAAGTCTCTCCCCCAGCTCCTGTCTCTAAGATTGTAAGCCCTAGGGGCAGGGACCGTGTCTATTTTATTACTTTGTAAAGTGCCAGGTACACTGCTGGCGCTATATANGGGCAGGGACCGTGTCTATTTTATTACTTTGTAAAGTGCCAGGTACACTGCTGGCGCTATATAAATGTTTGTTAATAATAATAATAATAATATATCAAACCCCATTTTTTTCACCCAGTAACTTCTCATAAGGCACAATTTAGGGCAGCCAGAGGAGACTCATGGTTTGACCAAGAATGTTGGGGGGAAAAGAAACTTTCAAAGGTCAAAGCTAAGACCTTACAATCTGGTGATTTAGTTGTATCTATAGTTTTAAAGAGCTTTGTATGCATTACAAACTTATGATTAGAGGTAAGAAACTTGCCTATGCGAATTGTCAGTGGGAAAAAATACATTGTGCCATCCTTGCAAGAGACACTCAAATGTTTTGGCAAGTTGCCACCAAAGGGATGGGTCAGTACAATGTTAATCTAGATGCTAATATACCACCAGAATGTTGGGTCCAACATTTTGCTTCCCAATTTGCCAGCTATCAGAATGATGTTAGATCTATAATACAGCAACTCTTGAGGACAGGGGGTCATATGTCTGTTTATTATGTCACAGTTGACATTATCTATAACTTACTCAGCCAACAAAAATGTAATGAAGCTCCAGGTCCAGATGGAATTCCAACAGAATTATATTTATTGGATAGAGAATGGTGGCCTCCTATACTTAAAGCATGTTTTAATGCTATTATAGATACATGTATGATCCCTGACTCTTGGAGGGGTAGCATAATAGTTCCCATTTACAAGAAAGGCCCAAAGGATAACCTTGAAGCATATAGACCTATAAGCCTGATTAGTATTGCAGCAAAAATATTCGGCATGGCAGGCATCTACTGTGCCATCTCCAAGATTGGGTGATGGGTAAGGAGATCCTCCATGAGTATCAGGCTGGCTTCAGGGCAGGGTATACTATGTTAGACCACCTGTTCACCTTGCAATATCTGAAACACAAGTATATTATTGTAAAGAAATCTGTTCTATATGTAGCTTTTATAGATCTGGCAGCAGCCTTCGATTCTATAGATAGAGGGATTCTTTGGAGCAAGTTGGCTGAAATGGGCATAGAACCCCAGCAACTTAAACTTTTGGAGTCATACCATGACAGTACCTGGGCCCAGGTTCAATGGGGCCTAGCAGGAGAACTGACCCAGTTTGTTACAGAACATTGGGTGAGACAAGGGTGCATTTGGCACCATTACTATTCAATCTTTATAGTATTATCACAGATATGTTGGATAGTAATTTTCACCTGCCTAGACTTCTGTCTACTCAGGTTCCAATCCTGGTATATGCAGATGACACTGTGATCTTGTCACAAATACTAGTTGGTCTCCAAAGGGTCATTACAAGATTTGAATATGTACTGATAATAAACTGCGTATAAATTACGGAAAAACAAAAATTATGACATGGGGGAGGGGGGCAAACTGTCATTCCTGGTGGCTGGGTAACACCAGGCTTGAGAAGGTCAAGAGTTACAAGTATCTCACCCTCTGGCACTCCTTTGATAATAGGTGGATCCAGCTGCAGAAAGCTGCCAAAATTAAGGCTTCTCAATCAGCTTGTGCTATTAAGAGACTCCATGTGTCTCTGGCTAAGAAGTCTGTTCTAACTCCACTGAGGGCTTGTGAAGCAGTACGGTAGTGAATGCTCAACTGAATTATGGGACAGAAATTTGTAGGGATGGACAAACGCGGTTCGGAAGTTCAGAGTTCGGCCCGAACTCGGCCTGTTCGGATGACCGAATGCGAACCCGAACCCGAACATACCGAACAGAACTGAACACTGAACGGCGAAATGGCCGAACAGTTCGGTCAGTTTGGATTGCATTCGGGTGAGTTCCGGTGGCAAAAAAAGGTTCACTGTAAGGTGACAGGGAGGGGTAGTACTAGTCACTGAGGAGCAGACTTCCAGGCACCAGGGGTGGAGAGGCTTGCAAGAAATGAAACTATCTGCCTCCCCCCTTCCCAACACCTTCTGAGCTAGTCACTGTTCCTGAACAGCAGGCGTTGAGTAGGATTATTAGATTGCTTTAAGTTTCATTTCAGTTTTGTACTGAAATGAAACTTAAACCTTAAACTGAAACCTTGTGTTTGTGATTCCCCCCCCATCCCATATAGAGAGAGATAGAGAGATATAGATATAGAGAGATAGAGAGATAGGTTAGGGATAGTAGTTGTAGGAGCTAGCTTAGTGATAGAGATAGCGTTAGTGATTTAGTTTTAGTGTTTGTAGGAGTAGGCCTGTGTACTTATTAGATAATCCATTTAGTTCATAGCATTTAGAATAGTTAATAGCAGTTAGATTTAGTGTAGATAGATAGATATAATATTAGATTAAAAAAAATTTTTAAAACCCATATCAAAACAAAAAAAACAAATAAAAAACAAAAGAAAACCATATAAAACCCAATAAAAAACCAAAAAACCATATAAAAAACAAAAAAACCACCCATAACATTTCCCGAATGGCTGAACCAAACAGCCGAACAGAACGGCTGAACCCAGCGAACTAACAGAACGGACGAACAGAATGGACGAACCGAACGCAGACGAACCAAACAGACGAACCAAACGCAGACGAACCGAACAGCCAAACCCGAATCGCAATCTGTTCGCCCATCCCTAGAAATTTGGGATATAATGGCAAAAGAGGACATGAAAATACCACAGAACAAGTTTGTATGCTCACTGCTGGGGGTTGCTCCATCATTCTCAGCGGCTCTGTTCAGATTAGAGTTGGGTATTGATTCCACACTCGCTAAAATCTCTATACGGGTCTTAAATTATTGGTTTAGGGTCCTGTTATATTCTCTGCTGTGTTACTGAATTCTGTTACACACTCGCCTTGGCTGTCATGTTCACTACACTCTGCGGAGGGTGGGCCTGGGTGGCTTTATTTATTTATTTATTTCAATTTATTTTTACCCTGCCCCTCCTGCCACGCAGCCCGGGGAAGCTTACAACATATAAAATACTAAAAACAATTTAAAACATTTATAACAATAATAAAATATTAAAACAGGGCTAATCACAACTAGCACTGAGACATAGATGACAGCACTTGGATTTACACCCAAAAGGAAAGATATTTGCTTACCCAACGTATAAAAGATATAGCCAGGTAAAATGATTTTGCAGTAGCCTGTGTCTCATGAATTGCCCCTCAAAATGCATATGGCCTTGACTAGGCTTCACTTTGAACAAATGCCTTCTGCAATGCTAGAGAGTCGCAGACAGTTAGTTCCCAGAAGTGAAAGAGTCTGCCCTAGGTGTCATGATAGTACAGAGGACATAATACATTATGTTCTTGAATGCCCACCATTTAATATTATCAAACAGGAATTACTTTTGCCGTTACCAGCTTCCATTAATTCGTATTCGAAGAGAGAAAAGCTTATTTGGATCTTTCAGCAGGAGGGGAAGGTTTGTCTGACCAAGTTAGCTTTGTTTACTCTCAGAGCAGAAGAAATTAGACATTCATATGTTTCTTCTCTTGATGGACTATAAATCACTCTAGTTTTAGTTTATCCCCTCCTCACCTTTTGGGATACATTAAGTACAAGTCCGAAATGGAATATGAACTTCTTGTATTTGCATTCTGAAAGTTACGGATTTTCTGCCTTAATATGTGGAAATTGTTAGGCTTAAAGTGTTAGGCCCAAAGTGAATGATGTTTTTAAAATATGTATGGGTTATGCACTATGTGGATGTTGGTGCAACACAATCTGAATTTTTTATGTATTAATCCCTCCCTCCTGGGGTAACCAGCTGGGCAGGCAGCTGTTACGGGACTTATTCTATCCATCAATCTACGGTGCGGTGACAAATGGGCATGGCAGATTGCACCTGCCGCTTAGTGATCCTGGTGGAGCTCCTGTGGGGTAGGGTTCTACGGGCTTGCCTATATGGGAGGTGCTCATTGTCTAGAACAACCAATATACAGACTGTATATTGTATATAGGATCTATGGATCATGGGAAGTTTTTAGTCTGTATATTTTAGTTTGTCTTAGTTTTCTGAATGTTTGTTGTTTGTTTTATGTCATTTGTTCATTTATAAAGAATCTGGTGGAAGCTTTTCCTTAATAAACTAAACTAACACTACAAGGGAGGAACAAGGGAATTACAGCACACACAACTTCTCCGTTATCTAAAGATGATATTAATGACCATAAAATTACATGGGACCAAGTCACAGCTACAGGAGGCAAGCACACTATTAACCAGTCAGCAGAGGTACTGATGGATCCAGGCTCCAAAGGGGATGCAGTCACACAACAGAGAACCAAACAACAAATATCTAAGAATCACTAGGTGAGGGCAACTTGCACAGAGAAGGGTCTTTAGTAAGGGTGGGAATTACTGTAACAGCAGACTCACACACCAAGCCCAGGCTCCCCAATTTCTCTCTTAGAGAGCCGTTCTACCAAAGCCCTTAAGTCCTCTTTCCCCATAGGGCTGGCCATGACAACTCCATGTGTTACCTTTTTGTGCCTTTTATTTACAGCTTATACAGACTCAGGGTTCCTTATGCACAACCCATTCCCTTAGTTCTGGGCACTCCGCTCCAAATGCCCCCAGAGTCTCACTTCATTCCTTTTAGTCCAAGTCTCTCAGCACAGTCTAATCCCACAGCTATGGCTGCTACTCGCAGGCACAGCTCCTTGTCCACCTACAGTCCAGAATGGGCCATTACGGGTTAATCCATACATTCCTGTAATTAGCCCTGCTAATTACAGGATCCAGAGTTTTCCCTATCCCCATTCCCTGGGGGCTGGACTGAAGCACGGCCACTGCTGGGGGGGCTCCAGTAGGCTCCCTTGCCACAGTGTTCTCCCTGCTCCACATCATGCATAGGCAAAATGGCCGCCACCCTTAACCAAAATAGTGGCGACATTATTTTGGCCACTGCCGTTTTGGGACAACCCACAGCAAAGGATCAAGTCCCACCCACTATCAGGAATCAAGCAATGAACAAGCTCTAGTCACAAGCCACACTCATAAACAGTAACACACTCTGAACTAGAACTAATCTAGGGAAGGGAAGCAGGGTCCTTATTCCTTGGGGACTTCAGAAAGAGACAACCAAGTGTTCAAGGCATCACGTTCAAGGTTCTTCATGGCCTTGTTCCCCCATATCTCTCTGCTCTTGTATCTTGCCACACTTCTGCCCGGGAGCTTCGCTCCCCCTCTGCCCCCACCTTCACCTGCTCATGACCCCCTTGCTCCTCTAAACATCTTTGCCCCTTCTCCCTTGCTGCCCCCCATGCCTGGAACTCCCTCCCTGGAAATGTTCTCTCTGCTCCTCCCCTCCCAACTTTCAAATCCCTCCTGAAAACCCACCTCTTCCATCAGGCCTTCCCTAGTTTGTCATGAGTGAAACTGCGTCCTCTTCCCCCTCACTCAGACTCTAGTTCCCTGTAACTAAGTGAAGCACGTGAGCCAGCAACTTCTTAACCTCATGAATGTTCTCTTGTCTCTCCCAATGTTCACCTCTCCCTTATCTCCCCCTCCCTTGTTTCTGAAATTGTAAGCCCCTTGGGGGGTAGGGACCTACCTATAACTATTGATTGTACAGTGCCAGGTACATCGCTGGTGCTATATAAATAATAATAATTAATAATTAATAAATCACATTCCCCAGAAAACTAGATTACTCTTCATACATCCAAAACGTTTTATTATAAACAGAACTCAAATTTCTATGGTTCAAAGAGGGAAACAACCTCAGATTAATCATACTGAGGCTGTTACCTCACTCAGACCAACTGTCATGCCTTTCTCCCTGACCCCGTGGGGAGAGCTGGAATGTTCCATTTCCCAGACTGTCCCAATAACATGTAACCACCTTTGCTTACACTTACCATCTCTACCTTACACAACTGCTCAGATAAAATATATCAATACGTAAACGAACATACCACTTACCATTACAGTGTATCAATACGTAAACTAACATATCCCTTACCATTACACAATACATAGCTTAACAGGGTGGAGGGAATAGGAACATGACTAAGGGGATAGCTTAGGCCTGGGGGAGATTCAGAACACAAACTGAGAGGAACAATGGCATAGAGGGATATTCAGAGAACATAGTCAAGATAATAACACAGGGAAACCAGCAAGAGTTACAGCAATACAACCTGGCACGAGGAGGGATCCAAGTGGGCAGGACGAACATCACCAAGAAGGGGAAATAAGTAACACAGATGCTACACCGGCTTCCTGTTGTTCCCAATCCCAGCATGCCTTATATAAGATTTGGAGTCAATCTGGAAGCCAGACAGGCAGGGCGAGAATAAGGGAGAACGAGACAAGGGGGTAAGAACCCAAGCTGATGCTAACTCAGGTAGTGATATTAAGGGAAAACCACTGCCTCCCAAGACCTGACAACTCAAACCCCAGCCCTGACAACTGATTGGAAATGATCAGTGATACTTCTTCAACTCCCATGGAAAAATACTCTCCCATGAAAACGTGTCCTCTGCAAAAATAAATTTTTGATGGGAAATTTTCTTAAGACAAAAAATAGGGGACTGAAAATTTTCATTTTGATCACCTTAAAATGTTAGTCTTGGATGGCACTATGCTAAGCTTGCACAGTGCAACATGTAATATATTATTCATCAGAGAACTACAGACAGGACCATTTGGGACAAATGATGGGATAGGGGAAGGCAGAATTTCCTAAGGGATGGGAACCTGTACAATTGAGAGAAGGCTGCGTAGATCCTCATGTAAATGGCATAAATAAATATGCTTTCCCTCGCCCCCAAATGCCTCAGGCTTTGATGGGAGGTTGTTAGAATCCAGTTGGTTCTATAGGTTACAGCCAGAGTTGGCTACCTGAATTGTTTGGAATCCTAATACCTATACTGTCTGTTACCAACTTTTCTTTTTTTCTAATACTGTTTTTATTAGTGTTAGTCACGCATTTTAAATACTGTTAATAATGTTAGTTTACTTAAATTCTGTGAGTTATCTGTTAATGTAGAAAGTCATTTATTTTTAATTGAAAATGTGTTTTTCAGCTGTAAAGATAGGTCATAATGCAAATGGAAAACAAAATACTTCTCAAAAAGGCCTGAGAAAGAGAATCACATCCAATATTTTTGCATCCAGTCTAGATATTAGAGTCCCTCCACTCCCCATGCACCCTTGGCTGCACTGCCAGTACAAGGGCACCCAGGACAGAGAGATCCTCCTGTTCCCCTCTCCAGACTGTTCTGCCAGGGTATTTTCAGACGTTACGGGCGGGCGGTCCACCACAGCGAACCCCCGGGGGGGTGAATAGCACAACCGCGGCCCGGGGTGGAAAAACGACCCAAACAGACGTGACGGGACCTGGACCACGGCCGGGAACCGGGCCGAACCATCGCGGACCGGGTCAGCACAACAGACGTGCAGCCGAACCCCCGCCGGGCGCAAAAACCCCACAAGGCACCGGGCAGGGGCGGGACACAGACATGGCCGCCTGAGGGCAAACGAAGCCACAAGGCACACAAGGGAACGCCCACACAAGGGAAACGGGAAGGGAGGGGGGAAGAGCGAGAACAGGCTGACAGCCGGCTCACACAGCGGTCCCGCAGCGGGGCACAATGCACGGCCACACGCCC
>QEPC01012908.1:1642961-1665782 GCA_003113815.1 Sphenodon punctatus | reverse complement strand
CCGTTGTGAGGGCAGTCCCACCCCTGGGGGCCCCACCCCCAGTTCCTTGGCCGTGCCCCTGCACACTTGGGCCCTCTGCCCTGTCCCCCACAAACGGGTCAGCGAGCCAAAGTCCCGCCAACAGCCTTTATTTCCCCCACAGTGCACACAATCACCCGGTCCCCCCACCCCACCTCCATCACCGTGTCCCCTTCCATCCACCCCCATCATGTGGCCCTCCCCCCCCCCTTCCCAGCATCCCCCCTCATTTCCTTGGGCGTCCCCGCGACCGCCCGCTAGGGCCCACTGAGCTCTGCGAGCTCGCCTCCCCCCCGCTGTCAGTGTCCCCTGCAGTGTCCTGGGCTGGCCCCGGTCCCGGCAGGGGGGCGGGTGGGGGGGAGAGGGTTCCCGGAGCCCTGGTCGTTCCCCGGGGGGCTGCACCCTCCGGAGCGCTGGGGGCACTGGGAGGCGCATGCGTGGGCCCTGGGGGCGGGGGGGCGGCAGGGGTGCCAGGGCGGGGACCGGGGGCGCCAAGGGGCCCGGCATGGAGACCTGGCCAGGCACGGTGCCCGGGGCCGTGCCTGCCAGCACATAAGCACACATCGTGCTGGCGTGCAGGAGCAGGGAGGTCCCGATGTCGTGGGACCGGTCCATCTTTGCGCTGTGCTCCCGCACCATGCCCTGGATGTCCTGCCGGAGGCCCCTGAGCACCTCCTGCTGCCGGTTGTGCTCCCTGCGCTCCCGCCTGCGCTCCAGGCGCACCTCCGCCTCCAGGCGCCTGTCCCTCTCCAGGGCCTGCTCCAGGGAGCGCTTGATGGCCGCCTCCATGCGGTCCACGGAGGCTATCATGCACTCGGCCTGTTCCTCCCTGCGCCTGCGGACCCGCGCCCGGTACTCCCTCATCCATTGCGCTGGGGCCACAGGCTGTGGAGGCGGCGTGCGCGGTGCTTGCCCTGTGGGAATGGGAGGGTGGGTCAGAGCCTGCCCCTGTCCCCTGGCCGGGAGGGGGCACGGGCAGCAGAATCAGAGCAACAGCAACTGTCTGGCTTCTTGCTGAGAGACCAGGGTGGGAGAGGCCAAGGGTGCTTTCCCACAATACTTACTGCACACGATTTACATTCGGGAAAGAATCCGGAGGCAAAGCATGTGCGGGATTTGTAATGTAGGACTGCCCCCCATGCATTTTTGCTGGTGATCCTGCAGAGAATTGCAGAGTAGGAAATCCAGCTCTGCAAACCCCCACAGGATCGCTGACAAAAGGGGGGGGGGAATCTGACATTACAAACCCCGCACATGCTTCGCTTTCTGGATTCTTTCCTGAAGGCAAATCGTGCACGGTAAGTATCATGGGAAAGCACCCCAAGAGGCTAGTTGGGGATCCCCGACTGCCCAATCTGGCCATTCTGCCCAAGTCTTTGTTCAGTTTGTTAAGGTTATTCAGATTTTCGTTTCTGTTACTAATATTGCAGCTCAGAAATTTGAATACTGGTAGTATTTTTGTTTCTGTTGTTGGAAGAAATCCCTCAATACGAATACCCTTTTCTGGTTGCCATTCCTGGTTACAGCTAATTCAGGTAGCCTAGTTTTATGGGCAAAGAGAGAGATCCATTCAGGTCCAGTGGGTTAACAGAACTGTTCCAGTTCCAGTTTGATTTATACCCCGCACTCTCTCAATAATGACTCGAGGCGGCTTACAACATAATAGAATACATTCCTGGGTTTGTTCTCCCACACAGGGGACCCAGCTCACGAATAAAATATCAGCAACATATCACAAAATATAAACTTATTACAAATCCCCCATCATATCCCAACTGATGTTCCCATTCCACCAAATCCTCTACAATCAGAGAGTTTGGTCCCATAATCAATCCTTCTATCCCCTGCTGCCACCAGGGGACATTAGCCAACTCCACCCCTCTCTCACTGGAGGGAATCAGCCATACCATCCTCCTCATCAGTGAACACTACCACCCCCAACAGAATACAAAACCCCACAGACTCTCCCGCCTCCATCTCATAGCCCGGACAAAGGGCACGGCCAAAGGGCAGGCCCCTTTGAACGTGCCCCAGATCGCAACCACGGGGTCCCCGACCCCTCAGCCACATACTGTCTCTGTCCTGGGTAACGGGGGAAGGGGAGGTGAAGATTGCCGCTGCCATCCGATCCATCCCAGCTGGCCGCCCTTGGCTCCCACACGCCGCTGCCTCCTCTCTCCTCATTCCGGCCGCAGAAACTTATGGCTGGAGCAGGCGGCAGCAGTGACTTAGGAGCAGCGGCGGCAGCAGCAGCTGCTTCAGTGCGCTCCTCCCCAGCTCGTCCCCATCCAGCTCCTGGCCTCTTCCTGGTCCCTCCCAGTGGGGCCTCTCAGGGCGACGCAGCCGGATGATGTCATCTAATATCCTCATCTGTAACAATGAAAGCTTTGCAGAGAGGTTGAGATGTATTCAGCCATACTGCAGGATTCTTTTCAACGGCAGCCGAGGATTGCCCTGTGATGGGTGCAGAACTGGTGTGCAAGGCGCTGGCTACAGCCGATAAGAGTGTCTTCTCATTGTTACCTGGGCCAACTCCTTGAAGGCCTTTAGGGAGTTCCATGGATTTTATAATTTGCTCACTCACATCAGATGCACTTAGGCCTTGTAGCCTCTTTTCCCAGAAAAGCTGTCGTGGCTGTTCCGTTACTCGTTGTGGATCCGATCTCACTTTGTTACTAGGATGGTTAGTAACTTTGGTTACAGGCTGTTTGAAAATGGATGCCGTTTGTCTGATAGGCAGTGTTGTATTTAAATCTGGTTTGCCCTTATTTTGACTGAGAGAATCATTCCTTAATCTTTGCTTGTTCTTCTGTAATTTACTGGGCATCGGTCACATCCTTCAGCTCCTGTCCTCAGTTTGTGTCCTAACATTATGTACTGCCCATAATCCTATTGTTTGGTGGCCCTTCAATGAAACACTAGAGCTTGGCCTAGTTTAATGTTAAACCAGTCTGGTGTTCAGTCCCACAGCTAGTTAGCCACTCACAGTTCTTGTACCATTTTCCAGAGATCTCTTGTCATCTGCATTGCTCCTCATTGTAATAGCCTGGGCTCAGTGGTTAGTGGGCTAGTATCCCACTATCCACTCCGTGGGCGTTCAGAAAGGGTAACAGAAATCCAGCAACCACCCAGGCTCTAAATCAGCCTCAATTGGAATGACCCCAGAGCAGTTTCATTGGGTTAAAAAAAAAGGTGACAGCAGACCAGTTTGGCCCATTGTGGCATACCTGGGCCCAGACCCACCTGCAGGTGTGTGCAGGTGTCACCAGACGTTGGCCTGTGATATCCCGGGCCAAGTTGGTGACTAGCCCAGGCTCTGATCTTGGAAAAAATCAGGGGTCACAGCCAAAGCTAGAGTCTGCCTGATTGGGCCAAAGCAGACTGCCCTGGGGCTGCATGTGTATTCCTGGGCCAGTCTGCTGGCCCAGGCCGGAGCTGCCATGGCTACTCCTCATGGTGGAGAGCCGGGGCACCTGGTGCAGTGTGCGGCCGGCCATCCAGTTGCAAGTTTCCTGTTCTTCTGCCCCCAGACTGTGTGGTCATCAGCCCGAGCCCAGTTGGGCACATGTTTGTTTTGTGCTCTGGCATGGCGGCCGTACACCACTTCCAGCCGGTCTGTCTGTCCTGGGTCAGCCCAGGATGCAGCATCCTGGAGTCACTTCTGGCTTTACCCATTGAAGCCATTTGGGGCTACTCTGGAGTAAGTGGTATGAGACTGTATTGTGTGCGAACTGCCTACGTTTACTATTCTCCTCTCTCCTGCCAAAGGTTCAAGAACTGGAAGGCAAATACGGAAGGGAGAAGTTTCAAAATACATTTTGAATCTTATTATTTTTAAGCCAATCTTATGATTTTGTGGGGAAAGGGAACTGACTCAAGGCACCTGAATGCATGGGGTTGGCAGAATGACTAAATGGCCTGGTAGGGCATCCTGCGTTGATTGATTTCATTTTTAATTACTGCTACGTTGGAGGCAATTTTAAAAGCCCCATCAGACACAAATACTCACTCCAATACATTATATCCTAGGGTTGTTGTTCTCTCTCCTGCCCCCAGCCCTCTCTGTGTTTCCCCATTTCAAAGTCTTTCCCTGGCATATGATGTGCACTCTCTCTCTTCTCCCCAGTCCCTTGCTGTGCGGCTGCCTTTCTGGGAAGCAGAGATAAAACCAGAGAAACGTGAGGAACACAAATAAATGCGTTTCCTTAGTAACACTTGCATAAAATGTTTTCCCTGATCCTTTTGAGCACTGATACTAAGGGGACAGTGCTGGATCCAGGGAAGATTGGGCCCCCAAGTGAAATGGTGGTGGTGCGAACCCCCTTCAAACAGAAATATTGGACAGAAACACCCTGACTCATCCACTAAAAAAAGGGAAATGTTACTGTAATCCATTTTTGATATTCAGTTAAATATAACGTCCCCTTCAGAGGCTGGGGCTTCCTGCATTGCAGGCCCGGATATTACACAGAAGTTATCTCTAGTTTACGCATGGGTCCCACATGTTGAGACCCCAGTCCGCATCAAAGTTGTCACAGGAGAAGGAGGCTCTGTGGGCGCCACATTTTATGTGAGCACTTTTCACACGTAGGTTTCTCACCTCTCTGAGAGCTGATCCAATGTCTCTGGAAGAAGCCCTGAATTCTCTGGGTCAGCTAGGAGCACCCCTATTATCCTGGAGAACTCAGGGGTTCTTGGGGCGGCGTGACCATATGAATCTTCCCACCTTCTTTCTGCCCCTATGGAATGTCATGACATCAGGTGTTTTTAGATGCACATTTCTCCTGGATGTTTGCTGTAACATCCAGAACTTTCTGTGTGTCTAAATCACTCATCCAGATCTTAAACATCCGGATCTTTGAACTTCTGTGTGAAACTTCTCCCAGAACGTTTGTGTGTAAAAGGTTCTCCTGGTAAACTGCTTTGCTCCATGCAGCTGTGGTCACTTGGTTTCCATGGCAGCCTGTCACGTTTACAGCTGCGGCTACTTTAAGCTGCCTCAGGGCAGTGCTTGTGTGAATTAATGCATCCAGGAACTGCCTCAGGACAGTGTGTGTGTGAAAAATGAATCCAGAACTTACTTGTGGACTTGTAAACCCAGAAGACTGAAACATCTGGAACTTTAACGTGTATCTAAAAATGCCAATATGATGCTCGATAAGGGGTGGGGTTATGTCAGAAAGGGTGTGACTGTGTCTTTGCCCCACCCCGATGGAATGTCATGACATCATGATGCTCGATAAGGGGTGGGGTTATGTCAGAAGGCCCCTTGGCCCGCCTAGCTAGGTGGCCACCAGGGGAAATTGGCGCACTCCTGAGGAGGGAGCAAGGTCGGTTGTGGCTGCACTCCCCGCTTGCAGCTGAATAGCTGTGGGCAGGATCGTTGCCGGGCAGAACTGATGGGCTGCGGCGGGAAGAACGGCGGCCCGGCCGAGGTTGCCCGGCAACAGGGGGACTTAGCCAATGGGTGGGCGGGCGCGTGTTGTCATTTCAAGTTTATTCATGGATCTCATGTATTGGGGGTCTATGACGAAAAATAGCCCAGCCTGAAAAAACCACCTTTCAAGGCCAGTATCGGTCAGG
Organism: Sphenodon punctatus; assembly: GCA_003113815.1. Classification (NCBI taxonomy): domain Eukaryota; kingdom Metazoa; phylum Chordata; class Lepidosauria; order Sphenodontia; family Sphenodontidae; genus Sphenodon; species Sphenodon punctatus. Next base: position 1,660,181 of record QEPC01012908.1, on the reverse strand, counting down.
TTTTTTTGGCTGCAACCTCAACTTCTTTGGTTGTTCCACAGCTGTAGATCTCTGCTCCATCTGGGGGGTACTGTTCACCCCTGGCATTTGCTTTTCAGGTTGATGGTCTTGGCTTCAGGCACCCAGGGTATCATCCTGTCAAGATGACCCCCATAATCCTCAACCCATACTCATCCTCTCTAGCCCACTAGGGCCACTTTGGCTGCTTTTAGACAAGCGTCACTCGCTCACACTGTGAAATCATGCGGCTTATAAAAGTGCCACAGCCAGATTTTAGATGTACCTATACGCACTGTATTTCCAGTCACGCATTCTTTAACAGAGCAAATTAAATACCCGTGTGTGGCAGGGCTGAGCCACAAGATGGTGCATGCCATGTGGAAGACCTAAAATGGCTTCCAGACAGGAAGAAGTTGGAGTGTTTGGGGCCAACAGTATAAAGGCAGAGCCAGCCTGACAGAAGAGGCTGTCTGATCCTGACCAGTGGGGAAAATGCATCTCCTGGAAAAGGAGATCAAAGAAGTACTGAAGGAAGAAGACCTGAGTGTAGCAGGGAGCAGTCATATGGGGCTGCTGCCCCTTTAAGAAGGGGGCTGCGTCGGCCAGCCAGAGGGCTGAGCACACACAGGGGCGTGGCAGAGCCAGCCCCATAGCTGGTGATTAGCCTGTGTGGGTCCTACAGGAGGGTAGCCCCTTCCTCAGATGGGGTTCAGCCAAGGCCAAGGCTGAATAGGCATGGCAGCGGGGTAGAGCTAATTCCCCAAGTGAGACCCCAGCATTCCCGTGTGGCTCTGGGAAGACCCCCTGCTACAGCACGTGTTGGAGAACGCGGGCATAGCACCACCCGCTGGTGCAGAGTGGAACTGCACTCAATGTTGGCAGCCATTTTATGTGGCGTTTGGAGGTAGCCTGTTTGACCTGCATCTGTGCGAGCTTCCTAGTGGAAGGTGAGCTCGGGTGCCAGAAGCAGATGTGCCTGGAGTTGTGCACCGGATTGAAGATTGCTGTGGAGTCAGTGAGGATCACTTCACGTTCCGAGTAGCTCGGTCAGGACAGGTCTTGAGCTGCCTAGGACCAGGAGGTTTGCCCACCCTTGCCAGGTGTGGATCCCGGAGTGGAACCAGATGGCAGCTGGAGGACTGTATCCTTGAGGGAGACAAGCAGTCAGCCTATGGAAGTGGGTGGGGCCTGAGCTGCGGCGACATGGCGTGGAGTGGAGAGAGCAGCACACGCCACCAATAAGACAGACAGCGATGGAAAGAAGGTACCATGACTTTCCCTGCTGGGGAACCCCAAAACAGTGCTACTGTTGCAGTCAGTGGGGACCCTTGCGTAGAGGGTGCTCCTATGTGATCGGAACTGGGACCTGGACTCTGGGAAACCAGAGGGGGACACTGAATGGGCCTTGAGTCCAGAGACTAAAGGGCTGTTGGAACTGTGGGGTAGTGGGACATGTTCAAAATAGGTATCCCTATGGACCAAATCCTCTGCAAAGCAGGAGGAACAGCCCTAAGGGTAAACCAGGAAAAAAAACCTATAAGGGAGGGTCCAGTAGGAAGTGGGTCTCCTAAGTGTCTAGGTGGAATATCAGGATGATGGAGGCCATCGACTGTGTGGCTCCCAGGCGTCCGCTCCCAAAATGCCGACAACGCAGCTCCCCATGGTATATGGGCGAGCTGCAGCGGATGAAGCAGGAAGGGCGGCGGTTAGAGCGACGGTGGGGTCACTCGTGTACTGAAGTGGACCGGTTGCGGCATAGAGTCTGGTTACATACCTATGCTGTAGCAGTGCAGACAACAAAGAAGGTTTTCTTTGCTGCCCGCATTGCATCTGCTAAGTTCTGCCCGGCTGAGTTGTTCCAGGTGGTAAGGGGACTGGTCATTCCGGCCTCCCTCCGCCTGGATGTGGAACCATCAAATGCTCACTGTGATTTGTTTGTGGACTTTTTTGCGGATAAAATCGCTCAAGTTCACCATGGTTTTGATGCAACTTTTTTAGCAGAGAATGGGTCTGAGGCAGTGGAAGCCCCGTCTGGTCCTGTTTTGTGGGATGAGTTTTGGACGGTGTCACCCTCAGATGCGGGGGATGCTCTTGTGACTGTTCGAACCACCAATTCTGAATTAGACCCATGCCCGTCCTGGCTGGTTAAGGATAGCCAGGAGACATTGGGGCCATTGCTGGCGGGAATAGTCAACCCCTCCCTTGGGGAGGGCAGGGTGCCATGCTGTCTCAAGGAGGCGGTGGTGCTGCCCCTGCTCAAGAAGCCATCTTTGGACGTTGGTGTCCTTGCCAGTTATCAGCCAGACTCTCTAACCTTCCCTTTTTAGGAAACGTTATTGAACAGGTGGTGGCTCAACAGCTTCAGGGGCATTTGGACCGGAGTAATTTTCTCAATCCCTTACAATAGGGTTTTCATCTGGGTTATGGCACAGAGACTGCACTTGTGGCCTTGGCCAATGACCTCTCCCATGAGTTAGATTGGGGTCGTTCGACCCTGTTGATCTTGTTAGATCTCTCGGCTGCATTTGATACCGTTGATCGTGAGTTGTTGGTGACTCGGTTGCGGGACCAGGCAGGGATTGGCGGGACTGTTCTTGAATGATTCTGCTCATTCCTGACTGGGAGAACCCAGCGTGTGGTGCTGAGGGAGTTTTCATCTTCCCCCCGGGGCCTCACGTGTGGAGTAGTGCAGGGTTCCATCCTATCCCCTCTCCTGTTCAACATGTACATGCAGCCTTTGGGAGAGGTTGTTGGGAAGTATGGAGTGGAGTGAGCTGTCATCAATATGCTGATGACATCCAGCTATATCTTTCATTTTCCTCTGACTCAGGCCCTGTGGTCTTGGTGCCTACCTGGTGTTTGTCCACTGTAGGGGATTGGATGAGGGCGAGCCATGTGAGACTAAATCCTGACATGACAGAGGTGATGGCTGAGGGGAGGGCTGGGGTGATGGTGGCCCCCATCATTGATGGGGTCCGCCCCCCCGGTTTCTCTGGTCCGGAGTCTGGGGGTGCTCCTGGACCCACAGCTCCACATGGATGCTCAGGTGATGGCTGTGGCTCGTCTTCTTACGGGGACGGGTCGCCGGGAGCACATCACACCGGTGCTCCGAGCGCTGCACTGGCTGCCGATAGTGTGCCGGGCCAAGTTCAAGGTCCTAGTGATGATCTATAAAGCCCTATACGGCCTTGGCCCCTCTTACCTTAGGGACCGCCTCGCCCTTCGCGCCCCGGAACGGCTCCTGCGGTCTGCCGGGGGTGCCCTCCTGGAGGTCCCCCGTGTTAAGCGGGGGGCCACGATGGAGCGAGCATTCTCGGTGGTAGGGCCGCGGCTGTGGAACTCCCTTCCGGAGGAAGCTCGCCTGGCCCCAAGCCTTTTGACATTTCGGCGGAACTGTAAGACCTGGCTGTTTGCCCAGGCCTTTGGGAGGGAGGGTGGGGGGGGTGATTTTAATCCCCCGCCCATGTATTTATTTATTACTGTCTTTTAGCCCTGTTTTACTGATGCATTTTATATTTATATTTTAACTGTTTTAATTGTTTTTATTATTGTTGTCAGCCGCCCCGAGCTGCATTGCAGGAGGGGGCGGGATAAAAATCTATAAAATAAATAAATAAATAAATAAAAAGGAGCATTTCACCAGCTACATCTGATGCGTCGGCTTAGGCCGTATGTCTCAGACTCGGATCTGGCCACGGTCATCCATGCTTTTATTACCTCGAGACTGGACTACTGCAACGCGCTCTATGCGGGGCTACCCTTGGTTCGGAAGCTGCAGCTGGTGCAGAATGCAGCAGCCTGTCTCTTAACAGGGACGGGCCAACATGAGAATATAACACCGGTGCTTCGCTCTCTGCACTGGCTGCCTGTAGGTTTCTGGGCTCAATTCAAGGTGTTGGTGCTGACCTTTAAAGCCTTAAATGGCTTGGACCCTGCCTATCTGCAGGACTGCGTCACCCTCCGGGTCCTGGAGCGGCTCATGCGGTCAACTGGGGGCGCCCTCCTCGGGGTTCCCTGGGTATCTACTATGAGGATGGCATTCTCTGTGGCTGCACCGCGGCTGTGGAACTCCCTCCCATTGGAGATTCGCTTGTCTGCCAACCTCCCCTCTTTCCGCAGACAATGTAAGACCTGGCTGTTCCGCCAGGCTTTTCCCGAGGGAGACGGGGTGGGTGGGTTAGGTTAGGGGAGGGGGGGAGGGGGTTTTATATTGTTTTCATTTAAATTAATATGGTTTATTTTAATGTTTTAAATGTTAATATATTGTGGGCCGCCCCGAGATGCCTGAGGCAGGCGGGGGCGGCATATAAATTGTAAAAATAAATAAATAAATAAGTTAACGGGTGTTGGTAGGGCCTTAAGAAGGAGATGTTGGCCCTGCTGTAAAGTGGGACATGTGAAGAGAACTTGCCCCACTAAAGGATCCCAGTTGAGACCAAAGGAAGAAGGGTGTTGGAGCTGCAAGAAGGCAGGACACCTAAAAAGGGCGTGCCCCACTAAGAGAGACCCAGAACAAACAGTGTCCCAGAGGAATGTAGAAGCACAGCAGAAGGCAGAGAAAGAGTCTAGAGAGATAAAGAAGGCCCAGACAGAAGTAGAAACGCTAAAGGAAATATGTGAAAGAAAAGTAACCAAAGGGCAGATGACTGAGGATAGTCCTGAGAATATAGAGAGCTTGAAAAGGCTGATAAAACAGGTTCTAGCTGATAATGCCTTCTTGATGAAGGAAGTAGAAGCCCTGAGATTACAGTTAGTAGTTCTGAGGCCTGAGAGCAAAGAACAAGGGACTATGACCCAAGTTACGGGGACTGGGCTAGATTGGTTAGCAGAGGTTAAAACGGAGAACCTGGCTCTCCACAAGGAGGTGGAGGAGCTTAAAGCTGCTCTAGGAAATGACAGTGAATCTGAAGAGACAGCAACCTCAGATGAATGAGAGTCCTGGGCAAGGACGGACTTAACAAGAGTAATTTTAAGGCAGTGGCAGGAACCACTGGTAAGGGGCCCAGGACTGGGAGTCAGGAAAGGCTGGGTGGACCTGACTCCCATCATTTCTCAAGGGGAAGAAGGAATCTCAGACTTCTTGCTGAACTATGGGAACCCAGCAGGGGGATGATTGCGCCGGCTGGGACTTTGAACAATAGAAACCCAGCAGGGGGGCGATTGAGCCACCTGGGACTTCCTCAGAGGGGGTTCAGCCGAGGCCAAGGCTGAATAGGCGTGGCAGCAGGGTAGAGCTAATTCTCTGAGTGAGATCCCAGTGCCCCCGTGTGGCCCTGGGAAGATCCCCATCTATGCTGAGAGTCTGTGTGTGAGTTGGGGAGGTTAAACCAGTGGACTGTTACCTGGCTAGGTCTGGGGTTGTATTGAATGGCCAGAGGCTCAGTCACTGGCCTGGGACATTTGAGTTGAATAAACTATTTATTTTACCTTTGATTAACAATCTTCCTTGGGCTTGATCCTGCATGCACTTAACCCACAGAAGTGGGTCCCTGTGACACTGAGGTATTTCACTTGCGCTGTTAAAGAATGTGCGACTTGCGAGTATAGGCACGTCTAAAAGCTGCCCGCGGCACTTTTACAAGCTGCATGATTTCACGGCGCGAGCGGGCAGCGCTTGTCTAAAAGCAGCCTCATCGTAACCAAGCCAAGTACGTGCACTTGAGACCTTGCATCTTCATGAATGTTAGACCCCTTGTCTCTCCCTCTGTTCCCCTTCCTAAGTCTTTCCCCCAGCTCCTGTCTCTCAGATTGTAAGCCCTAGGGGCAGGGACCGTGTCTATTTTATTACTTTGTAAAGTGCCAGGTACACTGCTGGTGCTATATAAATGTTTGTTAATAATAATAATAATAATAATGAAAAAAATGGGTTCTCATAAATGCTCAAGATAATGTGTTAAATGCTGGAGTTTTGTAATGTGTGAATGCACTATTCCCCTTTCATGCAGCGAGATCTCATAGCCTTGTAAGAGTCACATCTGGTGGGGCTTATAAGGCTGTGAGATCTCGCTGCATAAAACACACATTACAAAGACTCCAGCATTTATAACATCTGGTATTATCTTGAGCACTTATAAGAACCCTTTTTGTCATGTGTAAAAGTGGCTTAGGTCTCTCTCTCTTGGAGCCCTAGCCTCTCAGGGTGCGTGCAGAAAGTATGTGCTAATGCTCTGGTGCTTCCAGGGTCTCTGGCCCTAGCCTCCTTACTATCCATATCCATGCAACCACCCCTGGTCTGCCTCTAGGATTCCTTCTTGTCTCTCTCTCTCCTCAAAGCTCCTCTGCCCTGACTCCCTAGCTCCTTTCCCATCTGGGGATCTATAGCCTCACTCCCTTTCAGCCCAAGGGCCTTCTTGCCCTAGCTGGTACTCTGGCCCTAACTGGGTCACCAGCTCTTACACCCTTGGCCTGTCTCTCACTCAGGTTAAAGGGGGTGGCCCCACCTGGCTACCATCTCCCGGGGTAGCCTGCCTTTCCTTAGTAGCCCCCTGGTGAAGGGTTCCTGCCTACCACCCCAAGCAACATAGCCTGCTGCCTCCAAGATGATATTGATCTAGCTAGGCTAGCTCTCCCTATGTTCCCCCAGTCTGTCATGTGGCCAGTCTACTTCTGGTCATCTGACACTCTGGGTATTTTCAGACATGATGGGGCGGCATCACCCGAGATTCCCTGCTGAAATCCTGCCATCACGGCCAGCAGACGTGCTGGCTGATTCCGGCGGGGAATCTGGCGGGGCTGCGTGGCACAACGTGTGGCCACACAGCTCCATCCCCCCACGCTCCCTCGGCCGCCCGCCCTCCGGGAGACAGGCGGGTACCGCAGCCAATGCAGCCGCAGCGCCCACCTGGCCGCCCCCCGGGGCATTGACCACGGCCCAGAATCAACGGTGCTGATTCTGGGCCATGGTCAGGGGACAGACATGATGCCCCCGCTGATCACGGGCGGGAATCGCTTTGACCACGCAAACAGCCCTGGTCTGGGCAGGAGGGCCGTTTGCATGGTCAAAGTGATTCCCGCCTGTGATTCACGGGGGTGAACATCTGACGGGAATCACAGTTGGCCCCAACAGACGTTACAAGCTCACAGTCACCATATGGGAATTGACCGTGGTTCACCGTGATCTCCTAACGTCTGAAAATACCCTCTGCTCCCTATTTTCCTGTTTAACCTTTTTCCTTCTAGCCCCAGTTGACTAAGTGAATGCAGAAGTGATGATAAGCTGTGGACCTGCTCCTGCAGCCACTCTCCTATTAGGGCTGTAGCGGAATGTCGCAGCAGTAGCTAATTCGCCGGAAACAGCGTTTCCGCAATTAATGGTACGGCGTGGCAGAGGCTTTCATTTCGCTAGTTTCATTCCGCTACTTCCGCAGTTCCGTTAATTTCATTCCGCTACTTCCACAGGCCTTGCAAAATAGCGGAAACATGACATTTTCGCTACTTCCGCCATTCCGCCAGTGCCACAAAATAGTGGAACAGCAGTTTTCCGACAGTTTCCACAATTTCTCCACAATTCCGCAATTTGTAGAATGCCGGTGGAATTAGCAGAATGTCTGCAGAAAAGCCGTGGTGTGGCACAGGCAATTCCGAAATGGTGGAATGGAATCGCGGCGCAGTAGCAGCTGCTGCCACATCATCCCTATCCCCTATTTCACCACAGGGCTCCTTTGGGGTCCCTCAGTACAAAGGATCTTGTTCAGTTGCACAGTCTACATTTACATAGATCTGGCCATGTGGCCAGAACTAGGTCTTCAAGGCCAGGGATGGGTGAGGGCCGGGGGAAGCAGAAATGGGAGGTGGGAGTGAGGGAATGTAGCTTGACACCTGGCTCCAAGGAGTCCAACCCACTCCTCATCCCAAAGGACATTCAGGGTCCTGTTGCTGCTGCTGGATCCGCTATATCACCACCAACACTCAGGGATCTGTACTAGGACTGGTGTTTAATGTATTCATTAATGAACTGGAGAAAGGAGTAAAGAGTAAGGTGATCAAATATGCAGATGATACAAAAGTTATTCAAGGTAGTTAAAACCCAAGCAGACTGTGTAGAATTGCAGGAGGATCTTGCGAGACTGGGTGACTGGGCATCCAAATGGCAGATGAAATTTAATGTGGTCAAGTGCAAAGTGATGCACATAGGGGAAAATAACCCAATTTATATGTATACAATGCTGAGTTCTAAATTATTTATTTATTTATTATTTTATTTATTTATTTTTACAATTTTTATGCCTCCCCCTCCTGCCTCAGGCATCTTGGGGCGGCTCACAATATATTAAAACATTAAAACATTTTAAAAACCATATTAATTTCAGTTAAAACAATATAAAACCCCATCCCCACCCCATCCTAACCCAACCCACCCACCCCATCTCCCTCGGGAAAGGCCTGGCGGAACAGCCAGGTCTTACATTGTCTGAGGAAAACGGGGAGGTCGGCAGCCAAGTGGATCTCCAATGGGAGGGAGTTCCACAGCCGTGGTGGAGCCACAGAGAACGCCCTCCTCATAGTAGACACCCAGGGAACCGCGAGAGGGGTGCCCCCCAGCCGACCGCAGGAGCTGCTCCAGGACCCGGAGGGTGATGCGGTCCTGCAGATAGGCAGGGCCCAAGCAGTTTAGGGCTTTAAAGGTCAGCACCAACACCTTGAATTGAGCCCGGAAACCTACTGGCAGCCAGTGCAGAGAGCGAAGCACCGGTATTATATGCTCGCGTCGGCCCGTCCCCGTTAAGTGACGGGCCGCCGCATTCTGCACCAGCTGCAGTTTCCAAACCAATACCAAGGATAGCCCCACGTAAATTAGGAGTTCCCACTCAGGAAAGGGATCTTGACGTCATTGGCCCCAGTCCCATGGTCTGTGGATGCTGCGTGGAGTCATGTGGGACCTGCGCACATCCACATTGCCAACACGTTGTGTGCATGCGCTGCTTGTACATGGGGATCTGCGGGTCATAGGATTGTGGCCATTTTGGACAATACATTGAAATCTTCAACTCAATGTGCAATGATGGTCAAAAAAGCAAACAATATTAGGAATCATTTGAAAAGGGATAGAGAATAAAACTGAAAATATCGTAATGCCTCTATATGATCTATGGTACAAGTGCACCTGGAGTATTGTGTGCAGTTCTGATCATCCCATCTCAAAAGAGACATAGTAGAACTAGAAAAGGTGCAGAGAAGGGCAACAAAAATTATCAAAGGTATGGAATGGCTCCCGTATAAGGAGAGGCTTGGTAGGTTAGGGCTGTTCAGCTTGGAGAAGAAATGACAGAGGGGATATGATAGAAGTTTGTAAAAAAAATCATGAGTGTTGTGGAACATGTAAATAGGGAGTGGTTATTTACTCTCTCCGAGTACTAGAACAAAGGGTCAGTCCATGAAATTAACTGGTAGCAGAGTTAAAACAAATAAGAGAAAGTATTTTTTTCACTCAATGCACAATTAACTTGTGGAACTTATTGCCTGGGGAAGTGGTCACGGCCGGTAGTGTAGCTAGTTTTAAAAAGGCTTTGGATAGGTTCTTGGAGGATAGATCCATTTATGACTATTACCCAAGTAGGTTTTGGAAACATAACCTCTTACTGTTGGGGGTTGGAACAACAGGGAATGGATTGCCCATTGTGACCTGTTGGGTACTTCTCCCAAGAGAAAGAGCTTGGCCACTGTTGGAGACAGGATGCTGGGCTTGATGGACCATTGGTCTGACCAAGAATGGCACTACTTATGTTCTTAACACTCCCAATGTTGCTGTCACATCTTTCAGCAGAACCCCCCTCCCCCCCCTCAGCCAGAGCAATGGAAGTGACAGAGGTTAGTGGCAGGACATTCTATAAAGGATCATACCTCTGCTTCCATTTTGTCAGTTCACTGCTGTCTGCCTGTCTTATACATACTGTAGACAGGTAGACTGTCCCAGTATGCTCCTCTGTTGTGGTTCATGGTCCTGGTGGAGACATTACTGGCTCAGTGAATGGCAGCTCTGTGTGGGCATCCTCTCTCCCTCCTCTCTCTGCCAGAGATGACTCTTCCCCACGGCCAGCAGCCATCTCTAGTGGGGCTACAAGGTCCATCAGAAAAGCTCATGGGCCAGACACATATTGCCTGTGAGCTATGGATTGTGGAACACCAGTCTTCAGCCCTGGAGAAATCCCAGGAGACAGCTGGAACCACCAGAAAGAGAGAAACATAAAAGAGAAGGAGAATTCTGGGGGACGAGAAAAGAAGCAGCCCAGCATTCGTGCACAGGCCACAATCCAGGACTACTTAAAGGGGGCTTCAGGACTGGAGTCTCAAAGGAGGAATTTTGCATCCTTCTCACCACCAACACACTTGCAAATCACCAATTAGTCGCCTGATGCAGGAACACACATGGACCATAAGTGGGCAAGAATATTGCGGCTCCTCTGGGTTCACAATGCATGGCACATTCCGCTGGTGCTGGGTTGCAGTGAATGAACCAGATGAGGATGGCCAAGCACCAATGACTATCCCAGCTGGCCTCACAGCAAGCCAAGCTCTAACTTCCCAGCTGGGCTGGCTGAGAATCCAACGCAGTGTGTTTAATGTGAGCCTGAGGTATTCAGAACCACTGAGGAAAGACTTCTCCGTTGAGACGATGCTTTCAAATCAAGTCAAGCTTTCAAATAAATCCATCTGCATATTTCTATTTTCTGCCACTGAGTAATTAAAAAACCCATGTCAGTGCTGGCATTCTGTTCTGAACAACATTCCCTGTAGCAGACAGCACGGTCTCTTCCACATTTCTAGTTAGGAAACTAACGGATACATGGGCGGGGAGTGAGGGACTGGTAAATACACTGAATTGATTTCACCAGCCTTTTATTCTATAGCACAAAAGCCCATGGATGCCTTCTCAGTATAGGCACAGGGCCAGGCCAATCTAGAAGAATTAGCTATATTCACAGAGGAGACCAGTTTGCCAAGAACAATCATTTCCTTTCTGGATTCTTTTTGATCATCTGTATCATGAATAGCTCTTTCATAGAATGGGAGAGATAGAAAGGAACTCTAGAAACCATCTAGTCCATCTTTCTGCACAGGGGCAGCAGGAGTAATAAACCCAAACCATCTCAGAGGTGTTTATCCACACTCTCCCCTTGGTAACTTCTTCCACAGTGTAGACGTAAGAGTCAGTCATCGCTTGTGTAGGCAGGAGAGAGAACCTAGTTGGAATGGGGCCGCCCCAGGGGTTAAAGCTGTATATCCTTGAAGCTCAGAGTGGCGTCAGAGGAACATGAGAGCAGCTGAAAGTGCGCTCAAGCCAGACAGAAGCCTCCTGGGAGGATGTCTGGAGTCAGAGGGACTTGTAAAGAAGAGATGGATTCCCTTTCTGAAAGGTATGAGGTGTTAGTAAGAATGGAATATGCAGAAAGAGAGGTTGGGAGCCAGGAGCCTCTCGCAGGACTTTGGCACTATGTTTGAAGGTCTGGTGGTAGATGTGTAATGGAAGAGACTTCACTGAACTTACTTAAACATTTTGTGAGGCCCTGGGCACAGTGTTGATTGAGGGGCCTCTGTCACATTTTTAGTCATTTTTGTGTCCAAATTTCCATTGCAGGTCAAAACATCTGTGTTTGTTTGGCACATGTCAATAACCTGTCACAAGCACGTGACAAAGCTACATATTAAAACAGCGGGCCTTTTTGTCTGACTAATTATGAAGTCACTTCTTTAATATTCAGGCAGCAAAGTTATAAATGGTGTATTTGAATTTTGGTGCATTTGTGCACAGGGTTCTCCCTTCACTTTGTATTCCAGAGTGTTTGTGCTTTGTGCAAGCAGCACATATCACACATGCCTTGTTTTGGCACTGACTCTTGTGTCTTGGGGGGGGTGGGGGGGGAGTTCAAACTAGGGTCCAAGCCATAAGATGGCACTGAGCCTGTGCTAATCAATGTGAGTGCTGAGTGGAAGATGCTTCCTCTGGAAATGCTTTGCCTTCATGCTAAATTTGTAACCCATGTGGATTAATTCATACTGTTCCTTTAAAGAGTTTCAAGCAGGGTACAGAGCTTGCACATGAGCAGTTATACTCTTGGAATTTTCCATGAATCGGGCAAGGTAACTAGCTACGGCTTTGCTTAGTCTAGCTTGTTGAAGTCTCTAGGTAGGTTTCATTATGTGCCGAAGGAGGAGCAGAAAGCTTGCAGGACTGAAGAAGCTGAGGTGACGAGAGAGCTGGCTGCTGCTGCTAGAATTCCTAATGCCATTCCTGATGTAACCCAGGCGAGTGGTGCCTGTAGGAATAGGAAACCCAGATCTTTACACTGGTGAACGGCAGCACTGCAAGGCCAAGGCCAGAGGCCTCTTCCCACCCCTCGTGGAAGAACTGGATTGTTGGACTAAGGTGGAATTGTGGATTTGGGGGATCTGTAAACTTATACTCAAGAATAAGTAAACATCTTTATGTAATCTTTGTTAAATAAACTTATTTTTGTTGTTAAAATTGTACTTGGCTGTAATAACGTGCCTCTGATCAGATCTGAGGTGGGAGTTCAGTCCCTAACTGCTTGAGTACTGAAACTAAGATTGAGTACTGAAAATATAGCTCCCCGCCCTCCCCCCATGGTTTACATTATCACATTGGGTGTAAACAGATGGACAGCAGCTCCAGGGGTGACCATGGATGCCCCAACATCCCTGCGTTGACCGGCACTCTCCAGATGTGCACCCCAGAGCAGGATGGAGTTGCTCTGCGGCAGCCCTGTTAGCAGCGCTACAGAAGATACAGGAGCATGCCAGGGCAGCCAAACCAGGGCAATAGCCAAACATGGCACTGTTACTCATTTGTTGGGCAGACCCATGGTGCAGCTCTATGCCCGTCTGTCAGTTGCTTCATTCAGCAACATTGGGTGAGCACCCAGAACTCGGTGATGGTGGTGGTGGTGGGCACAGGCGGAATGCAGCCGGGGGACACTGCCGGTCCATCTGATGTGGACCCTGGCAGAGCTGGTAATGGGCGGCCATGGGGTTGGGCCCCTGGAGCAGCTCCACCAGACTCCCCATCCATCTAAAAACACCCAATGTCTCCTGACCCTTATTCAACATTTAATTAGTTCTCCATCTGTATTATTAGGCAATCATTATAACATTCCCAGATAAAATCCAGGGAGCAAGCATCAGGAAAATTGATATAACCCACTGAGAGCCACCTGCTCTGCCATAGAGTTTCCCTCCACTTCCTCCAGAAATGTAGGAAACAAAAGGATTCAGTATGGGTAGGGGAACATCAGGGATCCAAAGCAAGGATGGATGCCCTGACCCCTCCACCCAGCCTCTCTGCCACTCTTGGTCCACTCCTTGCACATGGCACACTGTGGCCTTCAGTAAGCTTTATTTATCAAATAAGGTATCCGCTCATACTTCATTTCCTTATAGAGTGGGGAAGCCTGACCTTGATCAAGATAAGAGGAATGGGTGTATGAAAATAGGAAATCCAGTTGATGTAATGGGAGACTTGGCTCATGACCTCTTCTTTCTCATTTAAGGGAACAGTTCCCAGAGATATGTTTTGGGAGATTAATTCTCCTCTTTCCCACACTTGTGGCCACTCTGTTTTTCTCTCTCTTACGTATCTGAGAGAGAGATCCATCCCAAAAATGAGGGTCAGGACAAGAGGTAGGCATGAACTGTCAAGTTGGGGGACATGCCCCTCCCCCTCTCATATTTTACATCATCAAAGATTTATTATTTGTTTATTTAAATTTATATGCCACCCTTTCAGAGCACACACACTTCCACCAGTGATTTGCAAGTGCAAATGTCTAAGTGTGCACCGATGTATACAATAATCTGACACCTGGTGCATAGCCTAGCATTAGTGGTTACTTCCATCTAACTCTTGTTAAGTGTGAAAGTATTACACAAGTGTGCAGAGGCAGCTGACTTTGGAGATGCAAATGCTAAGAGACACATTTGTAGTGCAGCCATTAGACTATTTAAAGTATATACTTTCCAGAAGTCAGGAACAAAGATGGCTGCACCCTAGCACTAAAACTCTGCTGAAAATCTACCTCTGTATCTTTCAAATGAGATGTAAAAAAAACATGAGTTCCTGAACACTTGAGGGAGTTGAAGATCTTATGGCCGAAGGCACTCAGGGCTCAATTCCAAGCAAGTAATTGCATTCTGTTGACCAGAGTTCTCCTTTATAGTTTCAATAAGGGAAGCTATTTTCCACTTCTAGCAATAGATGCACAGTGCAATAGCAATGAATTCCTGCTGTACTGCACTCCAGGGTCACGTGTGTGAGAGTGTGAATGAGAGAGAATTTGAGTGGTGAACAGGGGTGGGAAAGTCTGCCTTCCCAGTGGCCACTTTGAAAATCAGTACAAGCTCCAAGGGCTGCAAAGAAGCTGGGTGTGCAGGTGCTTAAAGGGCGTGCTCAGGAAGTGGAGGATCCAGCTCATGAGTCTGTGCCATCTCTGCCCTATCCTCTTGTGCGGGCCTGCATCTCTACTCGCTTACTCGGAGCTCAGTTTTTCAGTGCTTGGAGGTAGGAACTGGATCCAGGAGGCAGGTCTGTGAACTGGAAAGGGGCCATGTAAAAACTAGGTGTGAGCTGCATTTGGTCCCCAGGTATGAAGTTCCCCACCTATATACTATAGTATATACTATAGGTAAGATGCTTTTAGATATTCAGGGTGAAAGGGATTGCATAACATAGCACCTGCTATTTTCAACCACATCACAGCAGGCAAAATACAGTCAGAGCATAAACTTTCACTAAGAAGTCTCAATGGTGTTTTTTACTATTAAACTCTGATAAAGTCTCTGCTCTCGGCTGTTTAACCTGCAGAGTTTATAGCTCAATGCCAGTACCGCAAGGCACTTTAACTACCTCACTAGACCCTCCGATCAATCCACAAGCTATCTTTAAAGCACTAACCTCAGAGAGCGACAGGGAGGAATTACTGGGCCACTTTGGTTATCTCTTCTCTCTAAATCCAAAGAGAGAGATTAGGGAGCTGCCAGAGCAGCAAGCAGAGAAGCAGCTTAATGAGTGACAGGGCCAGCCTGGAATTCAAGCACAAGGCTCGGCTACCTCAGGAAGCCAGAAAACAAGCTTCTCCAGTAACTTGTTTGTTATTTACTTGGGCATTATCCCCTCCTGCTCCACAGCACAGGGAAGGCTAGTTGGCTCATGCAGGAGTGATCTCTGCTATAGTCACTTCTCCAGCAGGGCATGAATTCAGCAAGCCACTCTGTACCAAGCTCATTTCCCCCAATACAGGAGAACCTCAGCTTTTCCCCAGTAAGATACAGAGCTCAGTTCTGGTACCACCCCATTTGGGGCTGGTTTACCAATAATGATTACATCATTAAGAGGATGCTCCAGGACTCTCTCATAGCCTTTGGATGGACCAATAACAGTCTTTCTTCTACCTCTTGCCTTACGCCAGCCCCCTAAAGAGATTTCTGGCCTAGAAGGGTTGGTTTCTATTGGGGGAAGTGGAACCTTAGACTGAGGGGAAGTTTGGCCCCTTTCCAGTTTCTGGATCTGGCTCCTAGATCCATTTCCTACCCCCAAGCACTGAAAAACTGAGCTCAGAGTAAGGGAGCGGAGATGAGCACATGCACACAAGGACAAGGGACAGATCCATGATCTTGGACCCTCCCTCTTCCTAAACACCCTCAACTTCTACATGATCCTCAGAGCTTGTATTCATTTACAAAGTACCTCCTAGGAGGGAAAATGTTCCCTCCTCTCCTGGTTTATATGCTATTACCAGCCAACATCCTTCTGGAAGGGCCTGTCCTCTTAGGCCCGACCAACCCCTTCATAAGCCCTAAAGCCCCATTCATGCCCCTTTTTTTAATGAGCACTAAGGTTTTTATGTCTGACTGTGGTCAGCTGACTTCTTCAAGCCACAGCTGATCACTGTCAGCCTCCCTTCTTTCCCTTCAGCTGGGAGGCTAATTGACCTGGAACAGTCAGTGATCCTGTTAGCCCTAAGGCCACCTCATCTTGCTGCTAAGTACCTAAACATGTGCATTAGTAGTCCCATTAAAGCCATGGAGATTTACAATCCAATTCTCCAAGTGTGCCGTTCACTCAGGGTCCATTCACTTCAATGGAGCTTGGCCCAGAGGAGAGGATTGGGCTATTATTCACATGCTTAAAGTCAAGCCTGTGCTTAAGTGCTTTACCATCTTGCGGGCCTTTAAGCCAGCCTTGGAAATACTCAGCTACCTGGTCACCGTGGGTGACTGGAATCATTACCCGAGTGAAACATGCAAATTGATTGCAACGGCAAAGCAAGACCACTAGAGGCTCCTCAGTGACCCCACCCCACCCCCAGGCGCCACAGAAACCCAGTACTTCGTCTGCCTGTGGCCTTTTTCACACAAGACGCCACCTCCCGCCCATGTGTGCCACTGGGGGGGGGCATCCGTATGACAGCTGATGTGGGTGGATGTGCGTGCGCACGCACTGCTGTGCTCCACCCATCTCCACCAAACCCCCATGCATGGGGGCATTGGACAAAACGGCGATGCCTCCATGGGTGGAGATGGGTGGAGATGGGAGTGCATCAATGTGACAGGCCACACACACGCCGCACATCCCCCAGTACCACAACTCCTCTCGGCCCGTTTGAAAAGGGCCTATATCTATCCCTGACACCTCCAGCTCCTAGGCCATATATGCAGATTTTAGGGGGCACTTATGAGAAATACAGGTTGCAGGGCTGCATTGGAACTAATGTAGCCCTGCAACCTGTATTTCTCATGTATCCTCAAAAATTTGCATATTTGGCCACCCTACCAGCTCCCCACACCAAATTTCCCTGACATCTGACCAATTATTACAAAGTCCAGTGTTGCCAACCCCACCATCTCATAAATCAAGAGACAAACTGTTAAAAATCAAGACATTTGGTATATATTATTATTATTATTATAAGCATTTATATAGCACCAGCAATCTACCTGGCGCTTTACAGAGAATAAGATAGACACGGTCCCTGCCGGAGAGCTTAGTACAATCTAAAGACAGGGGGAGGGGAGACAGGGAAGGGGAAACAAGGGGAGAGACAAGGGATGGAACAATCATGAAGATGCGAGAACTCAGACACATGTTCTTGGCTTGGTTACAGTACATTGGGAGTTTGCAGATAACAGGTGAGGGATAATCCTAGGTGGGGATGATTGGTAGGAGTTAGGAAGGGCGGAGCGGAAGAGGTGGGTTTTGAGGAGGGACTT
>QEPC01012908.1:1601228-1640409 GCA_003113815.1 Sphenodon punctatus | reverse complement strand
ATGAATATTGAAATTGCCAAGGATGAGTTTGGGGATGTCATCAGAGAAGAATAGGGTGAACCAGGACTTGAACTCAGAGAGAAAGAAGGAGAGGGAGCTGGGAGGGCGGTAGATAACCGCAACACGGAGGTGGAGAGGGGAGTAGAGGCGTACGAAGTGAGTCTCAAAGGAGGGGAAGGAGAGAGAGGGGGGAGAGGGGAGGGGTTGAAACTGGCAGGAAGACGCAAGGAGGAGGCCTACGCCACTACCCCAGCCTTCAGCCCGGGCCTGGTGGGAGGAGAGACTTCCGTAGGAGAAGGTGGCAGGGGTGACAGAGTCAGTGGGGGAGATCCAGGTTTCAGTAAGGGTGAGAAGGTGAAGGGAGCGAGAGAAGAAAAGTTCATGAACATAGGTAGCTTTATTAGCGGAGGAGCGACAGTTCCAGAGAGAACAGGAGAATGGGAGATGATATGGGGGGAGACAGGGAATGGGGATAAGATTAGGGGAAGGGGGGTGATAGGATTGATGGGAGACGGGCCCTGGGGCAGAGGGGCAGGGGGCATGACGTGGTGGGGGGAGGAGGAGGAGGTGTAGGGACGGTGGAGAGAGAAGACAGGCTTGTTGGGAGGCAGGAAGAGAGAGGACAGAAGTAGGGGAGAAGCAAGGGAGAGGGAAGGGAGAGAGGGGGTGAGAGAGAAGGACAGGCATCTTGGTGGGTTGGTTACGGCTTAGTCCTCCTCCACAGCACGGTGACGGCGTGTCCTCTCCACTAGGAATGTTGTCTGGGCGTCGCCCTTCGGCTGGCGCCCAAAGGGCCCCAGCCTCTGGATAACTACCTGAGAAGGGGACATCCAATCAGCTCTGGGTCTCCTAGGGCAGCCCACCCTTCCCCCGGCCCTGGCCAGCTGCAAACATAAACCAGCTAACAGCTCAGAGGCAGCAGCATGGGAGGTGGTGGCGTAGGTGACAACTAGTAACTGTGCCCCCCACCACTGTAGTGGGGGCAAGTGGGGGGCTGGGAAGGGGTTCTATAGGGGTTCTGAAAATCTGGGGGCATGTGCCCCCCAGGGTCCCCAACAAGTTGCCTATGACCACGGAACTGGGGAGAGATGCTGATCCGCCTGCTGTGCCTCCCTCCTTCCTCACTTCCAGCCCTCCCAAAGTCCAGAAGGAGCACAGAGACATCCAACAAAGTGTTTAAGAGCAGATTGGCAAAATCTGTCCAAAGTGGTTTGTGTATGCAATGAAACCTCTCTGCTCCAGTCCTCTCTGATCTGAAACCGCCCGACATCCTTTGGGGTCCCTTGCTACTTTTGCCAGGGGCTCTCAATTTGGAGATTCAGCGGTGGACGGTCATGCTTCATGAAAGTAGTAGGGCACATAGAGTCTGCACAGAATAAAGAAGGATTTGGACTCTCTCATATCTGGACTCTTGCCTAATCCAGACAAAATTGTGTCCCTCAAGGTGTACAGGGTATTCTGCTGTAATTAAGGACTAACTGACATCTCATGCCCCACAGTTAGTTATAGGATTCTATGCCAAGGACAGTGCTTTGGGGTTTTATGATATGTCTATTGAATATACATGCCTGTCCAGTGTGACAATTTAGAAGCTTTAAGTAAAATGCTCACAGCTGACAAAATAAGAACATAAAAGATGATCTTTCAAATCCGTTAGTGCTGATGTGGCCTTGGAGACAGGGCAACTGACTTGGAGCTGAGAGATCAGGGTTCAAATTTTGACTTGGCCCTGGACTTATTTGGCAGCCTGAGGCAAGATTTCCTCTCCTAGCCTCAGTTTCCCCTCTTTCAAAAGAAATAACAGTGCTTCACAGAGATGCTGTGAGGATTAATGAGATAATGATTGTATGGCGTGTTTAAAGCACTATATAAATTATAAGTGCTATCAATATTCCATACAGTGGAATTTGTAGGGGGTAAGTAATTGAGCTGAAGATTGGTTTTTCAAGCAGGGGAGCTGGAGACAGTAGCTCTCTACCCTCAGTACTGATGAGCGTTGCTGGAATGTCATATGGCTTAGTCTTTCCATTAACTTCTTTTGTGCTTGAAGAGGATGTGAAGACTCTTCATGCCCTGTGGAAGCTAGACGCCCCCTCCCCACCTTCGGCACTGTATTCTTTTTCCGCTCTTCCCATGAAGGAGTAGAAATGCATAAATAATAAACAGGCCTGATTTTAATTAATCATTCACAAAGTGTCCTCTCCATTTCCACCGTTGTATAAATTAGCTTCTTCTGTACATATGCAAATGCTACTTGCCCTCAAAGACCACATACCCGCCTGAATATATTAGCACTTTAACACCCTGTTAAAACCATTATCGCCTGAAGAGCGGTAAGTGTTGAATGACAGCAGGAGAACAATGAGGGCTGGAATTTGCTTCCTGTTATGATGGAGGTAGTGGGAATGGAATCACATCGCTACGGAGAAGTGCGTTTATGTGCATCTTCAATCATAATGTGTGTGTGTGTCTCTCAGCCACACATGTTACAGGTTCTAAGTCCTATTTTATTGGCACTGTATATTCTTTCTCAAGGATATTCGTGCTCACCTTTGTACATTTATGGTGAAAGTAGTGGGAACCTGGGGGGTGGGGGAAGTGATCACGTCATCTTGGAATTCCTGATAGCAAGGAAAGGGAAAGCTAAGCATAGTCAGACATGTACCCTGGACTTTAGGAAAGCTTATTTTAACAAACTCAGAGGTAAGCTAGGTAGGATCCCATGGCTAGAAAATCTAAAGGAGTCAAGATGGGTGGGAGTTTCTGAAAAATGAGATACTGAAAGCACAATTGCAAACAATTCCAATGAGAAAGAAAAACGGGAAACATCTAAAGAAAACCCAGTGTGGCTGCACAAGGAGCTTTGGATGAGCTGAGAATGAAAATGGGCACTTATAAGAAATGGAAGGAAGGACAGAAATCACCAAAGATGAGTACAGACAAATAGCCCAAACCTGGAGGGACGGTGTCAGGAAGGCTAAAGCTCAGAATGAGCTGAGGCTTACGAGAGATGCTAAGAACAACAAAAAGGTGGTTTTCAGCTATGTCCGGAGCAAGAGCAAGAGCAAGGAAGCGGTAGGTCCGCTGCTTGGTGAAGACAGTGAAATGTTAACAGGTGACAGAGAGAAGGCGGAAGTGCTCTGCTGCTATTTTACCTCCCTATCTTCAAAAGGGGCTGGGGGGGGGGGGGGGCATGGATCCGGGAAACTACAGACAGGTCAGCCTGACATCAATACCTGGAAAGATTGTAGACCAGATTATAAAGCAGCAATCTGTAAGTAATTAGAAAACAATGCTGTGATTACTAGGAGCCAGCATGGGTTTGCCAAACTAATCTTATTTCCTTTTTTGATCGAATTACTAGTTTAGTAGATAATGGGAATGCGATGGATGTAGTATGTCTTGATTTCAGCAAAGAATTTGACAAAGTCCCCCATGATATCCTTCTTGATAAGCTGGTAAAATATGGGTTAGATGATACTACCATTAGGTGGATTTATAGCTGGTTGAAGAACCGTACCCATAGAGTGCTCATAAATGACTCCTCATCAGTTTGGAGGGAGGTATCGAGTGGGGTGCCTCAGGCCACGGCCCTGTACTGTTCAACATCTTTTATGTCTTGGATGAAGGAGTAGAGGGGATGCGTACCAAATTTGCAAATGACACAGAACTGGGCAGGATAGGTAACACCTTAGAAGACAGAAGCAAGTTTCAAAATGATTTTGACAGGATGGAAAGCTGGGCCCAAACTAATGAAATTCAACAGAGATAAATGTAAAGTTCTGCATTTAGGTAAGAAAAATCAATGCACAAGTATAGGATGGGTGACACCTCGCTTGGCAGTAGTATATGTGAAAAGGATCTACGGGTTGTAGTTGATCACAAGTTGAACATGAGTCAGCAGTGTGATGCAGCTGCTAAAAAGGCTAGTGCAATTTTAGGCTGCATTAACAGAAGCAGAGTGTTCTGGTCACAAGAAGAAATAGTTTCACTCTATTCTGTGCTGGTCAGACCTTATTTGGAGTACTGTGTCCAGTTCTGGGCACCGCATTTTAAGAAGAATATTGACAAATTGGAACAGGTTCAGCGGAGAGCGACAGGAGTCTGGAAACCAAGACCTATGAGGAAAGGTTGAAGGAGCTGGGTAAGTTTAGCCTGGAGAAGAGAAGACTGAGGGGAGACAAGATAGCTCTCTTCAAATATCTGAAGAGCTGTCGCATAGAAGATGGAGCAAACATGTTCTCTGTTCCCAAGGACAAGACTAGAACCAATGGGCTCAAATTACAAGAAAGCAGATTTTGGCTAAATGTTAGGAAGAACTTCCTAATGGTAAGAGCTGTCCGACAGTGGAACGGACACTGCCTAGGGCTCTCCTTCACTGGAGGTTTTCAAACAGAGGCTGGGCGGCCATCTGTCAGGGATGCTGTCGCTGTGGATTTCCTGCACTGAGCAGCAGGTAAGACTAGATGGCCTCTGAGGTCCCTTCCAATGCTACGATTCTGTGATGAGCCAGATTTGTATAAAGTGAGACCCAAGGCAATTTTTGTGTAATCCACTTTTGTACATACAATACCTGTCCATGCCTCCTCCACCCCCATCAGCACAAGCAGGGGGATGTCCTAGTGATTACAATCTAGAGCAAACCCCTTCTTTGAGGGGACAACTCCTGGGAAGGCGAAGCACTGGGAAGTGGGATCTGTGGGAGCCTGTTGGGGGCAGGAGATTGGGGAGGTTGTGGGTGTCCGGGAGTGGGGAACAAGGTGTGCATTTTCCTGTGCACATTCAATATGCATGTAAGAGTGTAATACTTGCATTGGAATGGGCAGCAGGCCTTCCAAAACCAGATCACAAAAGTGTCACATCATGATTATTGTTAAATCTCATATTTAAGCTAGTGTAATGAGTTTTGGTTTGGCCCATGATAGTGAAGTACTGAGGGTTGGCAGCAGGGTAACGGGAATGAGGAGCTCTAACTTGGAAGCTGAGTCATGACATCCTTACCAGTATGTCTATTTCAAGCCAAGCAACCGAGCTGTCTTTTAGAAGTTGACACAAGCTGTGACTAGTGCAGTCTTGAGGTGATAAGATATTAAGACTTTGATTCCATTTCACCATTCAGGTTGGAGGCTAATACCATGAGAGCCAGTGTAGCTTAGTAATTCATGTACTGGACTTGGACATGGAAAATTAAACCACAGTTCAAGCCCTATCTTAGACATTAACTTGCTGGGTGGCCTTGGGCAAGTTGCTGTCTCTGAGTCTCAGCTTCCATCTGTAAAATGGGAACAATAATTTTAAGGCTGTGAGGGTGATGTACATAAGGAGTGTAAAGCACTCTGGAACACTGAAAGTGCTATATAAATAATTAACAATAATGGACACATTTCCACCCTATAGCTGAGAGGTCACTGCCTAGAGAATCTACTATAGAATTTTCCTGGTGTGGTTTGTGTACATTATCCTTTATGCCACCCTGTGGAAGGGAAGAAGAATCCAAGTTTTCATTCCAAGACTTCTAAATTAAATCATTGGGCAAGACCTGGCCAGTCAAGGGATGCACAATCAGGGTGACTGCTCTGGCTGCCACAGTATTTGAGCACCATGCTTCCAGGCATCTTTGAAGAGCAGCCAAATCCTGTTTGACAGAGTGGAACTACTGCCAAATTCTGGTAAGTGTTGCCCAGAGCCCCAGCTGAGGAATAGAGCAGCAGTCCTCAAACTTCATAGATTAATGGTCCAGTCAAATTTCAGTTTCCTGTGAATGTCCATGCACCCGATGGAGGGGGCTCTGGCCCAGCCTATGCTCACTTTGAGATGTAAGTTGCAAGAGAGAGGGTGTTTTTAGACAGGCAGGCTGCTGCCAGCCTGTTTCACCTGCAGGTGGCCGTTCTTCTAAAGGTGGCCCACCAGATGTTGAAGCAGCAGCCCTGCCCGTGGTGCTCTGGAATATCCTGGAGCAGGGTGGCCAAACCTGGGGCACTGGCCCGAAACAGTACAGCTGTCCCTCTGATGCACATCCATGCTGCTGCTCCGCTTCCAGCTGGCCATTGCTCCAGGCAGCAGACGCTCTAGCCTGCAGCTCTATGGTGTGTGGTGAGGCACCGTGCAGGTGGAGTGCAGGTTAGGGAACCTACTGGTTTCATCTGATCCTAACCCAGGTTGGACTGGGAGTGGACGGATGTGGGGGTGCACCTGTGGAGCAGCTCCAGGGGTGGGTAGCCCCATGTCCAACTGAAAACACCCATAGTGGGGTGCTTTGCTCCCTGCTTCCATTGGGGCCACCTCCTGGAGAAGGGAATCGGGGAAGCCCATAATGTGCATATGTTGGCTGGCATTTCCTCAGTCTACCTCCTGAGATGGCCATGAAGCCCATTTTGCTAGTCATGGCGTGTTTGTGCAGTCCAGCTGCAGAGCACTTACCACAGCCCTCATTTTGACAACCCTTTCTCTAAGGGAAACTGAGTGTTTTGAAGTCAGGACTTCTGGGGAGTCCAGAAAGAGCAGCAGGAGTGGCCAGTGAAGACATAGGAGACTGGAGAGATCCCAGAGCCAAACAACAGAGATTGTAAAGGCTCATGTGCCTGTTGACTATGGAGAGGTTGCTAACACTACTGGTGCACTGGAGCCACAACGCTAGTGGTAGCCAGCTTTCCAGAGGACTCTGCATAGATACAGCTCCCCAAAGTTAGCAAATACCTATTTCTGCTGGGAATGTCCGACTACTTCACCTAATTGATGGAGTTGAAACTATTGGGGGCTGCTGAGCTCTTGGGAAATCGGGCCCTAAACTTTTCATCCTCTTCATCCATTCCTTCATCCACACTTTAAAAGGATTGGTTCCCATTTGTTCCTGTTAGAATTATCGCTATAGAAGCTGCTCCTAGTAAATAAATTCACTCTGCACCTTTCGAACAGCAGCAGCGACCACTGTGTGCAATCAGTGTAGCAGAAGCACAGCGTTCTAGCGGGTCTCTCTGTAATGGCTTCCCCTTTCCAGCAGAGGGTTCTACAGCACAAATTATAAGGGATTAGGAAGACAACTGCTGCCTTTGGTAGAGGCCCTCTCTTTCTGCTAGAGAGGTATTTTACAGCCTTGCCATACTATACCATAGCTGGTATTTCTGGGCTGGAATCTCTCTGGGATATTCAGTGTGGAATCTTTCTTTGCAGTCATCTCAGTGTCCACTGAGATGTCTTAGTGGGAGACTCTCCTCTTTTTCCTTCACCTCCCGCACATTAATTAGGCTGATCCACCCTCTCCAGCTAAGGAAGGCTGCATGAACTCTAGAGCCTGCTGGTAATGATCCTGCACATTGGGTGTCTTCAGGCAGCCCTGGACCTGCTCCGGGAGATGGTCAGCCCTGCAGCCCCTGCAACCAGCCGCACCTGTGCCGGGTTTGCACAGACCTGGTGGCTGCTGCAGCCCAGTCTGCTCATGCTGCGCCTCCCTCCCCAACACCATAGATTTGCGGACAGATCGCCCGACGTTCTAGGCTGTCACCCGCAACTCTAGGGGGTTACCTGGGGCAACTGCCAGACGAGAGCGGAGCTGCAGCGGCCGTCCACCAAGTAGATGGACAGCAGCCCCTCCTCTGTCTGGTGCCCCAGGTTTGGGTGGCCCTGGCTCACCCCGCTGGCGGTGCTCCAGGATGTTCCAGAGTCCCACCAGTGGGGCTGGTGGGGCTCTGCCTGCACATCTCGCAGCCTAACTTTACCCACACAGGCCAGCTGAGGGTGAGGCGGAGCAGTGGCGGGGCTGCCATCCGTTGACACCAATTGTGCCTTTGCAGCTCCCGGGCCATCCACTCATGCTTCTGAAGTGCAGGGGCCATTGTGTGCTGTACGCAAGTTGTCTACTATAGATGAGAGTCTTGTCTGAACTTCAAACCCTTTTCCATATGGGAAAAGGATTTCCCCGCCACTGACTAAGTGATGCCCATGGGGGCTTGGGGTTGTTGATCTACTTATGAGAAAGGAGATGAAGGGGCTAATTATGGGTTTTCCCTGAGTGTTGTGTTGTGCACACTGGTTTATGGCAGGGCTGTAGAATCAAAAATGAAGCTGATTCATTGCAGTTGTCTGTGCCTGGGTGCTGGAACTAAATTTAAGAAGGAGAAAGGAATCAAAAAAGGATCCCTTAAAAAGGCAACTATATCCCTGCAAACAGAGAGAAGAAAAGGGCAGCTGGTGTGGTTAATACTCGAGCTCTCATTACACTAGCTAAGATCTCTTTAAAAATCCAAGTATGGATGTAGAGTAAACTTTTCAAATACACGTAAGAGCCATAGGAGACTGACACAATCCTTCTACCATTAAAGTGAATGGTAAAATGCCCATTGACTTTAATGGTGGAGGATTGTTCTGCAAGTCTCATTTTTAAAAGTGCTGTAAGGGATTGAGCCTAAACTCCATTGATTTGCAAGGAACCACAGTCTAGCTCCTAGCTGTCTAAGTCAGTGGTTTTCAAACCTTTTGGACAAACAGACCATCGTCAACCTTCATGGACCCACCCATCTGCTGGAGGTCAGTGCAGCTCAACGCAGAGCTATTGTAGGCTGGCTGGGGTTGCACAAGGTGATTTCCTGCAGCCAGCACATCTGCATTTTGGTTGTCCCCTTCCTCCACTCCCTACTGACAGCCATGACACTGGAGGCACTGAAGCCTGCTTTGCCGTAGCCACAGCTGGCTCTGTAGACCTGTTGCTGGCCACTTACCAAGGGCCTCTTTGGGGAACCGCTAGCTAAGTGGTGCTCAGAAACAAGAAGTGGGCTCTTTAGGCTGGTTGGAAAATTAAAAACCCAAGATGCCACCTCCACCCCCTCTCCTGGCCTGTCTCTGACAACAGCGCACAGTGGGTAACGTGAGCAGATAACTTTATTATTGCACGTAATCCAGCAGAACAACTGACAGACAATTCTGGATGGCATCACACAGACTGTAGGACACTTTTATTTTGCAAAACCTGTGGTTAAGGCATTCCCGGTGAAGAGTGACAAGCATTTTGTAGCTTTGTAAGACCTGAAAAGTTTAACAACAATAAAAACAAAAACAAAAGAAACCCCTAGTCAGGTTTGAAGGCATGCAAATTGAGGTAAATCTGTTACTCTGCATCTAAGGAAACAAAAGCCCTAAGGGGCTATAGAATAGACATATATAAATATATATAAATATATATATATTATCATGTGTTATATATTTATATATGCCACATAAAAGCAAAGCTACCTACTTCTCCCAGAACATTACTGGGGACGAAGGACAGAACGTAGAGCACATCCTATGCATACAAAGCTGGGGGTGGGGTGGGGGAATTACTGCAGCACTTTTGAAAGAATCCATTTTTGTGCTTAGTGATAAATCAAGGCCTCTCAGGTCTCTCATAGGAAACCGTATACATGGTTTAAAAAAAGAACTGGCCTATTGAAACTGTACAGCTGGCCACTGGAGTGTCAGCAAAGAGATCATAAAATTTCAACGCAACAGAGCCTAGTGTTTAGCATACATTTATATTTAGGAAAAGACAAAAATAAAAGCCCAGATTAAGTGAATTTCTAGCCCCCCCCAATGTTCTGTTGCTGTTTCTAGGATATGCCTTGCAGCTTTCTTAGGACTGTACAGCACACTGCCTCCGAGCAGGGATCAGATTCACTCCTTTTCTAATTAATACCATGTCACTGCTGCTGTGACAACGTTCCTGAGCTAAATAACATTACAAAATTAATGTGGTTTGAAAAGGGGGGGGGGAGAAAAAGGCAAAAATTCATCACTCCTGTATCATAATTTTATCTTCAGCAACTGATAAATTATAACAAACCTCTTCAGACAGTATCATCCCTATCTTTCTAATCTCTATTACCCCCTCTGTCTGCTACATTGTATCAGAAATCTACACCAACTGGCATTTGGAGCTAAGTTCTTCACCCATCATTTCCCCTTTTATCCTCGTCCCTCTTTCTCTTTCATTTTTACCCAGCGGGTGCTGTGCTGAGGACCTACAGGATACACTGGAGCGCACAGTCACCTTTTAAGTATGGTTTTCAAAAACCATCAAAATGGAGTCTAAGTCCATATGGTTTTTAAAAAGGAAGAAACATCCAAGCACTCACTATCACACTAAACTTGAACTTCATCAGTGCCTTCTTTGTATCTTCGCATTGCTTTAAGATTCCGAATACAGCATCTCACAAAAATCCCTGGCAGGACTGTTGGTGCACAGCTCTTTGACAGAATGACTGCATATGGCTAAGGCCTATTAGCCCCAATCATCAGAATAATTTCTAGGAATATCCCACCTTTATTTTATCACTCGTTAAGGCCTACTGATGCTGAGCTTTTCCAGCCAGATGCCCAGAACTTTGGTTTTCCAAGGAATAAGCTGACTTTTAATTTTCAATTGTGCCACATAAACTTGCTTGAAAAAATCCAGTTCCTCTCAAAATGAGGGCGGATTTTGCACAAAGTTTAAGGCAGATTATCTTAAGCAGAACTTGGCAGTCCATACTTACTGACCAACTATGCTAGCATTTCTGTGTTTTTGAATGCATCAGTTGGTCTGATAGCAAAATCCAGCTGATTCAGAATTTATATTATGCTTATTTCTTCTCCCATTATGACAACTGTCAACTAATTTGCTGCAAAATGGGATTATTTAACTGCTGGCAAATAGACAATTCCCAGCAACAGGAGGTTACCTTGATGCTTAATTCTTGAGTGGAAATGGACTTCACCTACTAGCATGCTCCATTCAAGAAAACCGCCTCCAATTAGCCAGTTAAAACTCTACGGAGATGCTCCTTGCCAATTGCACGTGACCCTCATGTTTAGAGTTTGTTTACATTTCTCTCAGCTCAATTTCAGTTGCTCCTAAACAAGAATCCGTGGCAGAAGGTAGGAAAAGAAATATGCGTTTGTTGCTTCACTTGAAGTGATATTTAGTTTCACTGACTTCCACTTGGGATTAGGGCCTTTTCGAAAATTAATTATGAAAGTCTAAGACTTTTGCTAAGAGCATGCCTGGTGGGACAGCGAAACAACCCAAATTGTGGCATATCTACTAAAAGTATTTCTAAGTGTCATGCATGTTACATTCTTTTCTTGTATTTACCAATATTCTTTGGGAACTCTCGGATGCCGAGTCAACCAAAGGAGTTAAGGAACCTGGCATTTTCCTGATGGTCTACATGGAAGAGACCATCTTATTCATGTTGCTAACGTGACAGCTTAGTTCCTCTTCCTTGGATCAGTCGTGTATTCAATAAACTTGGTGAGTACACTTTAAGGCAACAGCAACTGCTAGTTCATAACAAAGGAAACAACCGGGACAGGCAGCAGAAATCCAGGCTTCTTTGTGTTGGACAGAAGAGGCCACCCACAGTCTGGATAAACTTTCTGCTAAGGTTCATGTTTGCCATGCACTGCTGGGTTCTAACGTCCTCCTCTTAGATGTTTCTGAACAGCTGCGTTTCAGTCCCTTCCGAGGTCCATGGTCTACAACATCAGTGGAAAGTCCTGTTCTGGACAGAAATCAGTGGAAGAATGGGTGAGAAGCAACATCAACAATCAACACAACCATTTAACATGTTTATTTGGGGTTGAGCTCAAAGAGCCGCTGACTAGAGAGGATGTGGTAGAATGGCGTTTCCATTTCAGCCTAGGGTCAAAGGGGTCTTTCCATTGCTTTATAAGGGAAGAAGCTGTGTTCTGAACCTTGAGACAGGCTGCCTGGAAGCAGATTTGGAATGGGCTTGAACCAGCCACTTCACTTAAAATCAACAAAAGACTCAAGGGTTGCATATTTCCAAACCTGGCCATGAAGAGCTGCTATTATTTATCCTTCTGAGAAGGGTGTTAAAGAATATTGACACATTTTCCATCTGGTTTCAGTCACAATATTTGAATGAATAATACACTGATTGAAATAAAACAATGTTCAGCTTAGCTAGGGCAAGCTGAGCACTTTTACTCACTGGAAGTGTAGTTCATGCTTTGTATAGGCATGGGCTGAGGACGGAGAAACCTGTCTCTAGTTGGTTCAGAAGTATAGGGCTTGTGTTTGGTGTAAGGGTTTGCTGAGGCTGCTCTAGGGTTAGAGTTTGGGTTGAGGGCTGAGTGCAGCAGGGGGTACTGACCCTTAAGTACTGGCTACACAGGGGACTACTGGGCACATTGGCAATGTGAGTCCTGGGGTCATGTGTCAGAGGTCAAATGGCTGAGAAATATGAAGCTGAACAGCGATGCTCAGAGATGAAACACCACTGGCCTATCTGCCAGTGCCCTCAAACAAAAAACCCCCAAGACTTTACATTTCTATAAAGAAATATTGTGTAGTATATTGATAGGACTTCCCCAGAATCCCACAGAAGACTATGAAAACCAGGAGATGAGTGGAAAACTGAGTAGACTTGGCAGGTATGTGCCAGGAAAGTAGATAGAGGGAGGGATTCTGGATGGACCCTGCACCATCAGGGGTCTCTGAAGCTCCGTTGCTTGCTAGGCTGGGCCACAGGCCAGAAGCTTACAAGGCGTGGCTAGAACGCTGGTTCCCACACCATGACCCGCCAGAGAGACAAAAGAAATTATGACTGAACATTTGCATTTTTAAATATGCATACCAAATCTTGTGATGTCGTTTAGCAATGTGGCAACTTCACTTGGGGTCATGACCCCAGATTGGGAGCCCCTGGGTTACAGTATGGCCCTGTGCCCTCAGGGAGCCCTGAAGGGCCTAACCCTAGCCTGCTGGTAGAACTGCGCCAGGAAGATGCGGCCTGGAGCTCACAGGATGCAGGTAAAACAGGGCCAGAGGGGTGAGGTTTAGGTAACAGTGACTGTGATGAAGGAGTTTGAGAAGAAGCCACCTATGTACAATAAAGTAGTGGAGGGAATTTTACCTGTGTGTTGCTTCTTGGGAGAGGCAAGAATTGGAGGGAAGCAGTAGTGCTTTGCCCAGCCAGTGTGGAAGTGTGTGTGGTGTGTGTGTGGGGGGGGGGGGGGGGAAGGGAATAGTGATAGTTCCACCTAGCACATCCAAACGGAGCCATTTTTCCTTGCAAGATTCCATAAGTGAGAATTTTCAGTTAGTATACCCTCACTATAATCCTTTTGAGATCTAAGCTCATTATAACAAAAGATTTGAAAGACTCTATTTAGAGGGACAAGTCCATCTTTTGGTCCCAAAACTCACCGTCCCTCTTTCATGGGGACCACTTCCCTGGCACAGTGCTAAGAGCCTGAGGAATTGTTCTCTCTTTGGATTCACGTACCTCCCAACAGCCCCGATTTAGGAGGGAAGAGTCCTTGTTTGAGTGCTGAATCCCATTGGCCCTCTGACAGGGGTCAAAGTCCCTACTTCAGGGGGCAGGGACAAAAAGGCTGGACAAGAAGGCCGAGGAAAAGCACTTGAGAGGACAATGGGAAGAAATGAAGTGGGATGAGAATCAAGAGAACTTCTGTGCTTCTTTAGGCACTTGGAATGTTGGGAGATTCATTTGCAGGGGTGGAGCTTATTTACTGAGGGGTGGTGCTTGTCCCTTTTTGGACTCTTGGAATGTTGAGAGGTACGTAAAAGAGCAAAAATGACAAAACAATTTCCCAGGAAAGGAGCTGCCAGGTTTGCTATAACGAAGGGCATTACAGGTTTGCTGTAGTAGCCACGAGTTTGCTATAACGAAGGGCATTACAGGGAGGAGTGCACTGTTTTTATATAAGGTACCTATATGCCTCGCATTACCATGGGTTTTTTTAATACCTCAGTCTAATGTATTTATCCTCTCAATACCCCTGTACTGCAAGGAGTTGTGCTAACTGCACCACACTGAGAAGAAACTGAAACACAGAGAGGCTAAATAATGTACTAAAGGTCATGTGGGGAACTCTGTGGCAGGGCAGACATTCAAACTCAGACCCAGGGCCATCCTTAGCATTTATGGAACCTGGGGTGAAGATAAAATGTGGGGCCCCACCCCTGGGGGTGGGGATGGTGTCACTGGCAATTGTTACCGCTCAATAAAAACTGCTCCCCCCCAATATTTAAACAAATGTATATCAGTTCTGTTTATGTTGGTTTATGGGCCGTTCCACAAGTTATTTTATTTATTTATTTAAATAGATTTCTTAGCCACCCCCTCCTACCACAGTAGCTTGGGGCAGCGTACAACAAAGCTAAACCACACAGAAATACAACAAAACGTAACAACCACCAAAATATAGAAAATATAAATAATAAAATATGAAATCTATAAAACCAACTCAAGCGGAGCCACAACAACCCTCTCCTCTACCAACCCCCCTGCCCCCATCTCCCTCACTAAAAGCCTGGCGGAACAGCCATGTCTTACACCGCCTTCGGAAAGAGGGGAGATCTGGGGCTCAGCAGCGTTTGTGGAACATGGAATTTCTAGTAACTTTTGGAGACTCTTTGTAGAAAATGAATTTACAATTCAGGATCACAACAAGCATTTACACTGGAAATCTTATCCTATGAGGCATTCTCGTTCAGTCAGGAAAGAAATATCCCATATGGCTTATGTCCAGTTGAAATTGAT
Organism: Sphenodon punctatus; assembly: GCA_003113815.1. Classification (NCBI taxonomy): domain Eukaryota; kingdom Metazoa; phylum Chordata; class Lepidosauria; order Sphenodontia; family Sphenodontidae; genus Sphenodon; species Sphenodon punctatus. The sequence continues at coordinate 1,625,866 of QEPC01012908.1, read as the reverse complement.
CAAACTCTGAATGATGTGAACAAACCTTTTAGGAACAAGTTATAGACCAGATAATGATTCACGGAAATTGTTCAGCGAGTCATTTTAGAATTTTCAATTTCTTTGCAGACTATTAGCAAGGAGGAAAAGACTTGACAATTGTAAGCTGTTTGCCTCACCAGAAAAGCTTACCCTTTATAAAAGGATCCCTAGTGAGTTTTCATTTAAGGAAATACAGAAAAATAATAGATTCCGCCCCCACTAAACATATTTTACTAAGACAGGGCTGCACAAAGTATGGCCCGAGGGCTGCATGTAGCCTGCAAGGACCTTTCCTGTGGCCTGACTCCCCCTGGCCGCAAACACTTTTCCTGGTTGTCCCTGCGGCAGGTTTGAATCAGCCAGAGAGAGAAAATTGATCCAAGTGGGCTGTACACGAGGGAAACTGAGTCACTCAAACCCGGTAAAGTGGGGGTGTGGATCTACCAAATTAGCACATACAACAGCTCTAAAACAATAGAGGGTGAACAGACAGTGGATTAGAGATGGCTGTAATTAGTCAAACCCTCTCTCTCCATTAGTAAAGTTATGACGGCTCATCTTTTAAAGCTTCCCTTTCAGGACCAGGACTGAGAGATCAGAAGTGGAGTGACCGCTCTTGGAGAAGTGTTCACCCACTAGCAAATGGGTGGGTGTGTGTGTGTGTATATTATATATATATATATAATACACATACACTGTTCTGGAAGGGTCTTGTTCTTCCTTGGGTCGGTGGATCAGGTCTGAGAGGTTGCAAAAGTTGTTTTAAGGCCAAAAGATGAGGTTCTGGAAGACTTTTCTCAGGGTGTTGGTTGAAGTTATTTGAGTATTGATTTCTGTATGGCTGGGAGGTGACAACTAGGTGTGTGCAGTTGGAAGGCTTCTTACTGTGTAGTAACAGGTTCTCTTGGGGGATTGAGTGGCTCATTCCATGATATACTCCACCTCTCTGTTGGCGTGCCCTTGCTTTGTAGCTTGTAAGCTTCTCACTGACAGAAGCTAGTCCAAGGGAAGGTATCACCTTAGCTACTTTGTCCCTGCTTTCGTTCACATTTGGGAGCAACCACACTGTAAACGCTTATTTTACTTAGTACATTAGTTGTCCTTACCTTGTCTGGGAGGCTCCATCATGTCAGAAAATGGACAAATAAGATGGACAGACCAATGTTCAGTAAGATGACCATGCAGATTATGATTGTGTTAGGTCCCTAAGGAAAAAGCCAAGGAATAGAGTATTATCCACCAGGATTCATAGTGTGAACACACAGATATTTTCTTGGTTATGGGGCAGGACAATAACCATTATTTTCAAATACTAGAAATTTAGCATGTTAGTCTATAGTTATAACAAGAACAGAGAGTCCAGTGGCACTTTAAAGACTAAAAAATATTTATTAGTGCATGAGCTTTCATCAGCACAAGCTGACTTCTTCAGATGCAGACTTCATCTGAGGAAGTCAGCTTGTGCTGATGAAAGCTCATGCACTAATAAATATTTGTTAGTCTTTAAAGTGCCACTGGACTCTCTCATTATTTTTAACACCATTAAAATAATGGAGAGTTTGGTCATCCATGTCAATGGCAGAGGATTGTGCCCCCAAACAATCAACTAAAGCAGGGGTGGGGAATATAAGCTTTCAGGAGCCAATCTGAAAATGAATATAAGCTCTGAAAGCCGCATAGAACTTGGGGGCAGTGGTGTTTAAGGGGTGCGCTCAGAAAAAGGAGGGTCCAGTTGACATATCTATACCATGGATCTATCCTCTACCTTTGTGTGCATGCCTTCATCTGTGCTCCCTTGCCCTGAGCTCAGTTTTCAGTGCTTGAAGGTAGATACTAGATCCAGGGACCAAATCCAGGAACTAGAAAAGTGCCACTTGGCCCCCAGCCTGAGGTTCTCCATCAAGCAATAAACACGCAGGCCATTTCCCTCCCCTTTTCATTACAAAAATGGGTGTCTTGAGCGAGGCTACACAATCCACACTGATCCACCAAAATGCCCAGCCTGACTTCAGAGGTGTTGCAAATCCAACAGCTCTTGGTCATACTGCTCCAGTCTCCTTTCCTTATACCCGTGCAGAATCTCTCTCACACTCAGGCCAACGTGTAACACTCATCTGATGGGCTGGGTTTTTTTTTATTGGCTCGTTTCAATTCCACTTCCCCAAAGCCTGTTCATGTTTGGAAATTTACTGTTTTAAAAAGAAGAAAATGTTAATTTTGTATGAAACTGTTCGAATTTGCATTCCAAAAATCTGGTTTTCTAAAGGAGCATTTAACTTGTATAAATATGAAGTGTCTAAAAACAGTTAGCAAATCAGGTGTTCTGGGATAGCTAAGAGCTCCATTGGTTTCCCTTTTTAATCGGCAGAAGTTTGATGCCAAGTAACATCCTGGAATGGATTCCTAGGAAGAAGAATAAAATAGTAACTATCAATTAAAAACCATCCCCCTTCTTTTCTAGAGTTCCTCTGTATTCCTGGCCAAGGCTGACCCAATGAGACCTACCAGAGAGCTTACTGCATGAAGGACACACCCAGACTGCATTAGGACAAGTGCCCCTAAGTTGTATATCACAGGACTGGTGAGTAGGAAGGTACACCAATGGTCATCTTGTCCTTCCTTGGCTACCAAATAGTTCTACAGACAAAACTTCACTGACAAGGCTGAATAGCATATTTCTAATGGTGCAAACCAGGCACCATTAGCTCATGACCAAATTTGCTCACCAGTAGCACTCGCACAGCATCTACTGCCCTGCTGACATCATGTCTTCTACCTATAGATCAGAACGGATGGGAAATGCATTTAAACTACACATCACGCAGAGGCTCCTAAGCTGGGAGAGTCTTACCGGACCTACATTAGTCAGGTCACTGCTGGCTCTAAAACAGAGGTGGGGAACCTCAGGCTTGGGGGCCACTGCACACCCAAGCACTGAAAGACTGAACTCAGAGTAAGAAAGCAGAGATGAGGACATGTACACAAGGACAGGGGACAGATCCATCATCTGGACCCTCCTCTTCCGGAGTGCACCCCTTAAGATTCCCCACCCCTGCTCTAAAAGCAAGGGTTTTGCTGATCTATATGATCTAGTTAGCAAGGTATCACACTCTTCATCACAGGCCCATTTTACCTGGGCCACAGCACGAGGGGGTCGGTGTGTGTTGCGGTCTGTGTGCGGTGGGGGTGGGTGGGTGTAGATAGGCACACACCCATCTACATTCACCTCCACCCATCAACACGCACGGAGCAACCGCTGGTTTTGCTGGTTGCTCCATGTGGGGGGGATGGTTGGAGGGGTTAATGCGTGGGTGCCGCCCATGTTAAAAGGGCCGTAGCTTCAGCTATCCGTGAAGGTCAGTGAGAAAACACATCTTGGTCACAATCCTCAGGCTGTTTAGCACTGGGGCGAGGATGTAGCACCTATTGGAAGTGTATGGGCCTTGTGCTAGTGCTAACCAGCTGGAGGATCATGTCCTAAGTCTCTGATTCTCAAAGCAGTTTTCCAGGGTAAACCCCATTCACTTCTTGCACCAGTGGAAAGCTTTGAGGATCGGAGAGCTGATGTCCTTTCTTCCCATCCATTTTTTGGACTGCAGTAACCCCGGCAATCCAATAAACCATGACATTCTTGTGTTAAGCGTTTCCTCATGGACACCCCATTAATAACCACATCAGTACATTGCTTATAAGTCATCCCGCTAGGACATACACAGCATGAGAGCTATCCAATAGGGCGGATTTTAATTTGACTCTTATATTTTGCTGTGACACATGGGCTGGGAAAGTCTCTCACCTATTCCGTCTCACAGAGCTGTGAGGGCTGGGCCCTTCACATTTAAAGGACTGGCTCCTCCCCTATCTTCCATCACATCAGCAGGGAGTGCCCTCAAGTTCCATCCCTGCACCAAGTCCATATAACAAGGGCACACATAGAGGTGTTCTCACCATAGTCAAAGCCTGAACATTTTCCAGAGGCAATGTAAGACCTTTCTTATTTGGCCCCACTTTTAGCAGTCGGGGATAGAGTTTGGACATGGGTGGTTTCAATTGGAATTTTATATCGTGTAATTTTAATATTTGTTTTGGGTTTTATATTTTTTTATGTTTTATGCCATTAGCCACCCTGAGCTTTTGGGGAAGGGTGGGATACAAATCCTCCTAAAATAAAATAAATATAGGAGCAGAGACAGGAAAGACAGTGTAATTAATGGTCAGCCAGCTTGATAAATCTATGTGTGTGTTTCCATTCCCTGGGGGCCTCATTGTTTAATACATGGGAATAACTGGTTCCTGCACCCATAGACTTTCTCACATAAGTATTTGTTTGTAGGCATCTACCTTCCAACACACTTTACCCTCACCTGTTCACACAAGACTGGGGTTTAAAATGAAGATACAGGAGAAAGGGGGTAATCACCTCTCCAAACAAGTGAGGTTAAAGTGGGGATGGAGTCTCTGAGTGAGTTGAGGGAGTCATGCTCATATGTACCCTTCAGAGGGATTACCCTTGTTTATGCAGTCCTGTGCTGTCAGACTCCCAGCTAACAGTAGTACTTCCTCCTTTGCGTGTCTTTCAAATAGTGTGCCTGCCTCCCTGACTGCTTGTTATTCCAGCTTCCTGCTCCCTCAGGGTGGAAGTTCCCTGTAAGTTCCAAGGAAGGGAGAAAGAAAGTCTTTAATCCTTGGTCCCACTGCTTGTGAGAACAGAGGCTGCAGGGAGTAGTTACTTGGGAGTAAACTCTCCAGAACTTGTATGCTTCTGAGAACACACCCTCGGTGAGACCTGTGATAAACGTAGAGCAGTTACCTCAGTTCACTGAGCCTGTTGGAGGCAATAGGATTAAATAACAAATGAAAGAGAGAAACGCCATTTACGTTTACTATTTGATGTTCTGTCTCTCTTTTATTTTATTATTTGATATTCTAACACCACCTTGGGACTGGGGGGGAAATGATTTTAATTTCATCTGAGGCCAGAAGATGGAAAAAGCACAGAGTTTGATTTTATGCACCCATGTCTGAGGTGTGAAATCTGCTGGAAGAAAATACATATATATCTGAGAAGGGGGAGAGGTTTTAATATGGAGTTTGATGTTAATTTCCTGTTTGAACATTTATGTTGCTTCCTGAGACAGAGACAGTGCTAGCTATAATGGGGAAGGGGCAGTGCCATCACTAGGGGTGGGCTGGAGGGGCAGCTGCCATAGAAACAAGGTCAGTGGGGCACAGATGGTGGCAGCACTGAGAGACTTGGCCCCAGGACACAGCAGACCCACTCTGGGGCCCTAGCCCAACAGCCTTGTCATCTCCAGCAGGCACTGCAGAGATCCAGTCCAGAGACCTGGCAAGCAAAGGCCCCCAGGGGCTGCAGGGGCCCAGCCATCGCTGACCCTGGATTTCTGTAGAGCAAGGGTAGGGAACCTTTTCTGTCCCAGGGGTCACTCTGAAAATGAGTACAAGCTCTGAGGGCTGCACACAAGTTGGGGGTGGGGATGCACTCATGAAAAGGAGGGCTCAGATCATGGATTTGTGCCATAGATCTGTCCCCATTCCTTGTGTGCCTGGACACTTTTGGGGTCCTCTCCTGAGGAGAGGAATCCCTAGCTATACCAGTGGAGGAAGGAGGTGGGGGAGGAACAATGACTGCTTTTGCAAGTGTTTATGAAACCAAGAAGGAACGGGATGCCTCTTAGTGACCACGCTGCATCACAGAAGTCATGGATCACTTTTAGTCCTCCATGCAAGTTGCACAGCCAGATCAAGCCTGCTCTTGGTATTCTGATGACCAGGGGAAGAAGGTGACTGTTCACTTGTGGGGTAGCAAAGATGAGCAACTAAGAAACGTCACTGAACTGAATCCATGCTACTTTACAGGCTAATCCTTCTCGAGGTGACAGTTTTATACAGTAACCCGAGGCTGCGGTAATCAGTCGCTCTTACAAGCCTGTCCCTGGGGCCTCGTCCTGGATCAAAATAACTGCTTAACAAGATCCTTCTTTCAGGTGGTAAAGCTTTTATCGTGCAAAGAGCCCAGACAGACCGAAATTTCTGATCAAATTACCTCCTGGAACTAGGGGCAGTTTGGATTCAGATGTAATAGTGGGCTTTTGCCTCTGTCAAGGGTTTTACCCAACCCCCAACATTAGAAGACACTTAGGTGCTTTTAGGAAATTACTTTAGATGGCAATTTTGGCTTTTAGGCAGGGCCTTGTCTTAATGTATGTGCAAGCGTTTTGTGTCGTAGGCCTCTCTTCACCAGACTAAAACACTGGCTTTGGATCAGTGGCTCAATGACAGGCCGTTTTCACACAGACAGGGGTGGGCGGGGGGACGGGTGTGACGCGTGGTGGGTGGAAGTGGGTGTGTGTCCCTTTACACAGACACACACACAGACACACACAGACACCTCCACCCACAGGGCCTCCTCCGGTGTTCTGGATGGCCAGGTGGGTGTAGATAGGTGTGCACCGTGAGCGCGCATGCACAAACACCCACCGCCCATGGTGTTTACACAGGGGCACACTCATCCCCCCACCCATCACCTGCCCGTTTGCAAGGATGCCCTCGCCAGAATACCCCGGGGTGGGGGCACCACCCGTGTGAAAACGGCCATAGAGGCCACCCAACAGCCATTTGATAGTATCAGGATAGCACTATGGATCACTCACTACTAGGAATGAGTGTGCCAGAGAGGGTACAACAAGACCCCTCCTTATTCCCCTCTCCCCCCCACTCCCCCAGGTAACACTTCTCACAAGTCTGGAGGTAGAAAGGTAGCCCAAACTCAAACCAAACCTGTTCTGAGATGCAGCAAACATTGCTAACAAATATATTCCATGCACTTGGATTCATTTCTCAAGTGCTTATTTTATTCTTCATCCCCCTTGAGGCTTCCCTGATGCTATGAACCAGTGACACAGGGGCAAAAGACCAATTTCTAGTATCCTACTAAGCTATCCCAACCCTGCTGGGAAACTTCGATGTAGGGATGAATATAAATCACACCAAATAAATTAAGAATTAACCCAGATGCTGAAAAGCTGCTTCACTTGGAACCAAACTCTTCAACCAGCCCCTCAAAATAGATGTGCGCACGTTTGCACTTGAAAATGGTGTGACCCGTGAAATTATCAAAACCAAATGCGCTAAAGCAGTTTTCAAATTCTGTCCCCCTCCCACTCACACCATGTCTAAAATCCCCATTTTCATATGAAGACTACACAACGTCACCTCTTCAAATTCCTCCACTTTTTGTGCTGCTGGTTCAGGGGCAGGAGCCAATTTAGCTACAGCCTTAGGTTCAAATTTGGCCAGTGCCTTGGTCTCAGTCTTTCGCTCCGGCTTGCCTTCAGGCACAGCTTCTACTTTCACTATGGTCTTGTGTTCGGGTGTGTGGTGTTGCTTGGGCTCTGGTTTCGGCTGCTCTGGTTTGGGTTGTGGATTAGGCACAGTTTTCTCCTCAGGTGCCAGCTCATGCTGAGGGACAGGTGTGTCTTCCTTCTTCTGGGGCTCTGCTTTGTGTTCAATAGCCTTCATGTCAGCTCTTGGCTCTGGGGAGGACTTGGCAGGTGATTTTGGGGCAGGAAGTGGTTCTTCCTCATAGTCCAAGGGGGGAGTGACTGGGGACGTCCTCACTGCATAGCTGTGATAGCCTTGGAATAATGCCACGTCACCTTCCTGCTCTATCCTCTGAAGGGGTTTGATCCCCATCTGGACTGCTGAAGTCCTCACGTTGCCATGCCGATTGGAGCTCTGGGAGGTAGGCCTGCTGTTGCCTGCTGACGTCTCACCCTGTACTACCAGGGCACTGGATGGTGTGTTGGGACTGCTTCCTGTGCGGCTCCCGTCCCTGCTGTGATCTCCGTTCCAGCTCCTTGGGCTGAGGAAGCCATCCTTCTGTGCAATCTGCTTTGCCTCAGGCGGAGTTCCAGTAGGAGATGGTGTTCTTGCTGGACTCTCCTTGAGGTTGGCAGAATCTTTCTCATGGACCTGAGGGGTTTCTGGGGTGGTTTTGGGGGGCGGCCCTCCTGTCAGCGGTGCTTCCTCTTCCATATTCGCAGCATTTTCCATGATCTCCTGGAGCAGCTTCCTCTTTTGGTACTCAGGGCCTGGAAGAAAGAAAGAAAAAGACATTCAACATCCTCTACAAATGACCAATCACCTTCCACATAACTCTGGTTTCTCAAGAGCCCATGAGTGAACAGATGGTTAATGGCCCTTTCAAGCACCCATTACCAAAGTAGCAACATAAAGGGTTTCCTTTTCATATGTCTCTCAGCCTGGCAATAATTTTTAGGGTGCATGTTTGTACCCACATATAACTGCACTTTAATTTTTGTATCCCAGAATTAAATTATAAGTGAAAACATTAGTAGTTAGTCATAGTGAGGTTTTATTGAGTGCAAAAAGGAAGTTGGTTATTACTTACATCAGCATTGCTAACTGTTCTGATTTTATGGTAAGTCTTGTCATTTATTTTTTTCTAGGACTCAACCCCTGAAGTAAAGTGTTTAAATGAGACTCTCTAATGAACTGTTAGCTCTTATTGTTGTGGGGAAAAGCTTTTGAGAATATGAAATTAGAAAGCTTGAAAGGTAAATGAAAAGAACTCAAAGTTAATTCATTTAAAATTCTTATAATGTTTTTTGAGACTCCGCATCATTCTTGAATGTTTGGGGCACAGTTGGCAAGACTGTAATATTAACTATAGACACAATTGTGCACTTGCAAAAATAAGACCATGTAATTTTTCCAGAAATGCTCAAGTATCTTAGGAACCTGAGTCTTATTTTCAAAAATGAGTTAGACAATTAAGGGCAGATTTTTAAAGGTAAAATAGCACATAGGTGCCTAAAAAATCCAATTGCTTTTTAGTGGATGGGAGGTGACCATGTGCCATTTATGATTTTGAAAATCTATTCCTTGGGACTGTCAATGGGAGTAGGGCTCTGAAGTGCTAGGTCACCTTTGAAAGTGGTGACATTGGGTGAAAACAGACATGACGCTAACCACCCTTGGTGGCCATTTATGCATGTTTCAGGGCTGCATAGGGCACCAATACAGCCCTGCAACATGCATAAATAACCACCAAGGGTGGTTAAAGGGCGATTAGCGTCATGTCTGTTTTCACCCATTGTTGAAAATTTCACCTACTGATGACAAAAGGTTTGGAACACAGATCATATGAAGAGAGACTGAAGGATTTGGGAATGTTCAGCTAGGAGAAAAGAAAACTAAGGGAATCTGAGAAGTCTACAAATATTTGAAAGCCTGCCATAAAGAATTAATTATTATTATTATTATTAATAATAATATAGCACCAGCAATGTACCTGGCATTGTACAATCCACAGTCAGAGACAGGTCCCTACCCCTAAGGGGCTTACAATCCGAGAGAAAAGGGAGGGGGATATGAGGGAGAGGTAAACATCAGGAAAGACAAGAGTACATTCATGAGGTTGAGACGTTGCAGGTTCACGTGCTTCACTTAGTTACAGGGAATTAGGTTCTGAGTGAGGGGGAAAGGATGCAGTATCACCCATGACAAGCTAGGGACACAAAGAGAGGGATTCTCAAAAGCTCATATTCTCAAAAGCTTTTCCCCACAACCATAAGGACTAGCAGTTATTGGAGAGTCTCATTTAAACACTTCACTTCAGGAGTTGAGTCCTAGAAAAAAATATATTATAAGACTTACCATAAAATCAGAACAGTTAGAAGTGCTGATGTAAATAATAACCAACTTCCTTTTTGCACCTAATAAAACTCCACTATGACTAACTACTAATGTTTGCACTTATAATAAATTTTTGGACACAAAAATATCCATCACAAAGAAGAGGAAAAACAATTGTTTTCTCTTGCTATGGAGGACAGGACAAAAGGCAATGGGTGCAAGTTTCGGCAAAAGAGAATTAGGGTGTTAACGAGACATTGCCCCACAATTGCCCTCATTAGGCTCAGTTTCATCTTCTTGTCTATCCTGTGGCTGCAAGATTTTCACACCAGGGCTGCTCCCACATAGGGTAATTTCAGACGTGACGGGCCCAGAGGCCCGCCCTGCTGAACCGGGATCCATCTTGGATCCCAGTCCATGATCAGGCTGTCCGTCCTTTAGACGTGCCGGCCTAATTGCTAACAGGGATCTGGGAGGGGGCGGGACTGTGCGACGTGCGGCTGCACAGCCCCGCCCCACCGTGCTCCCTTGGCCGCCCACCCTCGGGGAGATCCTGATCCTGTATCGCGGTCATAATCCGGGATGGGCCAAACATAACACACGTTACTTTTGGCCCATCCCAGATCGTGGCCACTCTAACCGTAGTTCTCGACCTCCGGCAGGCCGGAGGTCCAGAACTGTGGTTAGGTTTGACCCCTGCCAGTTTCACTGTGGTGAATATCTGGCGGGGGTCAATCAGACGTTCACAGGAACACTGCCACCACAGGGAATCCACTGGGATTCACTGTGGTGAAAGGCATTTTCGTAACATCTGAAATTACCTATAGTGTCAACCCTGGAAAGGTGGAGTCCACCATGTGGGCAAATTTGTGCAAAGCCGGGACAACAGGTGCCCATGGGGCCACCGCCTGTCTGTTGGGGCGCATGTGGTCTCCGTGCACATTCCACACCATAGAGGCATGGGTGCAGCCCAGAGCCTCACAAGAGCGACTATAAATCACTGGAGGAATGGAGGGTGGGGTGCACAGGTGAACTGCCTGCCCATTTGTTGCACTCCCCATACAGGATCTGCAAGAGGCAGCTACGAGAAGCCACTCCAGGCTCCAGCGGTCTCCCAGTCCATGTATTATCACCCTTAGGCAGAACATTATGAAAAAATTCCCAGTGAGATGGGCTACACAGGGAAGTTGTAGATTCTCCATCATTGGAGGTTTTTAAGAAGAGGCTGGATGAGCATGTCTAGGATGATTTAGGCATGGCAAATTCTGCACGAAGCAGGGAACTGGACCTGATGACCATCTCTCAGGACCCTGGCCTTCAACCAGTGCCTTTAGCGCAGCGGCTGGTGTCTCTGTGCTATTGAGGCACTCTGGGAAGGGCCCAAGGCTAATGATGATGGCTTTACATCACCTCAGTCAGGTTACACCCCTCCTCAGCTCTGCTCCACGTCCCCAGCTTCCTGGTTGGCTGGTGGCCTGTATATAAGGCCAGTCAACAGCCACAGGAAGCTGGGTGGATCATCAGTCACTTTCAGTTCCTGTGTCCTTGTTCTGTTCCTCCTGATGGCTGCATGAACTATGGACTGGCTCTGTAGTCCCTGTTCCTGATGTGTCGTGTGGGTTTGCTAGCTCTTCTCAGCTCCTGTTTGGAACCCAGTGCTTCTGCTTCTCGCTGGTGAGCCTGTCTGCCTGGGTACTGAGGTTCTGTCAGCTACAATGGGGGTTTGGTGTCTGCCAAGATGGGGGTTTGGCAGCTGCTAGATGCACCCCCTAGCAACACCTTAGGAAGCCCCCATGCGACCTCCTGGGGGAGCCATCAATCCAGTGCCAGCACTGTGCCGGTCTGCTGCTGTCCTGTCTGTCTTGACTTGAGTCCTGTCTTTCTGTCTGTCTTGCCTGTCTGCCCAGTCCTATCTGTCCATCTGCCCCATCTGCTTGTCTGCCTGCCCATCCCAATCTTATGGGCTGTATGTTGATCCCTGTGTGAGTTCCTGAACCCGATCCTACACAACTCACTGCGAACTCCATCCTGCATGACTTACCCTGGACCTACTTCTGCTATGACTCACTGGATCCCAGCACCGATCTTGTTATGACTCACAACGCCCCTCGTTTGTGCCCATGACACCCTGGTGCTCCCTTCCAGCTCTATGATTCTAGGATTGTATTTCTGAAAACCAGATGCACTGTACCTAGCACATCATTTGAAATTGCCCAGGGCTGTATCCATGGTAGAAGAAGAACCAAAAAATCTGTGTCCCATCATGAAGATCCCAGCCTATGATAAGACAACTGACTCTCTGTGCGCCTGCTGATTCTTATAGCCTTTCTGACTGAATTCTGTACAACACCAGTTCTGCATTGTTTTTCTCATATACTCTTTATAGAGTACCAAAGTGATTCACTTTAACGTGGGTGGGATTGGAGAGTTAAAGAGGGATAGCAGCACAAATCTGAGCCTGCTGTAGGGTTATGCCACCTATGCTGTTTGAAGCAGTTCTATTTTTGCTGGTCTGTCCTGTATCATAAGAACATAATAAGTTGTCAGAGGTGCAAGTGGCACACGGGGCAAACAGGGACGTGGGCTCCCGAAGCTGCCCCCGCAATCCCCGGACCAACCTTGTAGCCCGCAGAGGCAAAGAGCTCCCTCAGGTTCCCCTCCGGTAGCAGCAATAGGGCCCTGCCCTGACGTCAATCCCCCAGTCAGAAGCCAGCAAGCAGGAGATTCCCCGACGCCACCGGAAGCAGCCCCGCGGCCCCTGCAAACAGTAGCGGCAGGGTCGGGAGCTGTAGCCACGCCCCCAAGGGCAATGAGTCAGGAAGGGCTGGCCCCGGCCCTGCAGGGAACGCCCCTACAACCACCTTTGACAACAGCGGGGGAACGCCAAGTAGAGGCCACGCCCCCGCTAGAGAAACAGCTTGTGGCAATTCCCCCGCCCCCGCAGTGCCGCTCAGAGCGGCTGCGGGTTCGTACAAGGGCGGGGCTTGGGCCATAAGAACCAGCGCCGCCTGGGGAACAGCGCTGGTGATTAACTGAAACCGGCCCTTTGTGTGGAGTGCGAACGTGAGCCTTGATTGCCTTTGCCTGAACTTGCCCGTGTGTTTGGACTTTCGTGAGATCCCTGCAGATACCTGAACGTGTGCCGTGCGAGTGAAGTAAGTGAGAGAGTGAGTGCCCTGCCTTTTCCTGTGTTGGTGTCCCAAGTCTCGGAGGTGAGTGTCCCGCTTCCCATCTCCCTTTCCCCCTCCTGGGGCCCCGCACCCCCTAGGGTGAATTCCCCACTCCTCAATCCCCGTGGGTGTGCTGAGTGTGGGAGTGTGTGTGGGGCAGCCTTGGGTTCATGGTCAGCAGCGCCCTATGATGATAGGGGCTCGTTCTCTTTAATTAGAGGTGAGAGCCCAAATACTATCCTGACGGGCATTCGTCCCCCGGTCGCTCCCTGCTCTGACCTCGATCTCCAGTGGCCGGGTGAACGCGTGTGCATCCCTTTCCCCTACCCCGGTAACATAAGTACAGTACTGGGTCACACCAATGGTCCATCAAACCCAGCATCCTATCTCCGACAGTAGCCACCTTTGGTTGCTTCACAGAGGGTAAAACCAGACATGCAGCCAGCAGGACTGCTTCCTCAGCTGCCCTGAGGTGGAAAATCGCAGGCAACACGGCCCAGGTCAGTTCAGGGCACTGAACTGACGTGCCCATAGCCAGGGAGCTGTCCCACCACGCACAAGGGCTAGGTAGGGCCAGGAGCACAAAAAACGTGCGGGTAGCCAGCCCCGTCCACACCCTGCTCCCAGTGCCCTGCCCCACTATCATGATGGACAGTCATGGCGGCCAATGAGACAGTCATGGCGGTCAGCCAAGGTGGACCCTGGCCTGGGCATGCCACGCAGGAACAGATGTGCTAGGCCGCTGTGGCCTGCTCTGGCCTGGTCAGGTGGGCCATTGCCTGGGTTGTGACCTTGGAGATTTGCCGAGGTCATAACCTGGGCTAGCCACCAACATGGCCCAGGGCAATTCCAGGCCAATATCTGGTGATGCCTACACACATGTGCTGGTGAGTCCTCGCTACAGTGGGTCAAAGCGGATAACAGCAGGCCAAAGTCATGTCTGTTTTTACCCAGAGGTACACAACGGATCATAATGGCGCACGGATGGACTACAGTGTGCGGTGGCAGGGGGCTCCATTTAAACCCGCTGGTTCAGACCCAGGGATGGCCACCCGCGGGTCTGCTTGAAAACTAGCAGAGGCTGCAGCTAAGTGCAGAATGTGGCGGCTCGTCTTCTTATGGGGACGAGCCGACGGGAGCATATTACTCCTGAACTCCATGTGCTGCACTGGCTGCCTATAGTGTACCAAGCCAGATTCAAGGTGTTGGTTTTGGCCTATAAGGCCCTACACGGTCTTGGCCCATCAGAGTGACCCCTTTGGTCTGCCGGGGGTGACTTCTTGGAGGTCCCCTATGTAAAATGGGGGGCCACAATGGAGAGGGCATTCTCGGTGGCCGTGCCATGTTTATGGAACTCCCTCCCGGAGGAAGCCCATCTGACCCCAAGTTTGTTGGTCTTCCGCCGGTCCTGCAAAACTTGGCTGTTCTCCCGGGCCTTCGGAGGAAGGGAGGGTGGATTGGGATAACATCGTGGGGGTGGTTGTTTTTAGAGGGTTTTAAATGCTGATATTCTTGTGTTATATTGTTGTTTTAAATTATTGTTTTTATGTTGTAAGCTGCCCCGAGATACCATGGGAATGAGGTGCGGCTAAGAAATATAAATAATAAATATAAATAAATTAAAAAACACCTATTTTCTCTAGGAACTTACTCCACATGCTTCTTTCCCTTTGCCTGAAGCAGAGGCTTTAGGATTAGCTCATGTGACTAGACTTTAGACACCAGTCTTTAGAGCCAGGCATTGGTAACAACTTCCAATGAGATACTGATTATTAATGAGGGAACTAGTCACATATTGGAAATAGCCTCTTTGGTCCGCTCTCTATTACCCACAGCAGGGGCCAGGACCTACAGGTTAAAATAAGATATCCCTGGTTGACTGGATTTGCTCACATCAGTACAGGAAAAGCAAAATGAAATGTTCAGTGAAAGGAGCGCTCTGGGAAAACACAGTGCAGAGATTCAGCTGGAGTATCAGCAGAGCTGCTAGATTCTGTAAAAGGCCCAGCTAGCTGACCTGTGGCACAGAGCTCTTGTTCAGGACACTGGAGAAGTGACCCATCTCCACTAGACAAGGTGACTCTGGGGTTTAGGTTTCACTCTGCCCTAATCTGACTTGGTGTTGTCATCATCTCCTAGGATCACTGCCATGGGCTTGATTATTGTTTACACATTAGTAAAGTTTTATTTCTCATTAGCCCTGTGCAACATGCACACAACAAAACCTACCCAAACAAAACCTGCTTATGTATTGAAATACAGTAACAGGCCTGGGATAGCTGTCAAAGAGAGTTGGGGAAGGACAGGCAAGCACTGATATGCACAGGCTATGCAAGCAACCCTGTTTGTAACTGTCGGACATGCTTTTAGTTGTAGCACTGTCTCCTATAGGGCTGCCACCTCTTGCGGTTTGACCCTGAGGATCCCACAGGCCAAAACAGGAGTCTCAGGGTCAAACTGCAAAAAGTGGCAACCCTAGTCTCTTGTCATACCTTCCATGGTTATAAACTGTGCTACAACCAGTCATTAAATTTCATTTTTGCTGAAACAAATAGTAAACTTACTGTTCAAGATTATTATCCACCACCATCCTGGATAGTTTAGCAGTTATTCATCTGTTAACGGTTTTCTAATATTGCAACCGTTAACCTGTTTAACGCATTATTGTATTACCGTTACCGTATTACCGCAATGACCAAAGTTACTGTTACTAACCTGAAACAGGTCCAGAGGGTGGGGATGGGGTGGAGGAATTATGAGCAAACAGTAAACAGTAATACAGTAAGTGGCACACTGTGGTACCATGCAGTAAATTCATAAAATAATTAACTGCTGAGCAATAAGCAGATACCATTTAATAACTAGTCCTTATTGGTTTACCAGCGCTGAATAACCATTTCAGCTGTATTTTAAATGTGTACAGGCATTGGCAAGGTGGCATCTGTTCACCTAATAGCAGGTCAGGGAGGGGAATCCTGGCCATAGTAGATCAAACGAACTCTGGTTAAACTAAAATTAAATGTAAAACATGGAAAAGATTCTTGAATAAAAAATTTAAATTGCTCTGACCAAGCTCATGCCCCGTTGCATAAGTTGCAGGAAACAAGTTTGCTGGCAGGAACAGGGAATTTAAAGGGGGTTTCTGAGAAGATTATTCCTGGAAGGCACCTTTTGAATTTCTAATAATAAATGTTTCATCTAATTCCAAGCGCTGTGTTTATCCAATCAGGTGTGTGTTGGGTCTGTCCCAAGGAAAACACCTTGCACTTTCAATATTTATGGTAACAAGCTGTTGATGACTGATCAGCAAAGTAAAAATAATTTGGGCTAATGCATGAGCTGAAGAAAACTATAGCCTGCTACAAGGCCCCAAGCCTTGAACACCCAGCCCACAGGTTACCAGAAAACCGGCCTACCTGTCAGTGCCACTGCCTGGGCCTGTTTCCCTGTCAAGCTTTCTTTCCTCATGTCTTCTCCTGGTCCTTCTCTTGACCCCGCCTACTCCTCTCTGTCTCCTTGATTGCCCTGCCTCTCAGCTTCCTGGTTGGTGCCAGCCTGTATAAAGGAATGCTGGTGCTAACAGAAAGCTGTCATGCTCTTCTCCTTACCACTCATTTCTCTACTCCACTCCTCATTCTCGCTCCATTCCTGGTTCCTTGTCTTTTAGTTCTCTGCTCTGTTGCCTAGTCCTCTTGCTCCCTCATTCCTTGCTCTATAGCCTCTAGGCGCCCTGGTTCCTAGTGCCTTGCTCCCTGGTTTCCTTGTTCCAGGTTCCTGTACTCTTTGTGTGGTTCCCCTTTTCCCCAGGACCTCGAGGATGAGCCTTACTCTCCCTGAGATCGGAGAATGATGCAGAGCCTTACTCTCCCTGAGATCGGATGATGGCTGAGAGGTCTCCCCATACCTTGCTCCTAACCCCCTTTCTAGTTCCCAGGCTTGTCCTCTCCCTGCTCTAGCCCTTCCTTCAGCTTTCCCTGGGCTCTGAACCTAACCTCCCTGCGTGACAGCAGCTCAGGAACAATCCATGAAGAGCAAGTAGCAACGTTAATCAAATAGATCACTGGTTGTGAATTTGGGCCTTGCAAAACTATAACTGTCTTTTGCAAATAATGTCCGTGATGCACAAACCACTTACTCTGGAGTAGTCCTGTGGGTTTCTGTGGATCACAGCCAAGGTCCCCAAACCAGTGGTTTCCAAACTTTTGCCTGTGCGACCCCATTTTGAGACTGAATTTATATGAATATATATTTATATTTAAGTCTCAAAATGGGGCCAGAAGTACCAAATACCAACATTCTAAATAAAGAAGTAACCCAATAAAGGAACTTGCAAATTTCACAACAGTGACAAAGATGAATTTGGAGAGTTGTTCATGGGAATGAATATGAAAACCATCATTGTCGATAAGAAAAGTCATCTTCATTTCATCCCTAGTCCCAACCCATAGTTTGGGAACCTCCATTCTAAATGATCTTACTGAGCCTGAGAAACTTTCTGGAATGCAGATCTATCGGACACATTTTTTGTGCTGCTATGAAGACAGGAACTTTAAATCTCCTTGCAGGATCAGACAGCAGTTAAACCGCCTTTCCTCCCCTCTCTTGAATATTAGCTGCAGTAATCAATATCAGCTAACCAGCTACTGGATAAATATTAATTTGGAGCTTGTCTGAAAGTTAATTTATTCCCTCTCATTGTTGGTGATGAGATTTGTATGCTGCTAGCTCTGTTCTCTACAGAGTGACCCCTACGAAAGGGGCTGGGGCAGTAGTGGGGGAAGGCAGAAGATTTATTTTAGCCAGCCTGCCGTGCCTGTACACTCTTGTCAATCATAAAGAGCCCCCATTCAGAGCCATTTATTTCTGGCTGTCTTTTGCAGATTATTTGGAGGCCATTTCACCAGTTGTTCAGACTCCTCAAAATAGTGCTTCGCAGACTGTCCACTTCGGGTTCCTTGCTTCTCAGCTGGTTCTATCTTCTTCCTCAGAATACTTCACACAAGAAATCTCAGGCACTTGCATACAAGAGGAGGGGGGGACTGCTGTGAATTAAAAGGATAGCAGGGGGATCACATGAAGCTTTGTTCATGTGCATAGATTATTAACATCACTAGCCCGTTTCTGCTGTGATTTCACTCATGGGTGACAGGGCTCAAATCCACGGGTGACAGGGCTCAAATCCCAATCCACATTAAATGCCATCAGTATGCTGATGACACTCAGTTCTACCTCTCTTTTTCATCTGACCCAGGCCCTGCAGTTTTGGTGCTTACCATTTGCCTGGCTGCTGGAGAATGGATGAGGATGAGCCCATAGAGGCTAAAGATAGAGAAGACTGAGGTGATGATGGTTCAACCAGCCTTGTGATCTTAAGGGAAATTGGGATTCCTGTTATTGACGCAGTCCAGCCGCCTCTGGTCAGTCAGGTTTGCAACATCTGGACCTCTTGTTGCACCCAGACTGTTAGGTTTCGGTGGTGGCCAGAAGTGCTTTTCACCAACTCCTTCTGGTGAGGAGGCTGCAGCCTTTTCTTTCCAATTCAGATCTGGTCACTGTCATCCATGCTTTCATCACCTCAAGGCTAGACTACTGCAACGCGCTCTACGTGAGGCTGCCCTGATGACTGTTTGGAAGTTGCAGCTGGTGCAGAATGTGACAGCTCGACTCCTTTCGGGGGCAAGGCAGCAGGAGCACATCAAATGGGTGCTCTAAAATCTATACTGGCTTCCTATAGCTTTCTGGGCACAATTCAAGGTGCTGGTTTTGACCCTTAAAGCCCCTGCGGTCGTCTGGGGGCACCCTCCTGGAGGTCCCATGTTTTCGGCAGGTCTGGACAGACAAGAGGGCGTTCTTGGCGGCCGTTCCGTCACTCTGGAATGCTTATACCAGTGGAACTTTGCCTCAGCCTGGATCTTCTTACCGTCCGTCGTCAGTGCAAGTCTTGGCTATTCCGCCAGGCGTTTGGCAGGGGAGAGAGGGAGGGTGGGATGGGTTGATTGGTGATAGGAGTGGGTTTATTTATTTATTTATTTTTGTATGGACCTGATTTGTATGTGATAAGTTTTTACTGTGCTTTTATTGTATTTACTGTTTTATCTTTGCAAGCCGCCACGCGTCGCCTTCGGTGAGAGGGTGCAGGTTACAAATAATTATAATAAATAAATAAAATAAATAAATGGCCTGGGCCCCACATATCTGAGAGACCGCCTGTCCTTCCATGCCCCACTGCAGCCCCTGTGATCGGCTGGGAGTGCCTTGCTGTGGGGACCATCTGTTAGTTTTGTTCTTCGTACGGTGAGGGCTCACAGGGAGACGTTCTCAGTTGCTGCTCCAATGATATGGAACTCCCTTCCCCCAGAGTTTCATTTGAGCCTGTGCCTGGGCATCGTCTGGAGGCGGTGTAAGACCTTTCCATTTGTTAGGGCATTAGGTGGGCAGAGAATGGGGGGTTTGGGGTAGGAGGGTGAGAAGATGGTTGGGGAGGGTTTTGTGGAGTTTTGGTGGGGTGGGGGAGGGGATAGGTTGGTGGTTTGGGGTTTTTTTACGCTGTTTTATATGTATTGTTTTTATTTGTTTTGTAAGCCTCCCTAAGCCATTTGGGAAGGGCGGGGTAAAAATTGAAATAAATACAAATACAAAAAGCCCTTTTCGGCTTCTGTATTCGAAAGACAAAAAATGGCCTGCAGTTTCCAAGTATGTGTTGGTGTGTTTTGTGCCTCTCAGCTTCCACTACTAATTGCTGGTTTAGCAGTTTTGAGCATCTTTCAAGTTTTATGGTATGTTATTCAGATCAGATGTGAGTTTAGCCCCAACAATGGTGATCAATAGGAGTGGGTTGTGTTTTAATTTTTTTTTACTTCTGATTTTTGAGAGTTTTGTGATTCAGGGGCTTGGCCTGCTTCAACATGCAGCTGGAGGTGGAACTGTGTCCAAGGAACCAGTTGGGATGGGGCAAGGGCATGAGATTCCCCTGCCTGGTGCTCTGGAGCTTGCTGTTATCAGCGACTTTTACTGTTTATTGTAGGATCACCTGTGCGTGTGCGCGTGTGCGTGTGCGTGCGCGCGTGTATATATATATATATATATATATATACCCACAGAGGGCTGCACCCCCCTGCTTGCTTGCTTCCCAACCAACTGTAGCAGGTTCCAGAATTTTGAGACATGAAACACAACCCCCACCCCCTGCAAAAAAAACATAGAAATTGGAACTGAAACCTAGAATCAAAATCAGAAATGCAAAATTTGCTCCCATTGCACACCTCTAATTTCTAGCTCTCTGTTTTGCTCCTGCAAAAGAGAAGCAGTCCTTTTATGGGAAGGAGCCCAGAAATAGGCTCCCTCCCATAAAGAGAGAACTCTTCTGATTAAATGTAACTCCAGGGGAAAAATATGTCTGCAATGAAATATCTATGGCTGTTTTTACATGGACCTGGATGGGTGTGTCGGTGCGGCGGGTGTAGGTGGGTGTGTGCCCGCTTACATGGACACACACCCACCTACACCCATCTCCACCCACGGAGCTTCCTCCGTTCCGTTGGAGGGCTCCGTGGGTGGATATGGGTGTGGGTCTGTGTGTGGCGGGTGTTGGTGAGTGTGCGGCAGGAGCGCGCACGCACAAACACCCACCGCCCATGGTGTTTACATGGGCGCACACCAGCTGCACACCCATCCCCACACCTACCGGTGGCTATTTACACGGACGGCCCCCTCCCTGCCGCACATCCGCCTGAACATCGAGCGGAGGGGGGGTGTGCATCCGTGTAAAAATGGTCTATGCTAACCAGATGTGCAGTGCCAGATATGGCTCAAGACGAGAACACTCCGGAGAGAAATTTCTGACTCTGCCATGACACTGGAACCATGCAAATGAAAATAAATGAAGTTGCCATGCCATGAGTTTCTATATTTTGTCTCCAGGAACTCAAACCCTAAATTTGCTGCTACATATGAGTTAAAATAATGCCCAGCCAGAGAGAGGGAAGAAACCCATCCCGAAATAATGAAACAAACAATGTGAAGGATTTGCATTTGTCTAACACTTGGTTGGAATCTGACTGCTGCTCAGCCAGATTTTCGGTCACACTATATTTACACCCACTTCAAGTCATTCTACTCTGCCAGACTAGGGTGAAGAGTCCTTAGTGTAACTGAAAGTTCAGGCCATTTATTTTTATTAGAAGCACATGCTTTCCTGGTAGTCGTATGTCATTTCACATTTCTGATCTCTGTTTTCTCAATAAGATACAATTTGCATTAAAACGAGAGTGAACAAAGGAAAATAGGAACGATCATTAAACTGTTTCTCTGATACTCTCGATCAGGGGAACCTCTGGCCCAAAGGCCAAATCTGGCCCGGCTGCTTTGTTTTATTTGGCTCTACTCCAATACCAACCTGGCTTTGATCCTTGGATCCAGTCCCTACCCTCAAGCATGGAACGAGTGCGCTCTGGGGAAGGGAGCAGAGATGAGGGCATGCACACAAGGACAGGGTTGTATCCAGATGGAGACTATGATCTGGAGGACCTTCCTTCCTCTATCCTGAGAAAACCCCTTAAGAAGTGCACCCCAACTCCTACCCAGCCCACAGAGCTCATTTTCAAAGTGGCCCATGGAAAGGAAAAGGTTCCCCACTCCGCTCTAGATGCAAAAGGCATTCTCTGAAGCAAGAAGGATGCACAATTCCAGGTAGCAGGGCCATTTTGTAAGGGCTGCAAAAGAAGTTTCATGCAATCATCACAGATGCACATATATTTTATGTAATGTAATATATAAGAAACATAGGCTGGGAATTCCAATTTCCTCATTCTTGCATGCTAAAAATATACTGGTATGCACTGAGCGATTGTGGAGCTGTGAATGACAGCTGACGGTATCATGCTGGGATCAAATGACATTTATCTATTGTTAACTGAAGTGTCACACCTTGGCTCACAGACATGCCACTGTAATGTGTTATGGTGCTTCCCAGCTTAAAGCCTGTATCAAGAGAACTTACAATAGTTTGGGTATCCAGAAAGCCCATCACAAAGGGATGACTCTTGGACTGTCATTATCTGGAACAAAGGGCTGCAGGGAATCTGGGCAAAACCTCCTCCAATTTGCAGTGTGCACGTGCGCATGTGAAAGAGAGAAAGAGCGAGTGTGTGTGAGGGAGGGAGAGGGAAAGATGTTGGGAAGTAGTTTTCCTTTCATGCCATGTGGCTCTTGTATTTTAATTCCAGTCACCACTGTAATCTTCACCATGTTCCTACTTGAAAAGTGGACAGCATGGTCTAGTGGCAAAGCCGAGAGTCGGGTCGCCTGGGTTTTGTTCCCAGCAACGCTACTGACCCACTGCAAGAAATTCACCCAGCCTCCTTGTAAACTAAGATGCAGCGGGGTGAAGTGAACAAAGCAAGTCAGGAACAGATTTCTATTGTATTTCGTCTTGTCACCCTGCTGATAGAGACACAGTGACTGAACAATCAGTAAAGGGAGATCCTCCCCATCCTACCTGGCTGGTAGAAATCCGGAGACAGCTCCCTTGCCATCATCCTGGCCACACTTGATTCGTTGCTAGCTGCCTGCGCTGCTTGCTCAGCTCCATCTGCCTTGGCTTTAGCGTGGGCCGTCCTGTGGAGAGAACACAATCATGACATTAGGTGCTTTCTGATGGCTTTAATGGCTTCCTTAATTTATTGAAGATTAAGCTGCGCTTGTACATAAGGTGAACTGCTTGCTCCAGAACACTAAGGTAGCAGTTTCTCTGCCTGGCGTATTGACAAAGCACCTTGTGTTTTGAATCTAAAGGCCTTTACATTAGGAGTTGGAGTAGCTTTACGTTGGTCACTTTGTGCAGAAATGTCTACTGCATATTTGAGCCCAGGGCCGGATCCAGGGAAGTTGGGGACCATTTGAAATGGTGGTGTGGGCCCCTCCCTAATATAGAAATGTTCAACAGACACACACAGACTCACCCATTAGAAAAAGAAAAATGTTACCATCATTCATTTTTGATATCCAGTTAAAACTAATATCCTTTTCAGGGGCTGGGACTCCCTGTGTTACAGGCCAGTATGTTATGCATATGTTGTTATTTCTAGTTTACTCATGAGCCTCATGTTTTGTGGAACCCTCCTGAATTGCTTTAGGGGCTCCCCGTGGTTGAGGTTCTGTAGACCTGCATTTCACGCCAGTGCTGCTCTCACACATAGTCATTTCAAGTTTATTCATGGATTGGGGGGGAGGGGTATGTGCGGACAGTCTGCAACATGCCTGGATCCAACACTGAACCTCTACTGCATACTTTCCCCAATAGTCCCTTCTTAGGAGGGACAGTCTGGCTGCTTTCCCATGAGATGGAATGAATAGCATTTGGCGCCACAGGAGTCTGCGCGAGTCAAATGACACGCAGCTCCTGTCTCGTGGGAAAGGCGGACGTGCGGATCTGTCGCCGGCACACATGCACGTTGGGCAGAGTAGTGAAATGGTACTCTGTCCAATGTGCATGCTTGCCGGCGACAGATCTGCACTTCCGCCTCTTCCCACCAGATGGGAGCTGTGCATCATTTGACTTGTGCAGGCTCCCGTGGCACCAAAGGGTGCACATTCCGTCTCGTGGGAAAGCAACCTCTTTCTTTGGGTGCTGAATCCCACTGTCTCTCTTTCAGAGGTCAAAATCTGTCTTTTGGGAGAAAGAGACGACAAGACTGGAATTCAAGCCTCAGGAACCTTTTTCCTGGCTGCCTCCCAGGAAAATCACTTGAGAGGACAATGGAAAGATGATGGAATGACAAGAAACTAAGTGGATTGAGAAACAGGAGAACTGTTCCTGCTTATGTACTTGGAATGAGAGGGGGGGTGTGCATGAGGGGGTGGCGCTTATTGGCTGAGGGGGCAGGGCGTGTCCCTCTGGCTGCGGGAAATGTTGGGAGGTGTGCTACTTGAAAGAGTAAAATCAAACTTCAACAATCTGAGAGGCTGGTGCTGTACGGATTCTACCCAAATCATTAAGGTGGTTTGCTTTCCAAACACCGTCACCAAGGCCACATCTTCAGAAGCTTCTCGAATTGTGTCAGAAATTTTCCCAGGTATGTACATTTGCTCACCACAAAACTGTCCCTACTTTTTCATGCGTACGGGCAGTGAGGTGTTCCCCTATCTGGTGTGCATGTAACGCAAACCCCAACACTTGCCTTTCAGCTCCTATGTAAGCTGGTTAACTGAGACCTTATCTCAGCACCATCTGAAATGAGCCCTCCTTTGGTGTGGAACACAGTTACTGTCTGCTGCAGAGACATCCTTAGACATATACAACTGGTGCAGCAGTCATGCAGAACCTCTGCACTAGACAGGCTGCACCAGGATCTCTCTAAACAGAACTCTGAGGAAGGCCCAGCAAGTATGCCTCTGGCTGATTGACTGCATAAACCAGTGATATAGGAACAGTTTAGGTCAGGATGTGCGGGAGGACACTGTATCCCATTGAACTGCAGGGAGAATTTTAGGTAGGGAGATTGTAATAATCCACATTCAACTTTAGTCAAGATACTAGGGGTGATTTCAGACGTTACGGGACCAATTGGCCCCGTACCGAAATCAACTCATTCGTTCCCCGCCGGGGTCACCCCGTCACGCCATATCAGACGTGCCGGGGGGATCCCGGTGGGGAATCCGGGAGGGGGCGAGGCCGTGCGGCGCAGCGTGCGGCCGTATGGCCCTGCCCCCTCCACGCAACCTGCCGCCCGCCCTCCGAGGAGACAGGCGGGCGGCGGGGCCAATGCGGCC
>QEPC01012908.1:1568894-1588408 GCA_003113815.1 Sphenodon punctatus | reverse complement strand
GTTGATACCTCCCCCACCAATGGATCCCCCACCTCAAGGCCTGTGCAAAATATCATGTCCAGGGTATGTCCTCCAACATGTGTGGGGCCCATTACTCTCTGAGACAGGCCCATGGTTGCTATGGCGGCCATAAACGTACATTCCGTCCCTCCAAGACTGGCGTCAACATGGATATCATCCTGGGGGACTGCAAGATCACCTCCGACACCAGCTCAGTCAGCGCGTGTAGGGAGGCTGCCATACAGGTGGGTGCATGGTATATCAGCAGTATCCTTACCCTGTCTTCGGACAAATCCAAACTCAGATGGAGACCTTCTATACCCATGATAGGTTGCACAGGAAATCTCCTCACGGACCAGGCATCCTTAAAAATAATGGCTACACCACCCTCCCCGACCCCCGGCTCTGTAGCCGTGGCTGATGCTGCACAGAGTACCCGACTGGAACAAGATCAGCCAATATAGGCCCCGCTTCATTGTCCAGCCAGGTCTCAGTGATACATTTTGTGGGGTAATGAAGAGAAATACACCTTTACCTCCAGAAATCCCCAAAGTCATAGCAGAACACTGACCAGAGCTGCCAAACTGTGGGTTAGGGCTAGGATTGCCATCCCTCTGGGTTTCACCTGGAGACTTCATGGGTAAAAACAGACATGCGGGCGGCATGGTGACTCCCCGACCTGGCCCGAGGCAGGAAACAGCAGTGGCCACTCTCCAGGTCAGCAGGCGGCACTGAACAAACATGCCTGCTGCTGGGAGAGCCACCCCAGGTAAGGGTGGGGCCGCAACAGATGTGCGGGTGGCCGGCCCCGTTCCCAGTGCCCTGCCATGATGGGCAGCCATGGTGACCAGCCATATCGCCCTGCCCCATGGCAGCCCCCACCCCATGGCGGGTATGACAGGGCCGAACAGATGCATCGGCTGCCCAGAATGGGCACCTGGGATATTCTCAAGGACACATTCCTGGCCAGCTGCTTACCCACTCCAAGGCAGCCATGGGCCAACATCTGGTGGGAGGGGAACAGAGGTGCGGGAGAGTCCCCAACTTAGTCAGGAGGTCATAGCGGGCCAGCATCACATCTGTTTTCACCCCATGTTTTGACCCAGAGCCTTTGGGTTCCAGGGAAAGCCAAATTTGTCCGAGTCAGTCAGGGACATCCATGGATAACCAAGAGAATCAGAGCTTCTGAGGGCATGAGCCATAATGGAGCACCATGATGTCCAACATTGTGTAAGGGGAGGGGTTAACTCCCTTGGAAGCCCTAGGCTGAGTATCTTCCAGAGACAATGTAAGGCCTATTTATTTGGCCAAGCATTCAACAGGCAAGGTTAGGACTTAGGGAGGGAGGGGTTATGGGTATTTTGTATGTGGTTCTATTGTCTGTATTTCATATGTATGTTTTTTATTATCTTGTTAGCCGCCTTGAGCCTTCAGGGAAGGGCAGGGTAAAAATCCAACCAATTAACTAAATAAATAAAAAGGGGGGAAGCTTACAGTCCCTTTGCCACACCCCGTTTACAATGTAGCCTTACCTCCTCCAGGTTTCTCCAGAGCGAGGTAGAAATTCTAGGTGAGATCCTAAGTGGAGTTGCTCCATCTGTGGATTTGGTCACAATCCTGATTAACAGTTGGTATACTTTACACATCTTTGTTGCTGTCACGGGGATTCTATTTAAGTCTCAAAATGGGGTCACACTGGCAAAGATTTTGAAAACCAATGACCTTGATGCAAAATGGCCACGCACATCCTTCTCACATGGGGGTTTGGGGCAAATCCGCGGCCCGAGTTCTAGGTGAGACATCATAGCAGAGATGCGGGAAGTGAAACGGTAGACATCATGATAGGAAGCACTAGAGAAAAGCAACCCAGCAACACGCACTGCCTAGTAACGCAGCCTGCACTGTCCCAGAGCCAGCAAGGCTGACCTCAGCTGAGAAATTCACTTCCATTCACAAAATACAACAGCTTGGAAAAATGGAGTCTGCAGCCATCATATTGGGAGATATCACGTTGGTAGAGAGAAGAGACATGCCTACTCCAGACAAGAGCTCCCTCGCATGGGCAAGCACTTGGACTACGGCTGCTTGCCCACACACTGATTTTAATGTGAGAATCTCTCTCACGTTAAATTATCAGTAACATGAGTCTGCAGGTGAGCTGCATAGCCACGTTACTTTTTGGGGGGTCATGGATCCATTATGGAAAATAACGGATCCATGCCCATGTTACCCATCGAGCTGGGCTGGGGACAGGGGGCTGCCGGGGATTGCTTCCCCTCCCACCCCTACCCAGAAATTCACCTGGCGGCGGCAGCAGCTTCTCTGGCCAACTTTCCTGCCATCTCCCTCTGGCCACTTCCCAGCCTGCCACACAGGGCCTCCCAGTGCCATCTGGCCACACCACCCTGGGAGACCCTGTGTGGCAGGACGAGAAGCGGCCAGAAGGAGCTGGCAGGAGAAGTTGCTGCCGCCACCGCTGCCAACGAGTGAATCCATCTACACGCCCTCCCCCCTCTTCCCACCACCTCCCTACATTCCCCCACCCACAGCACCCTCTCTTCACCCTGGGCTGGGGTGTGTGTGCGCCTCTCCCCCACCCTCCCTTGCCCACGGCCCCTCTCCCTTCCCTCTCCCCCCCAAACTGTTAGTTTAACTAACATTACGTTTGTACACGTTCAAATTTAACATTGGTTTCTACTAATGTGAGTGACAGGACTGGGTTTTCCAGTCCTGTTATCCATGATGAAACTAACGGTAGTTTCCCTGCTGAGTGAGGAACGCTGCTTGACCACGTTACACAAACTAACGTTAGATAGGAATTAATGTTAGTTTGTGTAACGTGGGCAAGCAGCCTACCTCTGTTTCATCCCCCAAACTGAAGGGATTGTGAAAGACTGCAATCGACTCAGTCCCTGCCTATTCCCCTTCTTAACTGTATTTTTTCCCCAGTAACTGCAGCACTAATTAAATGTGTCAATTATCCAGGCAATTCAGGCTTCCTCTGCACTGCTCCCTGATACTGTGTTTCACTTCTGGCCTGTAGAAACCACTACTAAGGGAGTCCATCCCTTTTCTCTGGCCTTTAGAGTCTTTAGCCTCTTCTTTACTGAAATTGCTAACAAAGGGGCCAGTTGCTACCATGACTTTATGGAAAGTGATTTTAAAAGTATCTCTGCTGATCTTTATCAGATCCCATTAGTTTGCATCCAAGCATTCAATACACTTGGAGCCAGATTTTTAAAAGAAATCAGCTCCTGTTTCCCTAGCATAGGAATCCTCAAGTCCAGGAGCCAAATGCAGCCCAAAACTAGTTTTTATTTGGCCTCCTTCCAATGCCTATACCTGGCACCTAGATCCAGTTCGTACCCCCAAACACCGAAAGACTGATCTCTGGGGAAGGGAGCAGAGATAAGGGTATGCGCACAAGGATAAGGGACAAGATCCATGATCTGGACACTCATCTTCCTTAAGCATCCCTACTACCAACTTCTATGTTGCCCTCAGAGGTTGTGCTAATTTTCAAAGTGGCCCCTGGGAGGGACAAGATTCCTTGCCCCTGCTCTAGCATATCCTACACATCCAACACCCTGGCTAAAAAATCAGTGAGCCGCTCTCTCAAAGAGTTTCTGTGCCTTGAGGCGAGGCTCCACCTGCAGGCTCTGTGCCTGCTACTTGGCTAATGGACTTCCCCTATGTTCTAGACAGACCCAATTTAAATGCATATGTAAATCAGCCAGGAAATGATGTTATGGTACCTGGTATCTGAGACAACCCTGACGACACTCATCCCCTCTTCTCATCAGTAACCCAGCATGAAGCAGACAGCAGATTCTGTTGAAACTTCAAAGGTCTCTCTTGTCAATGAACCCTAAGTCAAGGGCCCCCTCATACCATGCTATCATGTGATGGCTGGGGCAGTTCTTTCTGAGTCAGCAAATCCATCAGGTTCATAAGATAAATGCTATGGTTGTTAAAGGCCACACTTTCAGCAGGCTTGCACTCTGTGTATGTTCAATCCTCTGTATACAAACTCAAAGACTCTATTGTCCATGATATGCAAATATCTGTTTGCTCGCATCCAGATGTTCACATCAGTCAACCCCCCCCTCCCCCCCCGGTGGTGAACCTAACCATGCTTTGTGGGAAGCGCTTCCCACACTCTTAACACCCATTGTTCAGTGTTGACATGAGAGCACACAATGGCCCAGCTCTTTTCAGGGGTGGGTTGCCATGAGCACATTACACTTATGCTTCAAAGTCTCAACTGGCTTCCGATAGCTTTCCAGGAACAATTCAGGGTGTTGTTTTTGACCTTTAACGCTCTCAACAGTCTGGGCCTCAGATATCTGCAAGACTGTCTCTTCTACCATGCTCCATCACGATACCTGCAGTTGGCAGGGAGTGCCCTCTTGTAGGTACCATCTGCCCATCAGGTTCATATGATGAGGGTGCTCAGAAAAGGCATTCTCGGTTGCTGGCTCAGTATTGTGGAACTCCCTTCCCCTGGAGGCTCCACAAAACCTAAGCCTGAGCATTTTCCAGAGGCAATATATGAACTTTCTATTTGGTCAAGCATTTGGCCGATGGAGATAGCAGATGGTGGGGTGGAGTGAGGCGTGGATTTATATGTATTTTTATGCGTTTTATAAAATATTTTATGTTGTAACACATCCTGAGCCTTAGAGGGAGGGCGGAATATAAATTTAAATAAATAAATAAATAAATAAATATTTCCCAAACAAACCAATCCAACAACTCTTCAGATAAACTAGGATAGGCATAATTGCCTTTAACATACTTGGCTTCTCTGAGACAGGGGTAATCATTGTAAATAAACATTTCTGGACTTAATGCAGCTTTAGGATGCCTAAAAAGGAAGTAAACAGAAGAACATGCTTGGATTATTTTTAAAAAACAATATAGGAGGCTTGGAGTTATATGAGCTATGGAGGGATTGATTAAACAGGCTTAATTTACTTCCAGAGCCTCATCATATATATGGAATTGTCATGGTAGGAGATGTCTCCAAAGGAGGAACAAAAGAAAATGCCACTTCACTTAAGCATTCTTAACTGTGCTTCCAATGTTCTGGTAGATGGGCTTCACGAGAGGACCTCTGTACTTGAAGCCAGTGTAGTCAAATGGGTACGGTGCTAGACTTGGACCAGAGTTCAAATCCAGGTTTAGCTATGAACTTGCTGGGTGGCCTTGGTCAAGTCACTGGGTGTTTTTAAACGTGGTGTGTGTGTGTGTGTGTGTGTGTGTGTATGTGTGTGTGTGTGTGTGAGAGAGAGAGAGAGAGAGAGAGATCAGTGCAGGGGGTGGGTACATTGTCTGCAACGAGTATCACAGCAAACAGGCACAACTCAANTGTACACGTTCAAATTTAACATTGGTTTCTACTAATGTGAGTGACAGGACTGGGTTTTCCAGTCCTGTTATCCATGATGAAACTAACGGTAGTTTCCCTGCTGAGTGAGGAACGCTGCTTGACCACGTTACACAAACTAACGTTAGATAGGAATTAATGTTAGTTTGTGTAACGTGGGCAAGCAGCCTACCTCTGTTTCATCCCCCAAACTGAAGGGATTGTGAAAGACTGCAATCGACTCAGTCCCTGCCTATTCCCCTTCTTAACTGTATTTTTTCCCCAGTAACTGCAGCACTAATTAAATGTGTCAATTATCCAGGCAATTCAGGCTTCCTCTGCACTGCTCCCTGATACTGTGTTTCACTTCTGGCCTGTAGAAACCACTACTAAGGGAGTCCATCCCTTTTCTCTGGCCTTTAGAGTCTTTAGCCTCTTCTTTACTGAAATTGCTAACAAAGGGGCCAGTTGCTACCATGACTTTATGGAAAGTGATTTTAAAAGTATCTCTGCTGATCTTTATCAGATCCCATTAGTTTGCATCCAAGCATTCAATACACTTGGAGCCAGATTTTTAAAAGAAATCAGCTCCTGTTTCCCTAGCATAGGAATCCTCAAGTCCAGGAGCCAAATGCAGCCCAAAACTAGTTTTTATTTGGCCTCCTTCCAATGCCTATACCTGGCACCTAGATCCAGTTCGTACCCCCAAACACCGAAAGACTGATCTCTGGGGAAGGGAGCAGAGATAAGGGTATGCACACAAGGATAAGGGACAAGATCCATGATCTGGACACTCATCTTCCTTAAGCATCCCTACTACCAACTTCTATGTTGCCCTCAGAGGTTGTGCTAATTTTCAAAGTGGCCCCTGGGAGGGACAAGATTCCTTGCCCCT
Source organism: Sphenodon punctatus (assembly GCA_003113815.1). NCBI lineage: Eukaryota > Metazoa > Chordata > Lepidosauria > Sphenodontia > Sphenodontidae > Sphenodon > Sphenodon punctatus. Next base: position 1,582,145 of record QEPC01012908.1, on the reverse strand, counting down.
GCTCTAGCATATCCTACACATCCAACACCCTGGCTAAAAAATCAGTGAGCCGCTCTCTCAAAGAGTTTCTGTGCCTTGAGGCGAGGCTCCACCTGCAGGCTCTGTGCCTGCTACTTGGCTAATGGACTTCCCCTATGTTCTAGACAGACCCAATTTAAATGCATATGTAAATCAGCCAGGAAATGATGTTATGGTACCTGGTATCTGAGACAACCCTGACGACACTCATCCCCTCTTCTCATCAGTAACCCAGCATGAAGCAGACAGCAGATTCTGTTGAAACTTCAAAGGTCTCTCTTGTCAATGAACCCTAAGTCAAGGGCCCCCTCATACCATGCTATCATGTGATGGCTGGGGCAGTTCTTTCTGAGTCAGCAAATCCATCAGGTTCATAAGATAAATGCTATGGTTGTTAAAGGCCACACTTTCAGCAGGCTTGCACTCTGTGTATGTTCAATCCTCTGTATACAAACTCAAAGACTCTATTGTCCATGATATGCAAATATCTGTTTGCTCGCATCCAGATGTTCACCTCAGTCAACCCCCCCCTCCCCCCCCGGTGGTGAACCTAACCATGCTTTGTTCTCCCACACCATGGCGGTGACCGAAGCGTGGTTAGGGGGAATCCGGAACGCGGTGAAGGAAAAGTAACGTCTGTTAACTTACCTTCACCGCGTTCCGGAGTCCTGGTGGCGGGTGGCAGCAGCGGCCAAATAGGCTACATCACGCGGCCCCGCCCCTTCCGGGAGGGGGGTGTTGCCCAACAGACATGACGGGCGGCAGCATTGACCCTGGGCTGTGGTTCAGCGGTCCCCACGGCCGGGGGCAAAGGAGCAAGCATCTGTTGGCACGCCCCTTCACCCCCGCCCGTGGTCCGAACTACCCCACGGCCCGGGGTCAACGCTGCCGCCTGTCATGTCTGAAATCACCCACAGTCAGCATCGTGAGGCAGGTGCATCATTGTGGTGGTACCCAGAGGATTCCAAAGCAGGATGTGGCCAGGAGGTTCAGCAGCAGGCAAGCACACTGCAGAGAGGAGTCCCTCATCACACAAACCCAGCATGGTGGGAAGCGCTTCCCACACTCTTAACACCCATTGTTGAGTGTTGACATGAGAGCACACAATGGCCCAGCTCTTTTCATGGGTGGGTTGCCATGAGCACATTACACTTATGCTTCAAAGTCTCAACTGGCTTCCGATAACTTTCCAGGAACAATTCAGGGTGTTGTTTTTGACCTTTAACGCTCTCAACAGTCTGGGCCTCAGATATCTGCAAGACTGTCTCTTCTACCATGCTCCATCACGATACCTGCAGTTGGCAGGGAGTGCCCTCTTGTAGGTACCATCTGCCCATCAGGTTCATATGATGAGGGTGCTCAGAAAAGGCATTCTCGGTTGCTGGCTCAGTATTGTGGAACTCCCTTCCCCTGGAGGCTCCACAAAACCTAAGCCTGAGCATTTTCCAGAGGCAATATATGAACTTTCTATTTGGTCAAGCATTTGGCCGATGGAGATAGCAGATGGTGGGGTGGAGTGAGGCGTGGATTTATATGTATTTTTATGCGTTTTATAAAATATTTTATGTTGTAACACATCCTGAGCCTTAGAGGGAGGGCGGAATATAAATTTAAATAAATAAATAAATAAATAAATAAATATTTCCCAAACAAACCAATCCAACAACTCTTCAGATAAACTAGGATAGGCATAATTGCCTTTAACATACTTGGCTTCTCTGAGACAGGGGTAATCATTGTAAATAAACATTTCTGGACTTAATGCAGCTTTAGGATGCCTAAAAAGGAAGTAAACAGAAGAACATGCTTGGATTATTTTTAAAAAACAATATAGGAGGCTTGGAGTTATATGAGCTATGGAGGGATTGATTAAACAGGCTTAATTTACTTCCAGAGCCTCATCATATATATGGAATTGTCATGGTAGGAGATGTCTCCAAAGGAGGAACAAAAGAAAATGCCACTTCACTTAAGCATTCTTAACTGTGCTTCCAATGTTCTGGTAGATGGGCTTCACGAGAGGACCTCTGTACTTGAAGCCAGTGTAGTCAAATGGGTACGGTGCTAGACTTGGACCAGAGTTCAAATCCAGGTTTAGCTATGAACTTGCTGGGTGGCCTTGGTCAAGTCACTGGGTGTTTTTAAACGTGGTGTGTGTGTGTGTGTGTGTGTGTGTGTGTGTGTGTGTGTGTGTGAGAGAGAGAGAGAGAGAGAGAGAGATCAGTGCAGGGGGTGGGTACATGGGCTCCGTGCATGGGGGAGCGCTTCAAATGAGCGCCCCCACATAGCCACCTTTATTTGGGCCAACTCCCTTGTTTTAAAAGTTCTGGTCATATTACTGAGGAAAAGGCACTATTCTCAACTAATCCAGCTTTCCGAGAGGCTTGTCTGCAACGAGTATCACAGCAAACAGGCACAACTCAAGAACAAAGTCTCTTCCATTCCGAGCCCCTTCAGTAGCTGTCTGTCACCTGCCTGTTACACAGTCAGAGAGCGCTGCCAATCAGTATTACACAGCCAGACATGAGGGCAAATATTGAGGCAGACAGGTGTTAAAGACTGATGTGGTCAATGGTCTGAGTGCAGGAGCAGAAGGTGGGACGTCCATCCATCCTGATTCAGCAGTGCACTCACTGGGTGGTCTTAGGCAAGTCACAATTTCTTGGCCTCTGTTCCCACCTGTACGCTGGAAATTATTATTATATTATTATTACTATGAGCATTAATATAGCACCAGCAATGTACCTGGTGCTTTACAAAGAATAAGACAGACACGGTCCCTGAGCAAGAGTTTACAATCTAAAGACAGGGGGAGGGGAGACAGGGAAGAGGGAACAGAGTGAGAGACGAGGGATGCGACATTCATGAGGATGCGAGAGCTCAGGTACACGTTCTTGGCTTGATTGCAGTAAATTGGGAGTTTACAGATAGCAGGTGGGGAATANTCAATGAACCCTAAGTCAAGGGCCCCCTCATACCATGCTATCATGTGATGGCTGGGGCAGTTCTTTCTGAGTCAGCAAATCCATCAGGTTCATAAGATAAATGCTATGGTTGTTAAAGGCCACACTTTCAGCAGGCTTGCACTCTGTGTATGTTCAATCCTCTGTATACAAACTCAAAGACTCTATTGTCCATGATATGCAAATATCTGTTTGCTCGCATCCAGATGTTCACCTCAGTCAACCCCCCCCTCCCCCCCCGGTGGTGAACCTAACCATGCTTTGTTCTCCCACACCATGGCGGTGACCGAAGCGTGGTTAGGGGGAATCCGGAACGCGGTGAAGGAAAAGTAACGTCTGTTAACTTACCTTCACCGCGTTCCGGAGTCCTGGTGGCGGGTGGCAGCAGCGGCCAAATAGGCTACATCACGCGGCCCCGCCCCTTCCGGGAGGGGGGTGTTGCCCAACAGACATGACGGGCGGCAGCATTGACCCTGGGCTGTGGTTCAGCGGTCCCCACGGCCGGGGGCAAAGGAGCAAGCATCTGTTGGCACGCCCCTTCACCCCCGCCCGTGGTCCGAACTACCCCACGGCCCGGGGTCAACGCTGCCGCCTGTCATGTCTGAAATCACCCACAGTCAGCATCGTGAGGCAGGTGCATCATTGTGGTGGTACCCAGAGGATTCCAAAGCAGGATGTGGCCAGGAGGTTCAGCAGCAGGCAAGCACACTGCAGAGAGGAGTCCCTCATCACACAAACCCAGCATGGTGGGAAGCGCTTCCCACACTCTTAACACCCATTGTTGAGTGTTGACATGAGAGCACACAATGGCCCAGCTCTTTTCATGGGTGGGTTGCCATGAGCACATTACACTTATGCTTCAAAGTCTCAACTGGCTTCCGATAACTTTCCAGGAACAATTCAGGGTGTTGTTTTTGACCTTTAACGCTCTCAACAGTCTGGGCCTCAGATATCTGCAAGACTGTCTCTTCTACCATGCTCCATCACGATACCTGCAGTTGGCAGGGAGTGCCCTCTTGTAGGTACCATCTCCCATCAGGTTCATATGATGAGGGTGCTCAGAAAAGGCATTCTCGGTTGCTGGCTCAGTATTGTGGAACTCCCTTCCCCTGGAGGCTCCACAAAACCTAAGCCTGAGCATTTTCCAGAGGCAATATATGAACTTTCTATTTGGTCAAGCATTTGGCCGATGGAGATAGCAGATGGTGGGGTGGAGTGAGGCGTGGATTTATATGTATTTTTATGCGTTTTATAAAATATTTTATGTTGTAACACATCCTGAGCCTTAGAGGGAGGGCGGAATATAAATTTAAATAAATAAATAAATAAATAAATAAATATTTCCCAAACAAACCAATCCAACAACTCTTCAGATAAGCTAGGATAGGCATAATTGCCTTTAACATACTTGGCTTCTCTGAGACAGGGTTAATCATTGTAAATAAACATTTCTGGACTTAATGCAGCTTTAGGATGCCTAAAAAGGAAGTAAACAGAAGAACATGCTTGGATTATTTTAAAAAAACAATATAGGAGGCTTGGAGTTATATGAGCTATGGAGGGATTGATTAAACAGGCTTAATTTACTTCCAGAGCCTCATCATATATATGGAATTGTCATGGTAGGAGATGTCTCCAAAGGAGGAACAAAAGAAAATGCCACTTCACTTAAGCATTCTTAACTGTGCTTCCAATGTTCTGGTAGATGGGCTTCACGAGAGGACCTCTGTACTTGAAGCCAGTGTAGTCAAATGGGTACGGTGCTAGACTTGGACCAGAGTTCAAATCCAGGTTTAGCTATGAACTTGCTGGGTGGCCTTGGTCAAGTCACTGGGTGTTTTTAAACGTGGTGTGTGTGTGTGTGTGTGTGTGTGTGTATGTGTGTGTGTGTGTGTGAGAGAGAGAGAGAGAGAGAGAGATCAGTGCAGGGGGTGGGTACATTGTCTGCAACGAGTATCACAGCAAACAGGCACAACTCAAGACCAAAGTCTCTTCCATTCCGAGCCCCTTCAGTAGCTGTCTGTCACCTGCCTGTTACACAGTCAGAGAGCGCTGCCAATCAGTATTACACAGCCAGACATGAGGGCAAATATTGAGGCAGACAGGTGTTAAAGACTGATGTGGTCAATGGTCTGAGTGCAGGAGCAGAAGGTGGGACGTCCATCCATCCTGATTCAGCAGTGCACTCACTGGGTGGTCTTAGGCAAGTCACAATTTCTTGGCCTCTGTTCCCACCTGTACGCTGGAAATTATTATTATATTATTATTACTATGAGCATTAATATAGCACCAGCAATGTACCTGGTGCTTTACAAAGAATAAGACAGACACGGTCCCTGAGCAAGAGTTTACAATCTAAAGACAGGGGGAGGGGAGACAGGGAAGAGGGAACAGAGTGAGAGACGAGGGATGCGACATTCATGAAGATGCAAGAGCTCAGGTACACGTTCTTGGCTTGATTGCAGTAAATTGGGAGTTTACAGATAGCAGGTGGGGAATAATCCTGGGTGGGAACGGTTAGCAGGAGTTAGGAAAGGCGGAGCGGAAGAGGTGGGTTTTGAGGAGGGACTTGAAGGTGTGGAGGGTGGGGGCCAGGCGGATGAGGGCAGGGAGGGAGTTCCAGGCGTGCGGGGCAGTGAGGGAGAAGGGACAAAGGCGGTTGGGGGAGCAGGGGAGGCGTGGGGCGGTGAGGGAGGGGATGGAGGAGGAGCGGAGTGCTCAAGCAGGTATATTGCGTGGATCAAAGAGGGAACGATCTCTTGGAATGCAGACTGCATACTTTAAAAGTGCAATGGGAAGAAATGTAAAGGATGCAATCTGATCCACATTTTACTAGAATTCCAGATTAGTTGTCGTGCTGGACTGAACAAGAGGATGGCACAGTATGGGGGGGTGGGGGGCGCATCTTGTGCAGGCACAGTAGGGGTTGCAAGACATTGGAATTCTGTGCAACACTGCGAAATCACAGATTTACTCCACAAAAACCAAATTGCTGGTCTATTTTAGAACTAGGTTCAAGTCTAGTTTATGAAAGAAGTTAGTATATGCAATCCCTTTCATTTTTAAGATTGCTTCTTTAAAAATCTTTTCCCCACCCCCAGCCAAACATCAAAGTTAGCCAAGGAGCTATTTTAAATTTGCATCAGTTTACACAATTCACATGCAGATTATGCCCACATTGTCCTTCATTTTGAGTGTCATTGTCCCTCATTTCAGAGTCTAAGGACCTGAGAAATGTAGATCCAGATACAAATTTAGTTTGAAAGTAACCTGGAGGGGCAAGCCCTCTGAATAACGGACTGAACTAAAATCCCAGCTAAAAACATTACAGGACAGAAGGGGAAGCTCAGATCCAGATCCAGTTTGGGCCCAGCTCTCCTTAAAGATAATCTGGGTGCTAAGAACTTCATTTCTAAGGGTATTTATTAACAAACGAGATGACTGCCTGCTGCAGTCTGGGTTCAGTCCGTGCAGTCCACACTCACACGTTTAGCGTGTCCAGCTTAATAAACGGGAAGCTCCCTGTGTGTATTTCATGCGCCTGCAGGCAGCTCCCCCTTGCAGTGCCGGTAAGAGTGAGAGCGGAGAGAGAGGCAGGAAGCGGTCACTCCTCAGAACACTCTTGTATTTCCGTCCAAGACTCTATGGTGATGGCGGGCTTGTACATGCGGAAGTGATGCACACAACCTAACTGATGGGACACCGATATGTGGGCGCACATTAGCCTGCATTTGCCCATGCAGTGGGCTCCACATTCTCTGAGATCCCACTGTGAGTGGGGGCTGCTGGTCCGATGAGTGGAAGCCACGTGGCCGGTGGGGGTGAACACCTAATAAATGGGGAAGTGGACACCCATGGTGGGGCTAACGTCTAATTTGTTAATACCCTACAAGACATTCTTTTACTGCTTGATTGCTATCTAGAGAAACCCTTAAGAAAGCCCCAGTCCAGCGGGGATGGTGAGTGTTGGGTGTGGTTTATGAGAGTCTTGCTAGTTAAAGCACTTTATTACTGGAATCCTAGGGCTAAGTTCTACCACCTTGAGGCCACCTGAGTGGGCTCAAGTTTTATTGGATAAGAGCCGCAAGCCTTGGCTCTCAGCTGTTGCATTCTCCTGTAGCTCCAATAAACTGCTGGTATGCATTCCCTTATTTAGTCAGGGACTGTCTGCTGACTCCAGTGCTTTCAGTACGTCATTTGTACCATACACCACTGACACCCCTGTCTCCCTGAGGAGACGCTCATTCCTGCCTATGTAATGTAAATTCAAAATGCTGAGCACATGGAGATATAAGTAACATTGCTCAAGAATGTGATTGGGCAGAAGAGACCAGGAAAGTGATACGGGGAGTTTGCAGTTCATGTCTCAGCAGACGAGCGCCTCTGTTATTTTAAGGACGAGCTCAGATGTGCTCTACGGACAGTGTCAGGCACATGGAACACAGAAATGCTGTGGAGAACTTAAAGCCATGTACCTTGCAGCAAGCGATTTAACTTGTGAGAAGGGAGTTCCTGCCCCACACACACGTTGGTTGGAGGTCAGACCTCAGAGTAGCTCGTGAAAGAGGACTCTGGGGTGTTTCTTTGAAGAATTACCTCACCCCACTTTGGTGATGTGATTTATACCATGTCCAACAACTCCCTATATTGTTAAGCTATTCCATTATGTATTAAAGGGAATGAGCAAAGGAGTTTATGATCCACTTCTAAGTAACTAGAACAGAATTGGTGAACCTGCCCTCCAGGAGCTGTTTTAAAAACTAGTGCAAGTTTCGAGAGCTACACAGAAGTTGGTTGGAAGGTAGGTGTTTAAGGGGGTGTGCGCAGAAAGAGAAGAGTCCAGATCATGGATGTGTGCCATGGATCTGTCTCTTATCCTTGTGTGCATGACCTCATCTCTGCTCCCTTACCCTGAGCTCTATTTTCCAGTGCTTGAGAGTAGGAACTAGATACAGGGGCCAGATTCAGGAACTGGAAAGCAGCCACATAAAAATCAGCCATGGCCGCATTTGGCCCCTGAGCCTGAAGTTCTCCACCCCTGACAGCGAATGCCCTTCTGATTTTAAATATTCTGGGAGCTTAACAAAGTTGTTCTAATATTTATTTGGCCCGCCTGTCTTCCCTCTGCCTCCTCCAAAATATCCTGGTTCTGAGAGCCCTTGGTTGTAGGCACCTAGAAGTGTGACAAAGGATGTTTTTAAAGAAGACAATAGCCTGCTGGAGTTCGTGTTTGGTCTGTGCAGGCCCCGCTTACATGTGTAGTGTGTCAAGCCTAATAATGGGCAGTTCCCTGTGTGTATTTAATATCCTTGCAATCAGCCCCCACTGGCAGTGCCAGTGAGAGCAAGAGCAGAGAGAAGGGCAGGAAGCAGTCGCTCCTTGGATGCTCTTGGATTTTCGCCCGCGACTCTATGGTGGTGGCGGACCTATACGCGCGGAGGCTCCACACACAACCTAATTGATGGAATGCAGACACGTCGGCACACATTAGCCTGCATTCACCGACATGGGGGGCTCCACATTCTCCAAGACCACACTGTGAGTAGGGGATGAGGGACCGGTGGGTAGTGGCCACACGGCTGGTAGGGGTGAACACCTAATAAATGGGCTGGTGCACACCCACCTGGTGTGGGCTATTGTGGGCTCTCTTCCCGTTTAACACCCAAAGATTTCTTCCTACTTTGGCACATCTGAATTTCCTGGTGGTGGTGGTAAATAAAAATTCCTTTACAGATTTCGGTTGCAAAAATTTATGCAGATTTTTTATTTTTCTTCTGTGCAGAGTACTATCAATTTCAATAATAGAGTTTTATTAAGCAGTCCCATAAACATTTGCAGGACCAACACTGCCATATTTTGGCAACTCAAATTCCAGAATCAAAGCAATGGTGTGTACATTTCAAGGCATACAGCATCTAAAGCTGCTGATTTTATTCTAATCATCCGAAAGTACTAGACTTTAACAGGACACAAAGGCAAATCACAGACTTGCTGTGGTCACAGAGAACTAAACGCTAGTGGGAAGGAACGGTTTGCTGCATTTGCATCACTGACCTGATCCTTTTAAGAAGCATTCAGAAGAAAAGGAATAAATGCATTCCTTCCTATTAAGAATTGTTACAACAGCTTTGTAGCCAGTGGCATGAGGGGGGCCCCGAGGACTCTATAAACCAAGATCATACACAAGCCACTTACTCTGGAGTAGACTCTGGAGTAAGTGGTTTGTGGATTGCAGCCAAACTCATCATCATCTAAGCCCCAGCTGTACTGTACCCAGGCTGAGGCTCGGGCCCTGGAAGTGCAGCCATGCTCCAAGTCTCATCTCACTTTTTTATTTTTAAGGAGATGAAAGCTGAAAGCTTTCCATCACCCGCTGCCTGTTTTTTAAGGGATCACTTACCCTCTGCATGACAACTTAGCGCATACCCTGCATTCTAGCACCGATGCTGTGAGGTAAGCGCGCAGACACCAGCCCCCACCCCCACGCCGTTGCACAATTCCCAGCAGCTCTGTCTTCTTTCTGCTGACCTGAAACTACCGGAGTGTTTCGGGGATGCAGAGGGCCAGCTACTACTAAAGGCCTCATGTATTTGGGGCACCCGTCTCACAGACACTGCAAGTCTGAGGTGCCCTGTTCTCCTGCTTTGGCATCTAGTCTCTAGGAGAAAACACACAGTGCGGAGACACCCTCTAAGGAGGACAGCACCCCAAATAACTTGGGTTCAGTACCCCACTTCCTGCATGACCATAAGCAAATCATTTAATCTCCCCTTTAAGCAGGAGTGGGGAGCCTTTGCTCTCCCAGTGGCCAATTAGTATGAGCTCTGAGGGTCACAAAGAAGTTGGGAGCAGGTATGTTTAAAGGGTGCACTCAAAAAGAGGGTTCAAATGATGGATCTGTCCTCAATCCTTCTGTACATGCCCTCCTCTCTGCTCTCTAACCCTGCACTAAGTCTTTTGGTGCTTGAGGGAGTGGGGGGAACCATATCCAAGGCCAAGATCCAGGAACTAGAAAGGGGCTAAATAAAATCTAGTTGTACTTGGGGTCCCAGGACTGAGCTTCCCCACCCCATTGTTTCATTTCCCTATCTGTACAACAGGAGTAATATTTCTCCAACTCCAATGAATGATACAAGGATAAAAATCCATTAGCAATTGTGAGCCATTCAGATATTACAATTGTGAGAGGCTTAGCCAATTGATAGATTTTACCTGGCTGGCAGCATGATCCTCTGACAGGACAGTGCATGCCCTAGCCGGGCAGGTGCAAGTCCCATTCACTTCAATAAGATTCATACCCATGTTAAATGCTAGCAGGAAAACCATCTACTAAGTGTAAGACTTGCCGTAGATCTGTACATACATACCACAGATATTTCTGTCTCACTGGGGCTATGCCCAAGGCACAGGATCATGCATCATGCAGTTCATGGAGGAATGTATTTACAGCCCAAGGAGGAGAAAGTCAAAAAGGCACTCTCTGAAGGGACGCTATTTCTACTCCAATTACCATTTAAATGAAACATTCAAACATAGTTCAATGCTATCTGTGACGTGGGCCAGTGATATGGTTTATTACTCCAATGGGCCATTGATTCTTCTCTCCCTAGTTTACATCTGGTGAAAAGGCTGCGACCCTTTTTAATCAGATCTGGATTTGGCCACCATCGTCCATGCCTTTGTAACTTTGAAGCTACACTTCTGCAATGCGTTCTATGTGGGGCTGCCCTTGATGTCTGTTCGGAAGCTGCAGCACAGCAGCCACCTTCTGTCAGGGGTGGGTCGCCGGGAGCACATGGCACCAGTGTTTTAGGATCTGCACTGGCTACCAATAGCTTTCTGAGCACAATTCAAGGTGCTAGTTTTGACCTATAAAGCCCTAAACAAGAGCTGAACGAGAATTCTTTTTTTTCTCACAAGAAAACTTGTGAGTTTGGGAACTGGGACCAAGATTTGAGTTCTCAGGTGAGAAAATACAATTTTAAAATATTTATTTATTTATTTAACAAAATGTAATACCCCGCCCCTCCCGCATAGCGACTCGGGGCAGCTTACAATCACAATAAAAACTTTAAAAACATTTTTAAAAAGGAGGACTAAAACCTATCCCCAAAGCCAAACCCTATCCCTAAATCAAACCCCCCCAACCCCACCCTACCCACAATATCACCATGCATGCACAAAATGGTCACCACCCTTAACTAAAATGGCAGTGTTAGTTAACAGCCAAAAACAGTCCAGTGGCCATTTTGTGCATGCACAATGATTTTTTTATTATTATTATTATTTTATTTTCTCACCCAAGAACACATTCTGGGTGAGAAAAAAGGTCATTGCATGGTTTCTGGACTGTTTGCGCATGTGCAAAATGGCCACCGCCCTTAACCAAAATGGCAGTGATGCTATTGCTGCCATTTTGGCTATGGGCAGTGGCCACTTGCCAATGACAAAAGAGTCTGGCAGCAATTTTGCGCATGCACAATGATTTATTTTAAAATTCTCACCCAGAACTTGACCAAAAAAGTTTCAGTTCTTGGTTTGTCTTGGACAAGTCGAGAACCAGGATTTCAATGAGATTCTCGCTTTTTGCGAGTTTTTGTTTCAGCCCTACCCTAAATGGATTGGGCCCCAAGTATCTGAAAGACCCTCTTCTCTCATGTCCCATCACAGCCCCTGAGGTGAGACATCTGAGAGTCTCAAGAGCGCCCTCTTGCAGGTACCATCTATCTGTGAAGTTTCTACAAGGGAATGCAAAGAGGCCTTCTCGGTGGCTGCCCCACAACGATGAAACCCCCTCCCCATGGAGGTTCTTCTAAGTCCACGCCTGCTCATCTTCCAGAAACCATGCAAGACCTTTCCGTTTGGCCAGGCATTTAGCAGGCAGGGCTAGGGTTGAGTGGAATTAGGTGAGGGAGTTAGGGAAAGGGTTGTGGGGGGCTAAGGTGATTTTTAGATGATGTTATTGGTTGTAAACCACCCTGAAACTTAAATGGAAAGGAGAGCATATACATTTGAATAAAATAAATAAATAATTATCTTCTCACCAGTCCTCTGGCTTAGGTAGTGGGCAAGCAACTTCTCATTTGTGATCTCAAGACTGGATCTTCTTTTGCTTTAGTACATGCCCCACATATGTATCACACAAACTGTTCTTTAATACGTGACTAGGTAGCAAAGAGTGAAAAGTACTGGGGTTCAGCAGTTATAGAATTCATACTGGGCAACACCAGATGTCTGAGGATGAATGTGCAAATGAGTTTTGGGGTCATTACAGTGCTGATGTGACCCTGTCTGATCACACATAAAGTAACTGGGAGAATTCAGGGTCTCCACGTCTGAGAGTCCAATAGTAGAATAATCATAGAACTGAAGGGTTGGAACGTATCTCAAGGGCCATCTAGTCTATCCCCATGCTCCAAGACAGGATGCCTTACACCACAGGTGGACAAATGGTGTCTCAGGAGCTGCATGTGGCTCTTGGGCACCTGCACTACGGCTCTTGTCAGAAGTGGCTGCCTGAAAGGGTACGTCCGTGCAGCTCCCTCAGAAGCAAGAGAAATCGAGCTGCCATTTCAGCTCTTGGAGCCTAATGGGAACTGGGGAAGCAGAAGGAGCATGCCCTGAGCTGCTTTCTGCTGCCCAAACCTGCCAGACCACCTGAGAGGCAGAGCTTTGGTGCAAGGGGGGAGCTGCGGGAAGCAGCATGATTGATCAGTGGAATACCTGTTGTGGGTCTTGGTGATCCCCTTTGTTGCCCCTTCCCTTGTGCATTCTAGATTGTAAGTTCCTTGGGGCTTTAGTAAGAAATTTTGGCCACAATTAGAATCCTTTACTGCTGATTTATTAACAAATTCCTCAGTGACACACATTTTACTTACGGGGGATTTTAATGCCAGACTTGGCTCTGGCGATGATGTCTTAGCCTGCCATTCTGCATTAGCAGGCAGAGAAAAAATATATTTCCTTTAAATATATGGTCCACGGGGTGGGAAGGCATGGGCCCCTAGGGGTCCAAGGTGCCTGAGGAGTGTGTCGATCATCTCCCCCCCGCTGAGGGAGAGGGAGGTGCCGGGTCCAGGGTCCGCACGTGGGGGACTGGTGCTGTTGAATGCGAGGTCCGTTGTCAACAAGGCCCCAGTTATCCATGATTTAATCTTGGATGGGGCCGTGGACCTTGCATGCATCACAGAAACCTGGCTGGATGATCTGGCCGGTCCAACTTTGGCGGATCTTGTTCCGGCTGGGTATGCTGTGCAGCATCAGCCCCGCA
>QEPC01012908.1:1532821-1567742 GCA_003113815.1 Sphenodon punctatus | reverse complement strand
CTTAGGTCAGCTCTTGGAGCGGATGCTACCGACATTGGCATTCGTCAAGGGTGCATTCTAGCCCCATTCTTGTTTAATTTTTTTATCAACGATCTGATTCCAACTGTTTCAAGTCCAGAATTTTGCCCTCCCCCCAAAGTTAGCAGCCCATTTTGTTGGAGTCCTTCTATATGCCGATGATGTGCTACTTCTCTTGCAAAACACGGCAAGGTTTAAAGAGACAGTTGGTGCCTTTAGTAGATTACTGTTCCATTAACAAACTCCAAATTAATTACAGTAAATCTAAAGTGATGGTCTTTGGCAAGGAGAAGAAAAGCTGTAAATGGTTTTTAGGCCCCCAACTTATTCAGCAGGTCCAACAGTACAAATACTTGGGGGTAATTGTTCAAAATTCTGGCAGTTGGACCAATCAATTTAAATCGGCTACTAACCAAGCTTTGTGTACTAAAGGAGCCATTTTACGTTATTTTTACAAGAAGGGGAACAACAAGGTTATAATGGCCTTGAAGGTATTTAATGCCAAGATTATGGCGCAAATCCTTTATGGAGCGGCAATTTGGGCTGTTGCCTGACCCTTTAATTTGGATACCATACAAATGACATTTCTGAGGAACATTCTCCAAACTCCAATTGGAATCCCCTCAGCGGCAATATGATTGGAACTAGCTCAAACGAGCTGGAATAACATAGCGCTAAGATATGTCCTTCACCTCTGGCTGAGACTTAATACTCGTAACCAGACAAGGCTTCTTAGCCAGCTTGCTCAAGATCCCTTTAAACTTATTGCTGCTTGTCCTATCCCCTGGGGCAGTGGAGAGCAATTGTTCTCCATCTTCTTTTTTTATGGCAACCTTTTAGATATTTGAAAACTGTTATCCTAATCTCCGCCCCTTAGTTTTCTTTCTCTAGGTTAAACATACCCAGGTCCTAAAAATAAGGAGTGCTGTAAGTCTTGATTGAGGTGCACCAATACATCTGCAGGGCAGAGCTCTGCACTAGAATAGTAGGGGATGTAGAGCCATAGGTGGGAATCATACATATTACTTTCCCACATGTAGCCAGTATCTATTGCTTTACACTGTCCAAGCCTCTGCACACAACTTTTATTGAAACTCTAAAGAGGGGGGGGGAAATTCCTGAAGCCTGCAGTGATGCAGCCAGGCCTTAATTCCACCAAATAACATGGACTACCTCTTAACTCAGAGAAAATATCCATGCTATCTAGTTGTGACACAACTCACTGTACATTTCTGGGAGTGGAACATATTCAGACTCATGAGACTCTGAAGCACAGACCAGAAAACTCACCACCAGCAACGTACCTCCCAACTTTTCAAGCACCCAGAGACAAACCCTGCCCCTCAGCCAATAAGTTCCACACCTCAACAAATAAGCTCCACCCGCATATGCACTTATGCACATAAAGCACTCCCCTGCTTAACATTCCACTTAGTTTCTTGTCATTCCATCATCTCCCCATTGTCTACCCAAGTGCTTTTCCTGGGGGGCAGACAGGGAAGAGGTGCCTGACTGAATACTGGTCTTTTTGAGCCAGTCTCTCTCTCTCTGAAAGAAGGACTTTGACCTTTGAAAAGCGGAACAGTGGGATTCAGCATCCAAAGAGGGACTGTCCTTCTTAAATAGGGACTGTTGGGAGGTATGCAGCAAGGTGTCCCCAAGGTAGATGCTGTAACCCAGATTCTGGTCCCTTTGCAACACTGCAGAGATGCTGCTCCCAAGACAGGAACCATGGAAAGGACAGAACCAAGGATCTGTGCATTATAGCAAGCACGTCCCTTGCTCTAGCACTGCTCGTTGCACATTATTTTGCATGCATTTAAAAAAACAGAACAATGAAGCTCATTAGTCCAGCACGTTTGCAGAACAGCACTGAGTGGTTCTGGTTTCATCTCTCTCTCTCTCTCTTTTTACAACTTGAGAGGGTTTGGGCAGGCTCTAAAATTGAGGTTTGTTTCACAGGATTTTCCAGCCCTCAGGCAACCTATTGCAAGGCCAAACAAGCAAGCTCTGGTTTTCTTACAGAAGTCCACTTCCTGAGAGGTGGGAATGCTGCCAGGAGACCAGAGCCCATAGTATCTCAACTCTTTATAAGGCTCCCTAAGGAATAGGGTTGCCATACCTCCCCTTAAAAGAGGACGCGTATGGAAAATACATGGTGCAGGGCTACACTAGTTCCATTGCAGCCCTGCACCATGCATTTTTCATAAGTGTCCTCTTTCAAAGGAAAGGTATGGTAACCCTACTAAGGAATATAAAGTCAGCGAGAAATCAGAAAGGCAAACACCAAGATGCATAGAGAAATTCATTTCCCCCCAGAATCTGACTGTTGCATCTCTAATAAACTACCCCCATCAATAATCTCAGGCTCCCAAGGATGTGCCCCTTCATTCATATACCTCTTTTCTGTGCTACCTCTTCATTTATTTATTTATTATTTATTTTAAAAACTTATACTCCGCCCCTCCTGCCACAGGTTCATTTGAACCAGCAAGTTCTCAATGGGATTCTCAGCAGCTGGTGCAGAGCCAAAACTGCTCTCAGAGCAAACCCTGAACAAACACCTTCACCATCCTGTAATGCAGGCATGGGAAACCTCAGGTCTGGGGCCAGATGCACGCCATGGCTAGTTGTTATGTGGCTCCTTTCAAGCGCTTGGATCTGGTCCCTGAATCCAGTTCCTACCCCCAAGTACTGAAAAACTGAGTTCAGGGTAAGGAAGCAGACACGAGGGTACACACACAAGGATAAGGAACAGATCCATGATCTGCACCTTCCTCTTCCTGAACATCCCTGCCCCCAACTTCTTTGCGGCCCTCGGAACTTAAACTAGTTTTCAAAGTGGCCCCGGGGAGGGAAAAGGTTCCCTACCCCTGATGCAATACTTTCTGAGCTGACCATCTTAAATGGAAACACAGGCGCTTTGATAGCAAAGCTAGCATTCCCAGCACAGTCTGTAACATACAATGGTTGGATCATTTTGTTGTGTTAGAAAAAAAGACATTATTTCTTGGAGGTACATGAAACCTACCTATGCAAGAACTGAGATGATCAGAAACAAACATATTGACTGTGAAAAATCCTGCTCTCTATCCACTGCCCTAATGCAGCAGATACATTAGTACAATGTATGAGCAGGGAGGTAAATGTCTGTAATGTCTATTTCCTCTGACTCCAAAGATGCCTTAATAGGAAATCATGTCCAAGCTAAGCTAGGGAGGGATGCAGTCCCCTGGGAGTACATTCCAAACCCTGATGGAAACCACCAGAGTCCCCCTTTGATCTGAAGTGTAAATAGTGTATAATAAAAAAGAACCTTGTATAAACTGGTTGGTGTCTGAGGAGCTGATCTGCTGCTCCACATCCATTATTTATGGCCTTGCAGAACTGTTCATGTCACTTTTGCAGCAGGCTACAGAGTAAAGCTGAAGCAGATAAAGTGTTGGGTCCTTCCAGACGATGTCAGAGAGGGCTTCCTGTGCCAAGGCAAGCGTGGTCCAATTCAGCCCACAGGTTCAGTTCTGTTCTGTTATTTTTATCATAGCTCTCCCCACAACTCGGTCTCTTCAAATCTTGTTGATTTTGTTCCAGTAGTCTCCACAGCAACCAAGCCCTACTAAAAAACAATCCACCACCTCGACATTCACTTAAGAGCCTCATTTCAGACTTGGAAATCGTGTTTTTCAAGATTTCACCTGGCTTCAAAGAAGGCTAGCGATGAAGCCACAGCTGATGGTTTTTAAAAGGTTGGTACTATCAGAAAGCTCTTACTCCCTCCTCTACTTGTCTAACCCGGAAACAAAGGGTGAAAACAGACAAGAAGCTAACCACCCTTTAAGCACCCTTGGTGGTTATTTATGCATGTTGCAGGGCTGTATTGGTGCCATATGCAGCCCTGCAACATCCATAAATGACCACCAAGGGTGGTTAAAGGGTGGTTAGTGTCATGTCTGTTTTCACCCAAAGTCATAAAGGTTGTACTACAAAAAGAAGGACAACATTTTAAAGGGGTCAAGGCAAGAAAAAACCCCAAGGCCCTTACTTAGCAAACACTTAACTGCTATGTGACTAGTAACCCTTTAAATCAGGGGTGGGGAACTTCAGGTCCTGGGGCCAAATGCAGCCAATGTCTAGTTTTTATGTGGCCCTTTTGCAGTTCCTACCCACGTGCACTGAAAAACTGAGCTTAGAGTTAAGGGAACAGAGATGAGAACATGCACTCAAGGACAGGGGACAGATCCATGGTACAGATCCAAGGAAAGAACCCAAAGTGGCCCCTGGCAGGGAAAAGGCTCCTCAGCCCTGGTTTAGATTATTGAAACTGAATGAGCTTTGAAGTCTTTATTAATTATTAATAATAATAATAATGTATAGGATGATCATTTGCTCATCTGACAGTTTTGTATTTATTCCTATTTGTAATGGTCAGATGAATAAATGATCATCCTATAATTTTTACCATTGTTGCTGTGGCCAGTTTCATCCTCTTTTGTTTAAAGCTAATTTCGTATAACATTTTTTTCACAATGAGATGCTCTTGCATCTTGGACACTAATCCCCCAGGGGAAAGTTTTACTTAAAAATAACTAGACTGGACATTCTGTTCCTTATGCAGGCTGAGCTAGTAAATGACATTTCCAGTCTTGCACATGACTTCTGCAACCTCACACCCTCCACAGCTCTGCAACCCCTCTCCACCCCCAAACCTCAGGTAACAAACACAGCCCTGACTTCTCCACCTGAACACTCTTCCCCCAACTTTCCAGTGCAAGCCCCTCACCTAACCCCAGTCTTAAGCACAGCAGCACAGCCCCCCATCCCCATGGGTCCCAATCACAGCCCCAACGTACAGTTACATGCAAACTAGCCAAGGAGTCCCCCACCACATGGGGCTTGCCATGAGGGGTAAATAAGCCAATCATCAGCCTTTCCCCCAATACTAATCTAAGGCTGCTTTTATATGAGCTGTTGGCTCACGCTTTGAAAAAAGTCGCACGTGGGGGAGGGGGGAGGTTTTGACGAGGCAGAAGTTGTCTGTCTTTCAAATGCGCTTTTAAAAAAAATGCACGAGCGCCGATTCCAATGACGGCTGGTGAATTCCAGCTCCTCTAATCTTCCCTCCTGTCCGATTTTTTACAAAGCGCTTTTTTTCTAAGCGTGAGCCGGCCATTCACATCATTATGTATTCATTTAATGTGTAAAGTATGTTCTGTTTGTTATCTGCAGTAAATTTCTATGAAAAGACTAAAAAACCCAACAACTCACAAAACCCCCAAAAAACGTGGAGGCACAAAAAGACAGAACTTATCCCCTGTGCACATCCCTAGTAGTTGGCTTCTGCCTCAAGGCTTAATGCCTGCTGGATTTCATTAAAGTAAATTATTCAGAGCCAAGTAAACATCATTTGAAGAAAGTTCATTCAGAAAACTGAATCAATGTCACTCAATCTTTCACATAGGTTTTCAGTGTCTCTTGAGAAACAAATTGTCTAGTCAGGGAAATCAGTACCCCCTAGTCAAAGGCCTGTCTGCAGTCTTCCAAAATGGCCTACTCAAATTGATTCCCCCCTACAGGATTTGCCTTTGGTCCAAACACAATTTTGCGTTTTCATCACTGAAAAGAGAGAGTCAGCTGGCTTGCAAGTTAAAATGACATTGCATTTGCTTTGTGTCCAAATTCCAGTTTCACAATGAGAGAGAAAGGGGTGGGGGGGAAAGGTCCAGCACATAACACAAAGATAACACTGACACTGACTGAACCATTCTGTCGCTAACCCAAAGGGATCAGAAAGTAACCCTACATGCCACCTTCATTAGAAGAGCAGCAGCAGCATCAACATTCTATCCTACATGACTGATCCCCAAACTCTGCGGCAAGGCAGATGGCTGTTTCTAAGGAACACTGCCAAGGAGTTTGTTGCTCGGCTTTACTATTTATATGGCACCAGCAATGTGTCTGGCACAGAACAGTCGTTGTTTGAGACAGGTTCCTGTCCCAAGGAACTTACAATCTAGAATAGACAAGAGGGGGGCACACAGGGAGAGAGAGGGATATGTTCATGAAACTAAGAAGTTGTAGGGGCACGTGCTTAGCTCAGTTAGAAAGGAGGAGGGGATTCTGAAGGATAAGACAGTATAAGGAGAAGCATAAACAAGCAATTATGAAGATGTTACGCAGATGCCAAACTACCCCTGCTCAGGAAACACTTTTTATTGATTGTAGCCAAAACAGGACTAGATGGCATTTGGTCACCTGACCCTATATCTTTCAGTGGGGTCTCACACTCACCCCCATTGACGTTAGAGAACTGGAAGATCTGTCGCCACATGCACAGCCTTTTCCTCCTCCATTCTGTTCTTTCCTACACGCTTCCAGTTGCTATCCACTCCTAATATCCGTAGTAATGAAAAAGGTATGAACCCCCTTTTGTTCTCTCCAAGCAACCCTATAAATGCTTGCAATTATTCACATGAAGGTAAAGCACAGCAGGTTGGATCCTCTGATCAAATCAAATCAAATCAAATCTGTTTATTCAGCAGCTAACCCATGGTCATTGCCGCAAACGACCTTCAAAATAAAATACATAAAAATGCAATACACAAAATAAAACAAAAATACAAAAGCGGCAGCATGAAACGGACACATATATACCCAGTCAAAATCACATATGTACCATAATAAACACGAAAAACAAGCAACCAGCCATTATAAATGTTATCTGCCATCAGGAAGGCTGCAGTTGCTGTTTGCTAATTCCCCAAGGTAGTATACCAATATTGAGCCCAAGATACCTTGCTCTTATACGGGGTTTACTGAGGCAGAGCTTGGCCCCCGAGTGCCCCCCCCAAACTCGAGGAGGCTAATAGCCTAAAACATCTACCTTTTTTTTCTGGGAGGCCACCATAGCTCCAAAAGCCACCACTGCTCTGACACAAGGGGAATCATCACCCCTCAAAAACATACACACCTTTAGATTTTCTGAGAAATACTGAGGCAACGACCTAATGTAATCTCCCAGAAGCCTCTCCCTCTGGATACTATAGCTAGGGCAAAAGAATAACATATGGGCAATAGTCTCTGGGGCCTCCAGACTACACGACTGGCATAATCTTAAGTTCCATGGGATTCCTGCATACCTCCCCATAGCCATTGCTGAGGGGAATGAGTTACAGTGGAGGAGAACCATGGCTCTTCTCTTGGGTTCACTCGCCCAGTAGATAATAGGCTGGTGGGCCCATGGTTGGCAGAAGGGAGCTATAGAGCGGCGCCACTCTTTGGGCTGCAATTGCTGCCTGCTCTAACTGGATCTCCTGATCCAGTAAACGCTGCTTAATTAGGCGGCAATCTTGTTTGGGCTCCAGGGCTCCCAAGGCGTCCTTCGCCAGGCCCAGGCCTAAATAGCACTTTTCGATGGATTCCATCCAGGCCATGGTGGATCTATCCCCTACTATATAAGACAAAAGAGAGTGGTTCATTAGGGGGGTAGATAACAACCTTCAACCAGTATTGATCCTCTGATGGAACAATACTGACTGACACAGCTAAGGACCAGTTCAGATGGCTGTACCTCAGTGAGGCTCCATTGACTACAATGGAAAAATACTGATTTTCTAATCCCGTCACTGCATCCTTTGTTGTCCTGCTAGCGTTGCACTGCCCTGTCTTCCCTGCCATCCCCTGGGTTCAACGATACAGAAACCTGGATAGCTCCTGGGATTGGTTTTCAAGAAGCACCTGCTGTGATAAATCTCTCCTCCTAAGCACAAGAAGCTGCTCATGTTAGCTGTTTGCATGACTCAGCATATAAAGAAGTGCCATACTGGGTCACACCAACGGTCCACTGAGCACA
The DNA here is from genome assembly GCA_003113815.1 of Sphenodon punctatus. Taxonomy (NCBI): domain Eukaryota; kingdom Metazoa; phylum Chordata; class Lepidosauria; order Sphenodontia; family Sphenodontidae; genus Sphenodon; species Sphenodon punctatus. Next base: position 1,559,875 of record QEPC01012908.1, on the reverse strand, counting down.
ACATCCTGTCTCTGACAGTGGCCATTCGCAGTCGCGTCAGAGAAGTACCCAACAGGTCATAATGGAGTGATCCATTCCCTGCTGTTCACTCCCTGCTCCTGAAAGTCAGAAGTTTCATCCCCCAACCTACTTGGCTAATAGCCATTAATGGACATATCCTCCAAGAACTTGTCCAATCCTTTTGTAAACCCAGCTATGCTACTGGTTTTGATCATACTTTATTGCCCAGCTACAGAGGCTATGTACCCAGAATGCAGAACTCTTTGCTTTCCACAACAGTAAATGCAAACACCACACAATTAACAATGAAGCTCCTACCTGGAAGCGGAGATCTCTGATTTCTGCCGAGCAATAGCTGCTGCCCTCTGGGCCCCCTCCATGCTCCTGTCCACTTTTTGCCTGATCTTGGCACTCTTCAGAGGCAACACCCGCTTCTTCATGCCTTTGATGAGGACATTATACCGGTACTTTCCTTCTTCCTTCTTGCCATCAGGCAACGTGGTGCAGCCGTACCCATGCCGCACGTTGTCCAGCCACTCACCCTCATACTTCAGGCCACTCGACCTCTCACTCACGCCAAAACCAGAGCGCTTATCATTCTTCCACTCGCCCATGTAGGATTCTGTGGTGGTGGCATCAATATCAGAATCAAAGGGTGGTAACTCCTCCACTTCTGCCCTTTCACCCAAGCTGACCGTGGAGGTGGCATCACTCGCAGCAGAGCTGATGCCACTCTCACTCTTGAGGAAGCTCAATCGACTCTTCTGACTGGCCAGGGAGTACTTAGACTCCGATTTCTTTAGCTTCCCTAGAAGAGAACTCCGCCTGAAGAGGCCCCCTTTCTTCAGCTTGCTAGCATCAGCATCCGAGTACAGGGTGAGGGCGAAGCCTCCCCGGGTGATCATGGGTGTTATGGGCACACTTTCCTGGTTAGCAGCTGGGGAGTCTTGCTGTGGCAGGGTACCGTTGCTGTGCTCGCTACGGAGGGAGGTAAGGGAGGTTCGTAGAGGGTTGCGGACTGCAGCTGCCATTCCATAGGGGACGCTTTGCCGGACACCATATCCATGGCGCATGCCATTGTTGAACTGGCCCTGGTAAGTGCCTAAAAGCAAGAACAAAGGCCTAGTTAAGCACACCACATTTCTCAGATGCTTCAAGGTGTGGCCCTCAAATCAGAATGCATGTTGCAATGGTTACCTTGGTACGTGTGCGCCAGCCACTGCCCTTTGCTGAATGCAGCAGGACATACCTACACTAGTAAGTATCCGTTTGCAAAGGTGTTGGTCTTTAGTGGCAGGAGGCCTGAGGGAAGGATAGGACTATTAGCAGTGCAGAAAATCAATGGGAATGGAACAGAGAGTCCAGTGGCACTTTAAAGACTAACAAGTATTTATTAGTCAATGAGCTTTCGTCACCACAAGCTCACTTCCCCGGATGCAACAATGGGAATGGAGGCCAAAGTCAGGGCGAAATGCTGCTCTTATTACCAGTGGCAAAAACCCAAAGTAACCTTAACACACACACTCTGGATTTACACCAATGTAACTGGGAGCAGAATCTGGCCCTAGCACTCTAGGAGTTTTAGCGTGTGTGCTCTCTCCATGCTGACCGGCTGCTGCGGATTCTCCATATGCACATGAACACACCTTTCCAACTCCAGGTCTTGTGGTTAAAATTACTGCCTATACTCACACTGTATAACAGCAAAGTTGCCAAAAGGAACCACCCATTGGACCAACAAATCTTTGTCTGTCTTAGAGCTGCCAGATCAGAATTACAAATAGCAGGGATTCTATTGATCTATGGTATGTTTGTTCTATGGGGCTCTGCAGAACTGAGTAGTGCATATTCTATGTGGTTCTATGGATCTGTGGGGTTTCTTGCCTATGGAGCATCTCCTCTATGACCAGGGACCCATGTTCACTGCCTTTTCCCCATTGGTAGTAATGGGGAAAATACAGTGAACATGGGTCCTTGTCTATGGTGTTCAATGGAAATGTGGTGCTCTGAAATAAGGGAAATCCCTTAAAATATTAGGCACCCAACAATGTAAGTCAGCTCAGCAGAGAACAGATTTTAATACCAGTTTAGGAGGTAGTATGATCTTATGGTAGACTCAGATTCTGACTCTTTCTCTGTGAGCATGTGTACACCATCTTAATCTCACAGTACGTAAAATGATGTGATGACACACTCCTCTATGCTTCAAAAAGTGCTTTGTTATTTTTTGAGAAATGCTAAGATACTCATATAGATGCACCTTGTCAGCAAGAACACAACTACTCTGGAAACCCTGAGGCAACTTTAAAGTTGGATTCTAAAGTCTGTGGTAAGAATGGGGTACCTCTAATACGCAAACTGTGCTGGATATTTTGCAGTCCCAGAATTACATTGTTGTTTGTGGTACCAAAACAAATCAAGCATGGCATGGTTGTGATGAATTCTAGAGTTAATATTCCATTTTATTTAGTCCTCTAGAGCATACTTCCTGTGAGGGACATTCTCAGGACAATCCTCCAGCAATGGAAGTTTTGCCACTGATGTTAATGTAAAAAGACTGCATCCTCTGTGACTGTTTGCAAAGCCATCCAACCTCAGGTGCTGAGAGTCTGAACGGCTGCCCTGAGTCAGCCATTCAAAGCAGAACACTAATTCATCATTCAGAAGGTTTCTGATGGCAGGAACATAGCTCTCTCTGCCCCTTGGGTAATTATGCTCCTTTCTAAAAACACAGTATTGGCCAGAAATGGAACCCCTATGGGATATGAAACATTTATAAGTCAGTGGCTGAGATCCAGCACCAGTGAGTTGGGTCCACAATCTACACGATCTTTGTTCTTGGGCAAGTCACCGCAGCTCCTCCCACATCAGTTTCCACAGCAATAAAATGGGGACAATACATCGGACTTCGGGAATTTGTTGGATTATACAGTTGTTTGTAGGATATGGAATGACTATAAACTCCTCCTTAAAGAGAAGAAAAATTCTTATGCGCATACACAATGGGAAAAATTACAAATGGCTATAATAGCAAAAAACGCAAAGGATTTTGGGACTTTAGTAAATATGTCCTCTAACATATTGATGTGATCAATTTGGAAACTAATATTTCAGCAAAAGAAGGGGTAGACCATTTTCCTCTTCAATTTATTGCCCCATTGGGAGGAAAGTCCTTGGGAGAGTTGTCGATTTCTTACCCAACTGTGGCAGATACTAATTATAGAGTTATGGAAGAACTAGTAACTGAATGTCTGTACTTATTTTAAAAAGAGAAGTCTTTGGGTCCAGATGGATTACAGGCAGAGGTTTGCTTGGCTAATTTGACTTGGTGGGCTCCCCTTATAACAGCCTGGTTTAATGCAATAATCAAACTAGGATTGTTTCCGGACTCCTGGAAAAGAAGCATCATAGTGCCTATTTTTAAGAGGGAACAAAGAAACAATCCTGATTGCTACAGGCCCATCAGTTTAACTGATGTTTCGGCCAAGTTATTTGGGAGGCACCTTTTGCGCCACCTAACCGGCTGGGTAGATGTCAGGGGAAATTTTTCTGAACATCAGGCAGGTTTTAGAACGGGGTATTCTACCGTGGATCATTTATTCATGCTTCAGTTTTTGCATCATAAGTATGCAGTTAAAAGGAAGAGCTGATTATACGTGGCATTTGTAGACCTAGCTGCAGTCTTTGATTCTGTGAATTGGAATCTTTTATGGTCGAAGTTATCCCATCTAGGACTTGACCATTCTTTGCTCAATCTGATAATAGCCTATTACAATAATACTTGGGTCCAAGTCAGGTGGGGCCTTCAAGGTGAATTAACACCTAGGTTCTCGACAAAGAAGGGAGTAAGGCAAGAGTGCATCTTAGCTCCGATTTTGTTTAATCTCTTCATGACCAACGTAATCAGAGAAATGCAAAGGACAGAATTACACCTACAATATATACTATCTACAATGATACCAATACTTATGTTCGCAGATGACACTGCATTAATTTCTACAACTCCAATTGGGCTCCAAAGGGCCTTGTCAAAATGTGATCGTGTAGAAAGAATCAACTTCGGATTAATTTTAATAAAACTAAAATTATGGCTTGGGGGTAGAGGGCCTCAAAAATTCAGCCGGAAGATGGGGCATGAGAAATTAGAATCAGTTAAAAAAATACAAATATTTGGGGTTGTGCTTTTCTGTTGCTCCCTCCTGGAAAATCCATCTATTAGAGGTCAAAACCAAAGTAAAACGATCAGCAGGAGCAATAAATAGGTTTCACGCAGCAGTGTCAGGGAAATCGGTTTTAGCTCCTTTAAAGGTTTATCAGGCCAAAGTTAACGCCCAACTTTTATATGGGTGTGAAGTTTGGGGTTGGGATGCATCCACTGATGTTGAAGTCGCACCGAACCTTTTTTTTATGTTCGCTTATGAGGCTTCCACCCTCTATGCCTGCTTCCTTCCGGAGATTGGAAACTAGGATGGACGATATATTAACCAAAATTAGCATTAGACTGTTATCTTTCTGGGTCAAGATCTTGAAATATTCCCCAAATAGAATTCCCAAGATGTGCTTGCTTGAGGACCTGGGGTGCCAGTCAAGATACAAATCTCCTTGGGTATCGTATGCGACTAAGCTAGTACATCAGATGGGCTTAGGTTACTTGGCTTCTGACAACTCTCAATTGATTTCCCTTGAGAACAAATCCGTGATGTTCCAAAGAATAAGAGATATAGCATGCCAGGAAGACCTGGCTAGTGTGTGCTTTTCGGGAGTCATGCCCCTGTACATTTTATGGCACGGAGGTGAGGGACCAGAAAAGTATTTAACGTTTGATCTAAAAAAATCTCAGAGGATGGCACTCACCAGGCTGAGAATAGAACAAATGCTGACGGCTATGCTGGAGGGCCGAAGAAAGGGTATTCCCAAAAATTAAAGAACTTGTCCTTTACGTCCAAACGTGTTAGAGGATACAGTACATTATGTGCTCAAATATCCTCTTTATAGGGAAATTAGAGATCAATTGTTATTTCCTCTTCCAGAAGTTCTTTTGCATTTCTCTAAAGTAGAAAAACTGATTTGGCTATTGCAACAATATAAGGAACCTTGTGTGTCCAGACTAGCCTCTTTTGCCCTACGCGTTGAACGTACTAGGAAAATGTTCATGTTCGAGTGCTGATTGAAGTTGTAGATTTTATTTTATAATTGTTTAAGTTTAATTTATTATTTTTGTAAATTATTTTGTAATTTATCTGGATGATGGTGAGAGCTAAATATCCTAATAAAATTGAACTGAATACATCAGACTTCTCTCCCTGGGGTGTTGATGGATGTTTTTAGGCAAGCGCTTCCCCTCCCATTACCCACCATGCATGTTGCAGGGCTGCATTGGCACCCTATGCAGCCCTGCAACATGCATGCTGGGTGTTTGTCTAAAAACACCAATCAACACCCTATGTTGAGCTCCTCTCTAGGAAGGGCTCAGAAAAGTCCGTAAGAAAAGCCTTTGGTTACAAGTGCTGCAGAACAGAGAAGAGAAATATTACCATGCAGCCTCATGCAAAACGCATGAAAGCAGCAGAGCTGGGAACTCCGAAAGCTTCCCAAGAGGGAAACCATTTTCTTTCCAGTGAATACCCCAGAATACTAATTCTCTTCACTCCAGAGTCCCTCTCTCCCCAGGTTTTCCTTACACTGTTGATATGGTTGCCCCAGCAACTGGCAAACCACCAAAAAAAGCAGCATTCAGCCCTGCTTCCATCCATCACCAAGCACTACAGAGCCCAGAATGGGCCAATCCTTCCCGAAATTAGCAAACCACAGAGCAACGCCCCCCACCCCCACACTTCCTTCAGCTGGGGATCCTCAACTGACAGGTGCTAGAGGAGTGCAACTATTCATCACTATTGAAAAGCATTCCCCCCACCAAGAGTCTGTTTTCTCACAGGCCAGTTGTTTGTTCACGTAGCATTTTATTACGATGATTTATTCTTACTATAGCACTTTCATTGTTCAAAGCGTTTTACAATCTTTATCTAGCTTACCCTCATAACAACTCTGTGAGGTCATTATTATTGGCTAAGAGTGTCTTGCCCAAGGCCACCCAGCGAATTCATGGCTAAGACAGGATTTGGTTTCTAAGGTCCTCCAAATCCAACATTTTATCCATTAGGCCACGTTAGGTCTTGCTTGTTTTCAAGGGCATCTGTCGTCAACAGCTTGCTGGGAGGAGAGACAGTGAGTGATTTCACATGGGACAGGACCCACACCTCTTCCCTGCCTCACCCCCGGGTGGGCCATCCATTTAAAGGCGGGCCTCCATATGTGCAGGTGCAGCAGAAGCAGGGCAGGCTGTCCCTGCTCTGAGGCAGCCCCGCCAGTGATGCTCCAGAACATTCTCTGCCAGCAGAGTGGGCAGCCCGAATTTGGGACACTATGTGGAAGCAGGCTGCTGTCTATCTGCTCGGTGGGCAGCTGCTGCAGCCCCGCTCTCAGCCGGGGGTTGCCACAGGCAACACCATAGAGTTGTTGGTGATCCACCCGCAACTCTATGGTGTGGGGGATGGACTGGAGTGCCGGGCGGGTGGATCTGTGAACTGTGGCAGCTGCCGAGTCATTTAAACCCAACCCATGCTGGGCTGAGAGCAGGCAGACACAGGGGTGCACCCCGGGACCTGCTCCGGAAGTGAGCAACCCTGCACCTATGTGAAAACACCCAGTGTCACTGATTCAACTAGAGTCAGCACTGCAGATCAAAACATTCTTTAGAGAAGCAAAAGGGCCAGAGCACAAACCCTACTAGCTAAACACACAGCAAACATCCTCCCTTACAGTATCACTTATGGCACAATCCTCTTCAGACCCCCCACAGCCACCACTCAGCTCAATAGCACTGGAGGAGGTTGGAGTGACAGCAGGTGTGTAGCTTCCATTAGCTCCCTCTCTCTCCCCTGCTGTAAAGACCAGGCTTGGCTTTAAAAAAAAACAAAAAAACAACTGCTACTGCTGAAAATATGTATTATTCAGCCCAGGGACTGCAGAGTCAGAAAATCATACTGCTCGTGGGATGGTTTCAGATTCCTTCTTTGGCAATAACATAAGTGAATTTTTCACAGTCTCTCCAGCTGGTCTTGCGGAGTCCTCTTTATTCCAAACATTCTTTGAAACCTTCTTGGGCCACTCAGTAGGGTGTTAACATACACAACCCTGTGGTAGGGGACATCAGGAGTGTCTAATTCCAATGGCAAGTCAAGCAAAGCAGCACAAGCCCCCCCATCTCTGCTAGTGCATCTTCAGCTCGCTGTCTATGGGGGAACCTCAGACCCAGAGGTCAAATGCAGTTTGTAGCTTGTTTTTTATTTGACCCCTTTCAAGTTCCTGGATCTGGCCCCTGGATCCAGTTCCTACCCCCAAGCACTGAAAGATTGAGCTTAGGGTAAAGGAGCAGAGATGATGGCATGCACTCAAGGATAAGGGACATGGCTTCGTGATCTGGACTCCCCCACCCCCTTCCTGAGAGCACTCCTTATATCCACTTCTATGCAGCCCTCAGAGCTTGCACTAATTTTCAAAGTGGCCCCTAGAAGAGAAAGGTTTCCCCACCCTTGATTTATACTGTGGTAACATACTATTTCCTAAGGTATCTCAGCACTTCAGCTCTGATCTAGGAGAAGCATTACAAATCTCCATTGAACCCTTTGTCCAGACTGCTAAAAGCAAGCTTTATTCTAGCTAAGAATGGCGGTGTTGTAGCTTACCACTGGAAAGCTTCACAATTGCCCTGTCTCCTAACCTAAGTGCGAAAAGCTCTTTTGGAAAGGAGGTTGTATGTTCCAATGGATAAGACACTGGTTTGGAGCTAACTGAAGTGGGTTCTAATCCTGACTCTACTTCTGACCTGCTGGGAGATCCTGGACAAGTAACTTCACCCCTCTAGGAGCGCATTCACACATACATTAAAATGCTGCTTTTCCTAAATGCAGTCAATTTCAAAACGCACTTAAATAAACCCATGCACTAGTCACACTGGGTTTATTTAAGTGCATTTTGAAATTGACTGCATTTAGGAAAAGCAGCATTTTAATGTACTCAGGGTGAGGGGGTGGGGGGAGAGGAGGAGCGGCAGCAGACCAGGAGCAGAGCTGAGAGCCAGAGAAGCAGGTCAGTGTCATGTCAGTTACACAGCGCCCCACTTCCCCGGCTCTCGGAGAGGGGAGAGGAGCGGAGCAGAGAGCCGGGGAAGCGGGGCGCTGTGTAACTGCTAGGTGATTCTTACAGGGTTCTTAATCAAGAATGGCTGATCATAAGAACACACCCCAAAAGTACCTTTTCCCAAAAATAATAATAAAAGATTGTTCCGTTATTTTGAACATCGGTTTGATCTGGTCACTCCTGAACTCTGCTTGTAGATTTTTTATTGGCCATCTTGGAGATTTCCACCAAGTCTCTGAGGCAGAGATGGGTTAAATAGCTTGGCTGGGCTCAGTCCCTCCTGACCCTGCCACTTATTAGATACCCCAGCACTTGTGCTCTGACCCCTAGACGTCAGCTCCCGCCCTGCCAGGTACATAGCCACCCACATGTGTTGGTGATGGAACGCTTGAGCCCGTCAGGAGCACATCATGCTACAATATGGTTCCAAAGGAACAGGAAATGCTACTGCATAGCACAGGCTGCTGTGAATTTTGTCCTGAATATACAAACTGAAAAGCAAATGAATGTGGCATTTTATTATAGGCCCCATTTCTGTGATGGTAGATTTTTCTATGCAAGATGTTTAGGCATGGTAAATCCTGCATTAGTGTAGGGGCCGGACTAGATTACCCTTGACGTTAGAGTGACCAGATATGCAAATTTTAGAGGACACATGAGAAATACAGGTTGGAGAGCTGCACTGGAGGCACTGCAGCCCTGCAACCTGTATTTCACATAAGTGTCCTCTAAAATTTGCATATCCGGTCACCCTACTTGATGTCCCTTCTAGCCCTATGACTCTAAACAGGTGGTGCAATATTAACATTACTGAAGTCAATGAGAATTTCCCCGTAGACTTTAGTGGGGTTTAGAGAATTGCACCATATGATCCTAACTCCTGCTGACTTTCAAAGAGAGCTGGACATTCAAGTCTCTAAGGAGCTTTTGAAAAGTCCAGTTCTAGGTCTTTAACAATGTCAGCTGACATTCTTAAACTGGTTCAAGATTGTCCTGGCAGCTTCATTTAAAGGGTCTGGGCCATCCAGTGTTTCTAGACTGGCTTTTTTTAGGCCTGACTGTACTAGTTTAAACTGAACAGACAGTTCTCCAGCATTAAATGGGGTTTTTGTCATTGACTTCAGTGGGTGGAGGATTGGGCTCTGTCGGCCGCTTTTAGACGAGACACATTTGCGTATGATTGGTGAAAAATGCACGTGTTTTAATGCTTGTTTAAACACCTAAACCGTTTTAAATGCGCATTTGCCATGATCGTGTAAAAGCCAAAACCGTTCTGAATGTGGTTTTTAAATAATGCGCATTTTTTAAAACTGGTTTTGAGCCCCTTTGATGATGGGGGGGATGCCAAAACAGGTTTTTTTAAAAGCGCATTATTTAAAAACTACATTCAAAACTGTGTTGGCTTTTACACGATCATGGCAAATGCGCATTTTAAACGGTTTAGGTGTTTAAACGAGCATTAAAACATGCACATTTTTCACCAATCATGTGCAAATTTGTCTCATCTAAAAGCGGCTTCTGTTGTTTTTGTTTAGTTCCGCTATGATGCCTAAAGATCTAGAATGCATGGATGCAAATACAAGAGGGAAGCAGGCAGAGGAGATGAGGTTGTAAGCTCCTTGCCAGAGCTTACAACATATTTCAGAACCAACAATGATTCCCTGTGAATAGCCCAGACAGAGTCCTGTGTTTTTCCATGTCACTCCCCAAGACATAATTTATGGCATCTCACAGGGATTTCACTCTCTTGCCCAGCAAAGAGTCATAAAATAAACTTTGGAGGCGAGCAGTGCGAGGCTGGAAAAGCCAAGGTGGCTGCCATGTGCAGTAGTGAATAATGAGGAACAGAAAGACAACTTGTTTCTGCACCGCACTACCCAGGCTTGCCACAAAGAAAAGCCATTCTATGGTAGCAAGCATAAACAGCTGACATTTCTGTCACCTCTACCTTCTATCCAGGCACCATGGTTATTGCAAGGGAGCACCAATGAGAAACCATGGGAAGACCATGTGGGGAAAAAAAAGGAGAGAATAACTCTGCCTGAACTTACAAATTACTAACACAATGGGGATACTTTTCCACTTACTCACTGAAGTAAGCGGAATTCTAGTAATGTCAATCTGGTGTCGGAATAGCATAATGCATGGCGAGTTGAACTCCTGTTTAGAGAATTGCACCATACGATCGTAACTCCTGCTGACTTTCAAAGAGAACTGGAGATTCAAGTCTCTAAGGAACTTCTGAAAAGTCCAGTTCTAGGTCTTTAACAAGGTTAGCTGACATTCTTAAACTGGTTCAAGATTGTCCTGGCAACTTCATTTAAATGGTCTGGACCATCCAGTGTTTCTAGACTGACTTTTTTAGGCCTGACTACTAGTCTAAACTGAAAGGGCAGTTCTCCAGCATTAAATATGGGGTTTTGCCATTGACTTCAGTGGGTTAAGTTCTGCCATCATAGCTGAACGTAACTCTGCCACTGACTTGCTGTGTGACCTCAGACAAGTCACTTCTTGCTTTCAGTTCAACTTCCCTTTGTGAAAATAGGGATAACAATAGTAACCTCTATCACTACAGTTTTAGAAAGCTTACAACTTGTCTGCATGAGACAGTTACAATTTAAATGCCTTTAAAAATCCAAATTAATTAAAGCTATGCAAACCTCTCTGAAGAGAGACTCTTATTTCAAACTAAGGCCTTTTTACACGGACGGGGTGGGGATGGGTGTTTTGGCACGGTGTGTGTGTGTCCCTTTACACAGACACACACACACCTCTCCACCCATCTCCACCCACGGGGCCTCCTCCGGTTTTCTGCAGGGCTCTGTGGGTGGAGATACGTGGGTGATGGGTGGAGGTGGGTGTTGTGTGGGAGCATGCATGCACCCTCACACGGATAACACCAAGCGGACACCCATCCTCCACCCCACCCCCGCTGCCAGTCGTTTACATGGATGCTCCCGCGCACCGAGCGGGGTGGGGGTGGGGAGTGGCTTTGTAAAAATGACCCATCACCACAATCCTCCATTCCTCTGCAGGATTGGGCATGGGGCAGCAGTTAGCACAGGTTCAAGGCCCATTCACTTCAATGAGACTCATGCCTGTACTGCTAGAATCCATTCTATCCTGCAAAGGATCACATTGTAAGAGTACTTTATTATTTAGCTTAGATTGGTAGAAAATCAAGTTACGTCACTGTGAGCCATTCAAACTAAACTAAAAGAGTGTGCACACGACCTTGCTCCCCCCTACCTCTTCACAACCTTGCTCCTCGCTACCTCTCTGCACTTATCGCCCTCCATACTCCAGCCCGTGCACTTCGCTCCTCCTCTGTCCCTTCTCTCACCCTTCCACGCCTTCCCTGCTCCCCTAAGCGCCTTCGTCCCTTCTCACTTGCTGCCCCCCATGCCTGGAACTCCCTCCCTGTCCACATCCGCCTTGCCCCCTCCCTTCATACCTTCAAATCTCTCCTTAAAACTCACCTCTTTCGCTCTGCTCTGTCTGACTCTTTATCCTGCTGAGCCACTATTCCTATACCTACGATCGGTTTACCCTTATCCTTGCAACATGGACCTGCCTGCTGTCATTCTCATCGTAACCAAGCCAAGTACGTGCACTTGAGACCTCGCATCTTCATGAATGTTAGACCCCTTGTCTCTCCCTCTGTTCCCCTTCCTAAGTCTCTCCCCCAGCTCCTGTCTCTCAGATTGTAAGCCCTAGGGGCAGGGACCGTGTCTATTTTATTACTTTGTAAAGTGCCAGGTACACTGCTGGCGCTATATAAATGGTTGTTAATAATATTATTATTATTATTATTATTATTAACACGAGATTTTGTGCTGGTTTATCCATATCAGTTTAAAACCACATCTTATTTGGGTGCATGTTTTGTGTAGAAATGACATTTGTTAATTTTTAGATGGATGGGCAGTTTCCCACATTACAGAATGTGCATCGTTTGCCTCTGTGAGAAACTCTGAGAGGAAATGCTGCGCAACTTTGGTCACATGGGAAAACAAAGCTGTGTAGCTTTGGTGCCGATCATGCACAGGATGCAGAGTTGGAGCTGCATGCAGCTCTGCATCTTCTGCATGACTGGCACCAAAGCTGCACGGTATTGTTTGCCCATGTGACAAAAGCTGCGCAGCATTTGCCTCTTGGGGTTTCTTGCAAAGGCAAACAATGCACATTCTGTAACATGGGAAAGCGCCCTATGGGTGAAAATGTCTGTAAAAGCTGCAAAGTACAATTAATCACATTTTGGACTAAAGCTACGTACAGATCAGCTTTTATTATTATTATTTTTAATATCTTCATTTATACCAGCAAATTTGGCTTTCTCCATGAGAAACCAGGGTATTTCCCTTCAGTCTGGAAAAAAGTGCAAATTGTAGGCTGAAGATTTTCATGAAAAAGTTTTCCCCTCCACACTTGCAGAAAAAAACAACACATTTTTCCTTAGTAAGATCACAATGGCCTCAGAAGTCTCCCTTTTGTTTCACTCAAACTCTGCCATGATACTGGATATCTGTAAAGTGCAATGCAATAGTGAACCCCTATTGAGGTTCATCTCAATAGTGAACCTCAATAGTGAAACAGAGGAGACTGTTTTTCCAGATGTTGTGAATAGTTTGGGCACCAGGCTTGGGATGAAATCCTGCCTCCACTGACATCCACTCTGTAGGGGTTTTGACAGTGACCTCCATGCAGTCAGGATTTTTTTACCTTTGGAATTTGCACCTTGATACTGGTCAACTGCTGAGCTGGCAATGACTAGAAAAAGAAGCCTCTTAAGTGGCTAAAAATACAGCTTAATGACATTATATTCTTGGTATGAAAAATGGCCAGAGCTGGAACAGCCCAATCCTAAGGGGGATGGGGTGGGGAGGAAAGAAAGAAACAGAGTCCTGGTGCGGAGACTAGTATGCCTGAATAAAGGCAAAGTTCTGTGGCAGTCATCGTGACCTCTCTCTTCATAGCCACAGGCCTGGGGTAATTCATTCTCCTAAAACACTAGTGAGAATGTGCCGAGATTGATTCTTCCTCAGCCTAGATATATGCATTTCTTTCTCCACAAACCCCTTGAAACACACAATGAGAATGCAGGGTGGCAGCAGGAGAGAAGCAATAAAAGGCGATATACAGTTATATTCTCTCTTCTGGATAAATTAATTGCTTACAATCCCAAAAGCACAGAGCTGCTCTCCCTTGGGTAGTCCCAGCAGTGGAGGGAATGTAAAGAGGCAAGTGAAACAGGATAAACAGAGCCATCTTTTCTTTCTTTCTTTCTTTCTTTTTCTTGGTGGTCACAAACAGCGGAACAGGGCAGAGAAAAATCTATTACTAATTATTATAAGCATTTATATAGCACCAGCAATGTATCTGGTGCTTACAAAGAATAAGATAGACATGGTCCCTGCTTAGGAGTTTACAAACTAAAGACAGGGGGAGGGGAGACAGGGAAGGGGAAAACAGAGGGAGAGACAAGGGATGCGACATTCTTGAGGATGCGAGAGCTCAGGTACACGTGCTTGGCTTGGTTACAGTAATTTGCAGATAAGAGGTGTTTAGCAGGAGATCGGAAGGGCGAAGCAGAAGAGGTGGATTTTGAGGAGGGACTTGAAGGCGTGGAGGGTGGGGGCAAAGCGGGAGGGTGAGGGCAGGGAGGGAGTTCCAGGCATGTGGGGCAGCGAGGGAGAAGGGACGAAGGCGGTTGGGGGAGCAGGGGAGGCGTGGGAGGGTGAGGGAGGGGATGGAAGAGGAGCAGAGTGCTCGAGCAGGGGTTCGGAGGGAGATCAGGGCAGAGAGGTACAGCTCTGTCAATGCACCTCTGCTCCATGCCATTGCAATCCCTCCTATTCCGCCCTTGTGTTCCACACACAGCACTTAAGTCTGAGCCCTGATCCATACCAATGTCCAAAACTCCACTCCAGGGCTTGAAATCTCCAAGGGCATGGGTTTTGATCAGTGGAAAATGTTGTACTCTGCACTAGGACCACGTCCCTCCAAAATCATATTCCCTTTCTAATCTCAGAAAATGAAATACAGCTATGCAGAGGGGAAAGGCCAGAATGTTAAATCACCAAGTCACTTCATTCATAGGAATGTCCCAATGGACCTATTTAAACCATGAGAACATGGACTAGCTCTAGTCAGGAGTGGGAGGAGGGGGATGACAGATAAAGTTGGGTGGTATTAGAGGGAATATACAATTGAAAGCAACCACCCCCAAGCAACAAAATTTTTTTATCTTTTGTAACTTTATTTGAAACCATCTTATTATAAATTATTAGAAATCTTGTAAAATGCCTCACAAACCAGGAACTGTAAGTGATTATAAGTAACCCTGTGAGGAAGCATGTGTGGAAACTTTTACATTGTTTTTATAAATTTCTCTCTCTGCTCCTTAAGCAGCAAAGCTAGCTCAGTTTATACACACAGGCTGAGGAAGATCAAGTTGTAGAGTAGACTGGCCATTGTCTCTGGGACATTGTCATTGTCCCTGGAGGTCCAATCACACCAGTACACAAATAACCACACTTGCTGTACGTAGCCATAAGCCAGTTAGTATCAAGATGGCATGACTCTCAGATCACTGAAAGATTCAAAAGCAAGGGGTTACGTTTATGGGCCACTTCCACGGGGCGTAGCTAGGTGGGAATAGGCCCGAATTGAGAAGATGGAATGGGCGGGCCTCAGTTGGGGCACTCTGCTCAATGTGCATACGTATTCTACATGCACATAGGCCCCCTAGGTATGTGGGGCCCCCAGTGCAGCTCCATCTGCTGCAACTATTATAGCTATGCCACTGATCACTTAGGGCTTATATAGATGAGCGGCGTGCGCTTGCGCATACTTTGAAACGGCCGCATTTATTAATTATACGAGACGGAAGCGGGGAATTATGCGCATATTATGGCGGTGGCACATTTTTAAAGTCCGCGAATTAAATACCTCATCATCGAGGTATTTAATTCACGGACTTTTAAAATGTGCCACTGCCATAATATGCGCATAATTCCCCGCTTCCGTCTCGTGTAATTAATAAATGCGGCCATTTCAAAGTATGCGCCAGCGCAATGTGCAATCGCGCGCCGTTCGTCTAAAAGCGGTCTTAGTATAACCTGCATCAGGTATGATCCCATTCTTCAGAGAACATCATGCTCTCCCTCTTTCATACTGGGCATTAGACAAATTCTGAATGTAGATGCAAAGAGCCCAGCAGCAACCAAAGTCAGAAATGTATCAGCAGTAACCAGAGCTGCTACTAGCACACAGCAAAACAGCAAAATGTGCCCAAGGTATTAGCCTAATGGCTTCAGACCTGGGCTTTGGACTGCCATCACCCAGCCCAGCCCAACCCAAGACCAGTCTGTTGCAGTTCCCAGTAGGTGGTGGGGATCAATGGGCTGGGTCTCCACACCAGTCCTGCTGCCCCACACCACTGGCGCAGCAAACCCCCTAACTTAAACGTCTCCACCTCCTGAACCTGACCCCTGGGATCAGGGACTGCTGGTGACAAGGAGTGGAGACTTCCTGCTAGAGATGTGGAGGCCTGGGGGGGGGGAAAACCCAGAAAAAATTGTGGGCAGGGAAACATATTTGTTTGTTTTTCATTCCCCTCCCAGAATTTGTTTTCCAATGGAAAAATTGGAAATTTGGGGGGGAAATTGAAAAAAATTCTTCTGAAATATTTTCTTTTAGAATTATGAATGAGATGCTTTTTAAGACAAAGTTTTCAAATATTTGTTTGTAACAGCTGCCTCAAAATGATTTCTAATAACTATAATATGAAGATGTTTTAAGTAAGACAATCTACAGTATTAGATAATTACAATTCCTGTATACTATAGACATGATCAACTGTCAAATCTCAGATGTATTTCTGCCCCAAGAGGGTGCTGCCATCGTCACAAGAGGAAGGAAGGATACAGGGCCTATACGCTTGTGGATTTCTGCACTGCCTGCAGCCTGCCTTCCTCTGGTGACCTTTGACCTAGACTTTGGTGTAATTAGCCTGAATCTGCTGTCCTCCTGACGAGGCCCTTCAATAACTACAAATAATTATTTTGAAATGCCTTTGTTTTGTTCAAACAATAATTACAAATAATTATTTGTAATATTGTTTGAATAAAACAAAGGCAGTTATACTTTTCAATTTCATAAATATACCAAACATTACAATTTTATGTGCTAAATACTTATGTACTATTTATACATAATGCATTTTATGTTCTTAAAGTAAATTTAGATCTAATAAGAAAATAGGTATTGCATATATTTTAATTTCCCCCAAAATTTCTGGGTTTTTTCCAGGGGGCAGGGGGGGCACACAAAAAAAACCAGGACTTTTTCCATGGCTTTAAAATTTCTGGAAATTTTACATCTTTACTTGCCCCTGGTAGAAAAATTTCACATTAAAGCACTGCCAACCACCCTTAAATCATCTGTCTGGGGACCTGATACCACGATTAGTGGCATATTAGAAATACTTTAAAAGCATGGCATAGAGGTTAAATAGATAGCTTGGTATAGGATTGTTTTAAAAATAAACTAGCAAAACTCTATCTCTTGCTGCTGTAACAAAATCCACAAGAATGAGGATTGTTTGTTGGTGCTACTAGGAGGCAGCATATGCAAATGGCCAGGGACTTGGGAGTGGGAAGCAGAGAACCCAGTGTCTATTTGTAGCTCTGCCATTGACCTGCTGTGTGGCCTTGAGAAAGTCACTTAGATTCAATTATAAAATGAGGATTCACGTCTCTATCTTTGTAAAGAACTTTGACACCACCTTTCTTATTGGAGTAACACCTGGACTGGATTTAGCCCTACGTATTTAAAAGCATCCAGAATCCTTGGTGCGCTGCTCACGATATTAATGCTTCTCAAGCTTCCTATGAGAGCTCCACAAGGCAATAAATAGAACAAGCACCAAAACCACAATTACTGCCTCAGCTGCAGTCCCAAGCCTCAGTCTCCCATGTTTGTTCAGTCCTGCCATCTCCGCCTTGGGGCAGGGGTTGCCATGGTTGGTCACTATGGCTGCCAGTCATGGCAGCGGCCAGGGCCCGCATATTTGTTGAGCTTTCCTCCCTACCTGAGGCATGTGGGCGTCAGGACAAATCTCTGGCCATGGGCACGTTAGTTCAGTGCCCCTCTTCGACCCAGGGAGGGGTGGCTGCTGTTTCCCACCCACGGCCGGAAAGCTGACACACCACCTGCACATATTTTTTTTACCCTATGTCGTGGTTAGCTTCTTTTTTATGGCAGGGATAGGGAACTTTCCCCCTCCTTAGGCCACTTGTATATTTAGTAAAGTCCGTGAGCCAGGTAGGGCTTATGATCTTCCTGTGGGGAAGGAGTATGTGCTTAGGGAGCATGCTCAGCGTAGGGGAATGAAGCAAAGGGGTTGAAGGAGCACACTGGGGTTGGGAGGATGTGGAGAGGAGGGTGTGAGCTGAGAGGAGGTACTCAGATGTGAGCTCAGGGGTAGGGGATGGATCCATTAGTCTGATCCATAAATTGGGAAAGTGCTATATAACACTGTGGGCTGTATTTGGCACACAGGCCTGCAGTTCCCCATCCCTGCTTTCCGCCCTCCTCTAGTCCCAGCTGTCCGGACTCCAGAACGTCCATTGTGGTTCTGCCCAAGTTTCACATGAGTACAAACCAACAGCATCACATCACTTCCAGTCTCAGGATCATACACTTGGTTCCCCATTCAGGGTCCAGGACCCTCCAAGCCCTCGCTTCATTCCAACTCCAAGAGAGACACTTTTCTCCCATATGGTCCCTCCAGTTATTTTATTTATTTAAAATTTGTATCCCGCCCCTCCTGCCCATAGGGCAGCCTAGGGCGGCAAACAGCCACAATCAATAAAACAGTTTAAAACAGTTAAAAATACAATAATGCAGGGGCCTTCTCTCCACACACTGTTAAAGAGCCTCTTTCCTGCAGCCCTTACCAGCTGTGACAGCCTTTTCGTACATCTCCACCTCACTGTAGCCAGCTCTTCTGACTAGACTTCTTTACAGGTTTACACCTCTCTTGCTGGCCTTATGATAACTGAATGTTTTATATCTCCTAGTGATTAATTCACTTCCAGTGCTCCCTCTCTAGAGTACTGTGCTATTTAATACTGCAAGGTGTTTTCAGTTAACAGTGTAGATGAAAGGTTTATTTGAAAAACTGGTAGCAAGTTTATTATTTGCAGGTATTACTCACTTTTTCTGGTAGCTCTTCAATTCACCAAACAACACCCATGTCCATACCTGGTTTTGGGGGTATTCTGCTTTTTTGTCCCCTTCAGTTACATCATTTTCGGCAATCACACACATGCAATAGTACTAAGATTGCCAAAATTGCATTACCAAAATAACCTAAAAAAACAAACCAAGGGGGCGAAAAACACACCCCTGAAAAAAGCAACCAAAACTAACCAAAATTGAGACCTGGAACATAAATGGATATCAGTAATTACCCAAACTACTATTTTAGGATCTGTTAGTGTCTATTCAACAGGTTTTTAGGTTTTTCCAGATACCAGTTCCACCTCTAATTGTAACCATGATCTATGTCTCTCTATGGGTAAAAACACCAAAGGGTGATGGCAGTGCACTGGCAGCCCAACCCGGGGAGGAAACCTGTCGTGGACATGGGCGGGGCCGCTGAACAAACGTGACCACAGCCAGGGCTCCAGTGAGAAGCACAAATGTGCTACCAGCTGACCCCACCTCCTGCCTTGACAGGCAGTCATGGCAGCCAATGACGGCCAGCCATGGTGGCACCGGCCAGGTCTGGGTTGGCAGCCCAGGAACAAATGTGATAGCCCACTGTGACCCGCTTTGGTCCAGTTGGGCAGACCTTGGACTGGGTTGTGAACTCAGAGGTTTTTACGGTCACAGCCTGGGCAAGCCGCTGACATGACCTTGGGTACATGCAAATACTTTCGATCTAAGGCTGGCACTCAAGAATATGTAGCTTAGTTTCTGGTCTTTGTCTTATTTAAAACAATAATATTTGTTTAAAGTTCACTGCAAGTAGCTTCTAGGGTGCAGACCTTTACATGGAGCTCTGAGTAGGCTTTCCCAGATGGTATACCAAAACAGGTTAAATTATATCTAGCCACATTTAGATCTTGTAAATGGACAGTAGGTGCTGGAGTGATATGATGGAAACAGTTCCCACAACATAATTTGCCCTACACCCACACTTCCTACTGCTCTTCCCCAGTGTGACAAGACTGACTTCTGAGATAGCATCCCGTTATCTTGAAGGCAGAGAAATCTGCAGGCTATACGAACTGCTCAGACACATTCTAAACCTGGCCCTTGCTGTCCAATAAAACTCAGAAATATCTGGTAGCCAAATCACTTTTGACTGCGAACATCTCAGATCTCACAAGCTAACTAGAGTCAGACTAGTTATGCGCAGTCAGACTGGAAATGCACAGGTATTTCCAGCAGATTGAAATACCTGCGCATAGGATGATGTGGCTTTGGCGATTTGGCAACAGGCTTCCTCAAGGAGTGAGGGTCATTACTAGACCAAAGGCCTAGGTTGTGCTAGGTGTGGTGCTAGGGAATTCAGTAGGTGGCACAATCCCCAATAAGTCAAAGTACTGGTTTAACAATGAGCCAGTGCCTAAAGAGAGATAAGGATTGTAGGCTGGTAGAGGCAACATTTTTTGATGATATCACACGTCAAAGTCCTGCTCATTGCAGAGAAGATCTTAAAAGTTTTGCCCTGATCCACAACCCCCACTTATTCCAGAGTAGCCCCCTGCAGACTTCAAATGGGCTACTCTGGAGGAAGCATTCACCCTAGGAGCCAGTTAAATTCCACATTTTGCCCCTCTGAATTCTCTTGCTGTGTAGTGTTAGCATGAGTTGTCAGCACCTGCAGTATCTCACTTCTGAGATGCCAGCATTTTACTGATGGATGAAACAACCAGTATGCATAGTTTATAAGTCAGTTCAAGATTCTTCAAAATACATGGTGCTACATAAATGAAAGATATTCACTATACAGCAGTTGCATGACTGTGCGAGGAGGTCAAACATTAAAAAAAAATCTAAAAGGGAAGATGGTTATATGATTTGCTACAAACACTCGTCCTACATTCTGTCATGAGACAGTAGTTTTACTTTATTAAGTTATAAGGCTTCAACGCATTTAAGTAACCATGTAGAACAACTGGACCACCTTTGATCTGCGGCCTCACAGGGCATGAACACAAGAAGGGAGTTCTTTACATGACTAGAAGTGGGGGAAGGCAATATTACAGGGTGCAAGCAGAACACATGCATTGTAAATACTAATCAGTCTCAAACTGTCCGTGGCAGAAGGCCTGATTATAAGCAACTGCAGGTCCCATTTGTTTGTCTGTACAGAGGGGCAGCGGCCCATGACTGGGGCTCTGGAAATTACCAAAGTACAGATAATACATAGTTATCCTAATGCTCAGTATGCAACATTCAGACTAACAGTTTCTCACTACACAAAGCTCCAAATTGCAAATAAAAGCAGGGAGTTTTTGGTTTCTGCATTCAGATTTCATTCTTTAAAACACAAGCACAAAACTACTCTATTAGAAAGTGGGCTATTTATCATATAATCACGAACCAAAATCTCAGTTCAGCAAGCTAAGCATGAGGAAATGCCATAGGCAGTTCAAAATGGGGATTTGTGTGGCTTTCCAATTCCTGTAGTACGAGTCAGATTATAGGAAGCCCAATTTAAATGAGAATAATGCAGAAAGCCGGCATCTGAAACACACACACTTTTGGGGGGCACTAATTTATGTGTGTGCGTGCACACGCGGGCATTTGGGAAGGTTATATATGTGCATATGGATGCTGGGGCTATCCTGTAAAGTGTCTTGATTCACCTGCCCAGCATTTGTTGTTTGGGGTCAGAATCAAGTTTTCTTTACCTGAGATGATTTGCAGCTTCTAGAGCTGTAGGTCAAATATCACATCGTTAGCTGCCCTGCCTGTCCCCTGCAGCAGGACTGGTAGGCAGCCGCTGCAATGTCACCCTTACCTCCATCAGCGTAGGTCTCGGTGCCATAACCATCCTGGAGTCCATTATTCCAGGTGCCTTCGTATTTTGCTCCGCTGCTCACACTCTGCCTTATCCCATACCGTCCCTTAAAGCCATGGGTCCATTCACCTTTGTAAAGCCACCGTCCCTTGGTCTCAATCCCTAAGCCATGCCGCTTGCCTTGAGACCAGTAGCCTTCGTAGGTGTTGCCGCTGGGCCACGTGTAGATGCCCACCACCTCAAAACCATAGTTCCAAGAGCCCGAGTACTCGCCTTGACCCTTGGGCCCAGTGCAGATGCCATGGCCGTGGGCTTTACCCCCTTCCCAGCCCCCGCAATACGCCCCTCCATCATCAAAATCAAACCTTCCACCACTCATGGTACCATCCAAGCCGTCAGCCAGGATCCTGTGCGTCTCTCCTCTCTTTCTTTCCCTTTCCTATTCACCCGGATTGGTTTTCCATAAGCAAAAGTTGGGGGAGTTTAAAACGTTGCCACATTTCCAAGTGGGACACAGCGCAAGGGGCTGGTGCAAGACTACTATTGCCTTGTGCTGCCTGGCCGGGGGTGGGGTGGGAGGAAACGGGAGGGCTGTGGAGAGAAGGAGCCCGTCCTGGATTGGGGTGGGGACTGACCTGTCAGGGCACTGCGGGAGCTGTGAACGCCACCAAGCCGGGCCAGCACTAACCTGTCAGCTAGGGACCAGGCCAAGCAGGACTCTAGCCAGTGTTGCTATTGCCTGGCCTTTGGGGGCTGATTCTCTCTCAGCTGCAAGGGCTCAGACTCCACATCCCGGGGGAAGCGTCCGGCCCCTTTAAGAGCCTCTACAGAAAGGCACGGGGGGCCCCAGCTTCTCCAGGGGGGTCCCCCCTTTTGCGGTCACCTCCCCCCCAGGCTGCCGCGCCCCCAGCTGCTAGTGCTGCCCGATGCTAGGCTAGCTGCCCCGTCCGTCCCTCCCTGCTCTCAGAGTCCCATTGCATGTGCGCGCCTGTGTGTGTCTCTCTCCCTTGCAGCCCCTTCCCCCTCCTCCTCCGGCGGCAGAAAGGTCAGCGCTGCCCTAACAAGGCCATCGGATCCCAAGAGCAGCTCCCAAAATAAACCCCCCGAGCCCGGCCCCCGCTCCAGGGACCTTTTATGAAGGAGGAAAGAGATACCCCCCCCTTTCCCTTTGGGCGGGAATCCAGGAAAGGGGGTGGGAGAAGGAGGAGGCTGGGAAAGTAAAGTGTCTGCTTAAAAATAGAGCCTGGGAAGTGACCGGGGCTCGGATCCTGCGCGCTTCAGCAAGAGCTGCTCGGGGCTGGGACAGAGGGGAAGGGATGGGATGGGGGACGCCAGGGAGAGGAAGAAGGGGACAGGGAGTAGAAGAAATCAAGACGTCCTCAGACCTGATTTTCCAGATAGGCTAGTGATGGGGAAGCCGAGGACCACACCTAAAACTAGAGTCAGGTTTGGAGAAGCTAGGGAGCAGCTCGGAGGTCTTGCAAATGCCTCCCCGAGTCCTTCCCCCGCTTAGCAAGTGTCTGCAAACTGCTGCTGCAGGCAAGGGGGCAGCGCACGCACCCTCCTTTCCCGAATTTCCACCCACAGCAGCTGGTTGGTCCAATAAAAGATCTCCCAGAACAACTGGACAGAAAGTGCCAGGCCCAGACCAGCCCCCCAGTTGTAAGGGCACTCGAACCCAGGTAGGGTTGCCATATATGCAGGTTTTTCCAGGACACTTATGAAAAATACATACAGGCCCTGCAACATGTATTTTTCATAAGTGTCCTAGAAAAAATTGCATACATGGCAACGCTAAACCCAGGTGATTTGCCTTATTACACCCCACTCCTGTAGGTCTTTACCAGTCTTTTTCCAAGGAACAGTAACTTTACCTGGTGAGTTGTTTTTTTGTTTGTAATCCAGTCTCTGATGACTGGTAGCTGGCAATTTTGCCTCCCTCTCTCCTGTTGTCACCTCATATTAGTTCAGATCTGGGCTTTGCCCTTACTTTTCAGGTAGCACTTCTCCCACAAAACTTTTCTGCCATGTTTAAACAAGGGTGAGGGTACCTACTACTATTACACTTTGGAAGGAAGAGCACGTAGCGAGTGACACAGGTGATTCCAAACGCTCCTGCTCTACAAGTGCTGGGGCAAGAACTATATGAGGAGGACAGGGTGATGCACAAGTGAAAGGACAAGTCTGTTTCTAATGTACACTTGGGTGCTAGCTATAGTGAAATGAAGGGTGTCAAGAGCACTGTTCCTAACTGAAAGCACTGCCTGCTTTTGCACGTATGGAGGCATAAATTAATGTATGGAAGATTAAAAGTTGTGTTATATAGTGCTCTTAAGTGCCATGGCAGGGCATGCTATATAAAAAAATATAAAAATAATTATTATTATAAGCAGCAGCTAGAGAACACACAAATGCAAAATTCTTATTAAGAGGACAAAGCTATTTGCTCATTATTTTCCTTTCTGCAAAAGGGAGTTACTCTCCTCCTGAGCTGCTCCCCAGAGTGTCTTAACATACACAGGTACCATACAGGTGCAACTGGGCACTAGACTTTCCCATTTCTATGCTGTGATCCACACTGACATAGGGATATCTTGGGCCCAGCCTATTAAAAAAACGTGCAGAGGCTTAAATCAACTAGAATCTCGGTCTCAAGTTCTCAACATAGCTGTATAAACTAACATAAATACACTAAAACTGGCATAAACCACACTTAGAGCAGATGTTGCCAATTGAAGTGCATTTGAATTAGGAAGTTGCTTTGGTTTAAACAAAAACAAATGAGTACACTTTAGCTAAATGAATTGTAAAATCTATATTATGAAATTTCTGCACATTTTCTAAGAATACACAAGCCCCTATGCAGTCACACATCTGTTGAAGTTCATGATCCAGGGCAAATCTTGCCAGGTTTGCACACAGACCCCGGGGCAAATCTAGCCAGGTTTGCACACAAACCCAGCATTTGGCTTCAAGAAGAGAGGATGCTAGTTGCTCCACCAATGAGGCATCTAGTGGTCATATCCCCACTCCTTTCATCCCTCCTCTGCCCCGGCATGGCATAGATTTTCCTACACCAAATTGTTTGCTACCCATGTTTACAAGTGGGTGTTTTCAAACGAGCAAGCCAATTGGGGGGGTGGGGGTATCCATGGCCACAGCGTGGCTCTGCCACAGAGAACCCACGCAGGTGGAGTGCATGGGGAGCAATGCAAACGAGCAGCTCCCAGCATGGCTACCCCAGCCACAAATGTGGCCCCCATACATTTGGCTGGCCCCACACCAAGCACTCTGGATTTTTGGCTATGAATGGGTACTCCATGGCTTGCAGGATGTGCATCCGGCCACTCCATCTTCAGACGAGCGGTCAGATCCATGGCTCCTGGACAGCCATACAGGTTAGCATCTTATCTGAAAACATGCAGAGTAGCATCTTGTCTGAAAGTAGTGTGTGTGTATGGGGGTATGTGCTATCATTCATTCCCAATACATCTGCATAGGCTACATCGGGGAACAGGTAGGGCAGCAGTACCTCATCTACAGTTGGTTTTCAAATGCAAGACTGATGACTGCATGGAAAGAAGGAGGGTAGGAAAGGCAAAGACAAGCATCTCACACTAATCCAAATTTTCTCCTCCTTCAGCCACACCTGTCCCATATCCCAAGGAGACTAATATGGAAGACTCTAAAATCATGTGTTATTTTCTGAGCACCATAGTCTAGGGAGCTCGCAGAGGAAACAATGACACCTATGGAGCTAATTTGTTTTACTTCTGTCACATTATGTCCTTATAACAGAAAGCGGTGAAGTGCTAGAAGCCAGGAATCCCCAAATTCCGATTCCAGTCTTAGCTTTACATCTAGTTGCAAATCAGCAGCCTGTCATCTCAAGTCTGGGGTAAGACTACAGTCTTTATGAAGGAGTCTTTTAATTGGTCTATCATTACAGGCCCAAAATTTTAGACAGGTAAAAAACATGTAGCAAATTCATGCCAATACACATTAACATTTGCACAGCTAATCACAAGAACTACTCAAATTCATCAAAGAAGTGATGCGACAAGAGTTTAGTGCCATCTTTAATGCAAATGAAGTCTCAACCATCTTCTCCCCTTCCAGTTATTCAGAACAAGACACAAGGTCATTTAAGCAAAAGAAGCAACAGCAACAAGACTCAAATGCCAGCAACAGCTAACAAACTTCTCATCACCTGTATTTCCTGCTACCCTGGAATAAACAGTCCTTATTTTGATCTGTGACATACCAGACTAATACACTGTTACTTAACACAGGCTGCACTTCAGTGACTTTTTATTATTTACATTGCTGACTCCAGCACTACTCCATAGCAAAATTTCCTAGAAATTTTAAATTCTGAGAACATGTTTAATACACAATTAGGTATTTAGAAGAGGACTTGCTAATCCTGCATTGCAGTACTTGCCTAATTACCCATTTTGTCACAGTGCCCTTTAGGAAACAGTAACGTGACTTATGGGACTCCACATCATTTGGTCCTACAAGCCATTTTGTGTGCCGTGACTAAACTCATGTACCACTTTGAAAGTTGATGCCCAAGGCTAAATATTGGACAGTGTTAATCTCATTTTTTCAGATACTGAGTAAGGATGACATCTAGTGGTCAGTTGTGAATGACTAGAGAGTCTGGGTGTTAACAAGACAGTAGCTCACACCAGGAGGATGTCCACCTGCCCATTTATTAGATGTTCACCCGCACCAGCCATGTGGCCGCCATCTACTGGACACACAAACTCCAATCATGGTGGGATCCAAGACCATGAGGAGCCTGCCATGCAGCCAAATGCAGGCTGATGTGCCCACATGTCTGTGTCCTGTCAATTAGGTTGTGTGCAGCAATGCGCGTACAGGGCTGCTAGTACCACAGAGTTGCAGGCGAAGGGCCTAGAGCATTCTGAGAAGTGACCATTTTCAGCCCCTCTCTCTATTCTTGCTTTCACTGTCACACATATAAACTCACCTTAAAAGCCCACAATGCCAATTTCAAACATGCATTCTCGCAGCTTGTCCTGGTTTGCAGTATGTGCCGGGGTGGCTGGTGGGTTTTGAGGTTGGATGGGCAGTAAGGCTGGTTGGCCTGCGGGCAGCAAAGCCGCCCGCGGGCCGGCGAGCCTAGGGGCGGAGCCAGGGCAACAGTAGGTGGAGCCAGGGCAATGGTAGGTGGAGCCAGGGCAACATAACCCAACAGCAAGGAGTTTCCAGGGTTGACATTACATTACTTAATCCAGCAATTTCAGTTAGGCAGGTTATATTCACCTCCTCTGCCAGGTTTAAAAAGCAGGCAGACAACCTTAAACCTCACTTACAAGCCGTTTAAGCAAAAATCCACAGGACACAAAGCTTTTCCCAGGGCCCTATCATCATACACAGATATATAAAAACCAGAAAGCCACACAAACCAAACCATTCCCACAAGCCCCCAAAGGCATCCCCAGCAGCCAAACGCCTGTGCAAGCACACCAGCCTTTAAAAAAACAAACACCAATTGGCCAGTTTCAGGGATGCATTGCCACCAAATCCAACACATCCAGACCAGCATCCCTAGTAGCTTCATCAACAAACTGCCGGTTCAAGCACACAGGCCCCTTTTTAAAAAACAGTTAGGCCCCTTTCAGGGCTGCCTTCCTACCAAAGCAGGCCCCGAGTCCAGACCAGCATCCCCAGCAGCCACACCTTATCCCCAGCAGCCAAATGCCTCTCCGCACAAATTACTTTCCAGCAGCAGGGAGCAGCAGTGAAACAGTGAAGGGACCATTTAAAAAAAAAAAAAAAGA